>QXEO01000593.1:134891-523721 GCA_007115705.1 Dactylis glomerata | reverse complement strand
CTATCGATATCTCCAGTTGATGTCTGTCAAACTATCCTCCCACATAGCAGTCAAAACAGGAGGTCCTTGGTGGTTTCTTCAACTATGGGCTCAGCTGTACTTTCAAAACCATATCCCAAACTTCCCCTTTTGGCAAGTTGCACCTTTCCAGATGTCAAAGGGAAGCAGATCCGATGCAACAGCTACGGCCAAGCTCTGTATAGCCGGCCAGGTAGTAAACTGATCCCTCATGAAGCATCCAAGTGGTTCAGCATTTTCTTCCAAGGCCTGGACAATCCTATCTTCTTTCCTTACACACGGAGGAATCGGAAATTTTTGAAAATCCACCTCCTTCAGGCTGGACAACTTTGCCGATGACACCAGCACTCGGCAACTATTTTCACCGTGATCCGTCCCTGCTTCCTCCCAGTTGGCATGAGCACATCCAACAGAATAATCAAGCCTGGATACGAGTTCTACCAGCCGGTCGTAGCAGCTCGGCAATTTGGGCCTTGGGCAAGTACCTCCCCATTTCTTTCTCCACCACCTCACAGAGAGCAGAGCTGACCTGCCCGATTCTCTCATCAGTCAGAGGTGTTATCCTTCTTCGATGCTCTGACCATCCCAATTCCTAACAACCTCACTTCGCTTCATCAACCGATGGTTTTGAGAACTGGTGGTCGATGTGGAAGACTCATGCCTTCAGAAGAGCTCTACGACCATTGCTGGAACAGCTCGATGCTGAATATGACATCCCCATAGAACAGGTACTGCTACTTGCAAATTTCAAGTTTTCTTGATGCAGCTCACGACGATTCTTTCAATATCCTGCTCTGTCTCCTTGCAGCAACAAGATGGTCCAGAACCTACCAACGAGGATGGCTCCCCCTTCGAATTCCTCCCACCTGCTCCTGTGGCCCTTTTCTACAAAAACTCGCCACCTTTGAAACAGGTCGTGATGCAGAACCAGCCGATATCACCAAAATCGGCTTCCAAGAGCCAAGCAACTTCCGGGTCAGCTGCCTCCCGAATTCCAACTAAAACAAGAACGGCGGTGAGGAAGATAGCGGCCAAGAAACTTTTGAGACGCCGGAGCCCTTCTCCAGAGAGCTCGCACGTACGCTGATTCATGCCTTGGTTGATCTCATTTATCTTTGTAAACGTGCTCGTGCTTACCAACTCTCCCTTTCTTACAGGTCTCCATCGAAGACACCTCCAGCGAGGAAACACAACTTAATCGAGGAGATTCGAGCTCAGCAGATTCGGAGAGAACCACCACACCGAGCCAGCCAGATGTGCCACCATCGGCTTCCAGGAAAAGGCCTGTTCCTGAACCTGTTGCCCCCCGAGCATCAGTCGAGGCGGGGCAAGCTGTGAGCCCCAAGAGGGCTCGCAAGGGACTGCAAACTTCTTCTTCGAGCCAGGAGGCTTCGAAAGTAATTATCCCCATACTCTTACCACTCCTTTTTATGCCGATTCATTGATATTCACATCGGCTAAGCACCTTTCATGCAGACGAAGGACACTCCTAGTGGGAAAGTCGAGGAAGTGCCGATGTCTTCCGCAAGCCTGGATCTAGTAATCCCTGAAGGTGTAGATGAAACGGTTGCCAATCTGGCCAAGCCCTCAGCAACAACACACGAGCCGATTGTCTCGCCGTCGGCTTTCCCCTGATCTCAGGAGAGGTATGTTCGCTTCTTTCGACTCATCCTTCCCTGTTTGACGCATACTGACGCCACTTCTGCCTGCCAGGGTGTGATATCTTAGGCTTGCTGACGTTCGACCCTGAATCCATCGAACCAGCTCCCTCTGCCGCCAACGATGAACCACGAGCAAGCGCTGTTCTACCTCAATTCCAGCGTCTCAAAGCCTTGCTGTCCTCCCCAATCGAGAGGTTGGTCGAGGGTTCTGAAGAAGTGAAGAGTATTCTTGACGAAATCAAGGACCAACTCCCGGTAGCATTGCAGGTGAAGCTTTGGCCAGTTGTGACTCTGTCTTTCTACGGGTCAAGGGTGAAATTGGCTCGTGAGAGGATCAATCTACGCCACGCCCAACTCCCACTGAAGGCCGATATTACAGCCAAATGCCAGCGGCTCAATGAGAAAAAGGCGTCTTTGGATGCCAAAATGACACCTCTGTCAGCACCGCCGAGCTTGCATCCTTAAAAAAGGAATTGGAAGACCTTGAAGAGAAGGTCCGGGCGACTAAAAAGCTCATTCATGACAAGGAAGCATTCATCGCCCGCTCCCAAGACGAAGCAGAAGGCCCTCAAAGCTCAACTGAAAAACTGATCTGGCAGAAATACGTGCCCTGAGCAAGCAGCTAGTGACGGGCAAGGACGATGATGACGTAGCCGAGATCGCCGAAGTGGATCGTGTCCGTGCTGACGCCCTTCGTGCCTTCGAGGCATTCCTTCAGTAGCCATGTAACCTGACACCTGCTCGTTTTTTTTATTTGGCCGATTTCATGTATCGGCCCCCATGTTTCACTGGATATATTTTTTTTTTACTGGCCGATTTCATGTATCGGCCCCCATATTTCACTGTCCATCATCCCACATGCTTGGGAAATATTTCTGAGATGCTGACCGTTAACAGCCACTGGGAATTTCACACCGTCCAGCTCCTCAAGCATGTACGCGTTGCCCTTAAAACTTGGTCGACCCTGTATGGCCCGTGCCAATTTGGAGACCATTTACCGTATGCTGCATCCTTAGTTCCCAATGGCAATACAGCTTCCCATACCAGATCCCCAATGTGGAACTCCTTTGGTCTCACCTTCTTATTATATGCACGAGCTACCTTGGCTTGTTCTCTTTAATTTTCTCAAGCGACCACAGCCTAAGTTCAGTTAAATCCTCAACACTGTCACTCATCAGGGCTGCATATTCTTCAGTTGTTAGATCGTTCTGAAAAGTGACACGTCTCGATCCAGCCGTAATCTCCCATGGCAATACGGCTTCTTGTCCATAGACTAGATGGTATGGCGAGGTTTTTATCGCTCCATGACATGACATGCGATAAGCCCACAAAGCTTCTGACAAAACCTCGTGCCAACGCCTAGGGTGCTCATCGATTTTTCTCTTGATCAGCTTGATAAGGCTCTGATTGGACGCCTCAGCTTGCCCATTTGCTTGAGCATAGTATGGAGATGATCGGATCAGCTTAACTCCCGTGTCCTCGCAGAACTCTCTGAACTCGTGAGAAATGAAGACCGAACCTCCATCGGTCGTGATAGTTTGGGGAATCCCGAATCTATGAATGACATGTTCTTTCACGAAATTGATAACATCCTTCGAGTTTACTGACTTCATAGGGACGGCTTCCACCCATTTAGTGAAATAATCCGTAATGGCCAAAATCCACATGTGGCCTTTGCTTGATGGAGGGTTGATCTTGCCAATCATATCCATGCCCCAACCTCGGAATGGCCAAGGCTTGATGATGGGGTTCATCGCTGATGCAGGTACCATCTGAATCTTCCCGAATTTCTGACATGCTTGACACCCTTTATAGTACTTAAAACAGTCCTCAAGCATGGTGGGCCAATAAAACCCTGATCGCCTGATCAACCATTTCATCTTGTGAGCCGATTGGTGAGTTCCATAGGCGCCTTCGTGTACCTCGTGTAGAAGCCGATTTGCCTCGGCTGGCCCCAGACATTTGAGCAGTAACCCTTCCAAAGTCCTGTAGAACATGTCATCCCCAATAAGCACATACTTCATGGCCTTGTACCTTATCCGTTTAGGTGCCCCCCGAGCCGAATCTTTCAGGTAATTGAAGATATCGGCTCTCCAGTCGTCCGCCTCCAGGAACTGTACCTGAACATCAGTTCCAACTGCTATGTCTTTGTAGCCTGAAGCCATCTGTGCAAGATCATTCGCCTCGGTATTCTGCGACCGCGGGATCCAGTTAAAGTTTAGATACCTGAACTGTGCCATCAGCTCACGGCATTGCAACCATAATGGGAAGAGTGACTCGCTCTCACACTTGTATTCGTCCGTGAGTTGGGAAATCACCAATTTGGAGTCTCCAAAAAGTTCCGCTGCTTCTGCTCCGGCTTCAATGAGCAACTCCATTCCCTTGCGTATTGCCTCATACTCAGCGACATTGTTGGTGCAAGGGGTAGATAGCCTGATGGAGAAGGAATATGTTGCCCCCCGGGGCGACACGAGTAGAATGCCGATGCCGCAACCATCATCACAAACCGATCCATCGAAAAACATAGCCCATGCACGTACAGACAGTGCTGCTATATCAGTGTTGATTCGTTCAGCAATGAGATCGGCCAACGCTTGTCCCTTAACCGCTTTGGCGGGTTGATACCGGATATCAAATTCCGATAATGCAAACATCCATTTGCCGAGTCGGCCTTTCAACACAGGAGCCGACAGCATATGTTTTATGACATCTGATTTGCATATGATGATAATCTCTGCTGACAGCAAGATGTGTCGCAGCTTGGTGCAGGTGAAAAATAGGCAGAGGCATAACTTCTCGATCTCAGGATATCTCGTCTCTGCATCCAGCATCCTTCTGCTGATGTAAAACACAACTCGCTCCAGACCATCATAAACTTGTACCACCACCGAGGCGATGGACGTGTCAGCCACCGACAGGTAAATGTAAAACGGCCTATCCTACTGCGGTGGAACCAACACTGGCGGCTTCGTTAGATATTCTTTGATCTCGTCGAAGGCTCGTTGTTGTTCTGTCCCCCAGCGGAACTCCTCGTCAGATTTAATTTTCACCAGTCCCATGAACGGCTCTATTCTTCCTGACAGATTGGAGATGAACCTTCTGACGAAGTTGATCTTGCCGATGAGACACTGCAGTTCTTTCTTCGTGGTAGGTGGCTTCATTGTTCGCACTGCCTCCTGACTTTTCAGGCCGATCTCAATTCCGCGTTCATGGACCAAGAAACCCAAGAACTGACCGGCCGTCACACCGAAGGCACACTTCTTTGGATTCATCCGTAGTCCGAATTTTCTGGTTCGGTCCAGGACGCGTCGCAGATCGTCCAAGTGTCCTTGTACTGAAGCAGACTTGACTACCACGTCATCGATATAAATCTCCACCAGCTTGCCGATCAGATCATGGAAAATGTAATTCATGGCTCTTTGGTATGTGGCGCTGGCATTCTTCAGTCCAAATGTCATGACTACATATTCGAACAACCCCACCGAACCTGGGACTCTGAACGCAGTCTTGTGTATATCTTCTGGAGCCATAAAAATTTGATTGTAACCGGCATTGCCATCCATAAAGCTCAAGACCTTATGACCAGCAGCTGCGTTGATCAATGTCTCTGCTACCGGCATCGGATACTCATCCTTTGGAGTGGCTCTATTGAGATCCCGAAAATCTATGGCAACACGCCATCGGCCATCCTTTTTCTCTACAGGTACGATACTAGAAATCCACTCAGCATACCTGCATGGCCTGATGAACCCAGCTTTCAACATTTTCTCGATCTCTTTCTTGACTTCCTCTAAAATTTCGGCCTTCATCTGTCGTGCTCGCTGCTGGAATGGCCGAAACCCTTTTTTAAGCGGGAGCCGATGCTCAATGATGCTCCTGTCTAACCCGGGCATCTCCGTATAGTCCCAGGCAAAGCAATCTGGATATTCTTTCAACAAAGCTATCATCGGACCCCGCAGATTCGGATCTAACTTTTTGCTGATAAATGTCGGTCGTGGCTTATCCCCAGGACCGATGTCAATCTCCTCTAGCTCATCAGCGGATGTGAACCCATACCCCAGCTTTCCGTCACCTGCTAAATCGATGCTGAACACCGGCCAAAAGTTTGGTGAGGATAACAAAGATAATTTGGGCCGATTGCCGGAATCGGCCCCCTTTTTGATTGCATTACTCAAGGAAGGTTTACAACTTATTTGTGCTCTACAATGGTAGGGAATCTCCCTACTACGACTACATGACATGCTTGTCGTAAGATCACTGCTTTTTATTTTTTGTGGCCGATCGCAGGGATCGGCCTTACCACGCACAATCGTGGGCTTTACTACTCTGTCAGGCCAGTGGATAAGACCAGCCTCACCCCGTTTTTTGTAGCTTCAATGCGCTCACAGCCGTCTAGACTGACTCCAGAGATCGGCTCTTAGTCTTCTGCGTCCCAAATGTTCATGCCAGCTAATGAGATCTCGATCGAATCATCTGCATGAATGACCTCCACTTCATCTCCATCCCACTGTATCAGGCATTGGTGCATCGTGGATGGAATGCAGCAGTTAGCGTGAATCCAATCCCTTCCCAGCAAGACGGCGTAGGTGCTTTTACTGTCAACAATGAAGAACGACGTAGGGATGGTTTTTCTACCCACGGTCAGATCCACGTTCAGACCGCCTTGCGTTTCTGAAGCTTGGCCGTTGAAGTCGCTTAACGTGACGTTGGTTTTGATCAGATCTGCAGTGGAGTGTCCCAAACGCCGCAGCATGGAGTATGGCATTATATTGACTGCCGCTCTGGTGTCAACCAACATCTTGCGGACAGGCTGCCCATTGATATAACCTCTCAGGTACAGGGCTTTCAGATGTTTGTAGCTCTTCTCCTGTGGCTTTTCAAAGATGACCGGCCGTGGGCCGCAGTCAAACTGTGCCACTGGTAGTTCTTCGGTTCCTGGAGCGCAAAACTCTGACGGAAGTATGAACACCATGTTTGTGTCAGCCGATGTCTTCGCATCGGCTTTTACTGGTTTGGGGCGCCACTCTTTCCTTTTTGGACGGGCCTCCGTCTCCAAGGTTTGCTGAATTTTCACAGCCAGATCAGGCCGGGCTTTCCTTAAAGTGTGGAGGTACTGCGCTTCGGCTTCCTCCAAGCTACGTAGCCGCTGAACTCTACGCTTTTGGGAGTGTCTGAGTCCATCGGGACACCACCTTGGCCGGTGATATCTATCTTCTTCTTCATCCTCTGACTCCTCGAGATCTTTTGCTCGAGATGACTCCCCTTGTTCGTTCTGAGGCCGGAGAGGCCCTAGACGCTTGAACACTGAAACTGGACCTGTGTCATCCTTCTGCTGTCCACATTCCGGGCAGTTGTCGACTGTAGGCAATCGGCTCATTCCCGCATCCCAACAGTACTTGAAGAAAGGACAATCCCAATGTTTATCCACGCCTTCCTTTTCCTTTGACCTTCCCCTAGCGCGGTGCTCATATCTTTCATCATATCTATCATGCCGACGGTATCTCCCATCGTATGCGTCGGTCCGACGATCTCCTTCATCATCACTGTCGTACTGCCGACGTCGGTCATACTGACGCTCATACTTGTTAAGGAGATGCGTGGAGTGTGGCTTCTGATATCGCACGCTTTTCACTTGTTCCTCGGTTATATACCGCCTATCATCATAACGGGGCCGGTCGCGTGGACCGGCCTCTTCCTTTCCTTTGCCCCGGGAGTGGCCGCTTTCCTCCTTATACTTGGCATGGTGGTACACAGGCCCTGCCATGTTAATATCGAACGAGAAATCTAGCTGACGCCTCGTGGAGTGGCTATGCTCTACCATGTTGATGCCAGGAAACGGGTTTGTGTCTACTTTCATGGCGAACTGCCCAAGGATCAGACGGCCCTGTTCTATCGCCGTTTGGATCTGCCGACGTAGCTCCTTGCAATCATTGGTGGTGTGGGTGAACGAGTGATGCCACTTGCAGTATGATCTCCCGTTCATCTCTTGCGCCGTAGGGATTTTATGGCCTTCGGGTAACTTCAGCTGCTTTTCCTTCAGCAGTAAATCGAATATCTGCTCAGCTTTGCCTACATCGAAGTCGAACCCTTTTGCAGGCCCTTGCTGTTTCACCCATTTGCAGGACACAGGATCTGCTCCCCGAGCCCATTCAGCCACGGCTATCTCCTGGTCTTCTGCAAGATCCTCTTCTTCTGTATCGACCAGGCCTATCGGACGTTTGAACTTGTCTTGGTACAACTCAGGGTGGCGCTGCTCATACATTGTCAGTTTCTGGACCATGTGCGCCAGTGAATTGTATTCTACTTGGAAAGCCAGATCCTTGATCGGGGCTGAGAGACCCAACACGGCCAGCTCGACTGCTTCTTTCTCAGTTAAACGAGCCGAATAACATCGGTTCTTGACAGTCCTGAAACGCTGAATATACTCAGCTACCGTTTCTCCCCGCTTCTGCCGCACCTGTGCCAGATCGGCAATGCCAGCCTCGGTAGCTTCTGAATGATACTGAATATGGAACTGTTCTTCCAGCTGCTTCCAGGTCCGGATCGAATCTGGTGGCAACGAGGTGTACCACCCAAAAGCTGGTCCCGTCAGAGATTGCGCAAAGAACCTTACGCGTAACTGATCCGATGCTGAAATCATGCCTAACTGTGCCAAATATCGGCTCACGTGCTCGATCGAGCTAGACCCTTCTGAACCATTAAATTTTGAGAACTCAGGGAGCCGATACTTGGGTGGAAGCGGAATCAGATCATACTCGTTGGGGTACGGCTTGGAATAGCCGATTGTTCTCCTCTTCGGCACGAAGCCGAACTGGTCTCTCAAGATGGTACTGATTTGCTCCACCGTTTGAGCTGCAGGGGCTAAATTCTCATGACTCGTTCCGGTGGCATACTTAGCTAGCCACGCCTGTTTATCAGCGTCCATCCCGGACATCCCTGCTCCCGAAATCCCTACTCCAGAAACACCTGCCCCAGAAATCCCTGCGGTTGCAATCTGGTTCGTGCGCGTCAGGCTGTTGCAGTCCGGCACGTATGTGCACACATATCCATGTGGGATTTCTTTAGGTGGCTCAGACAGGAATTGGTAATCGCCAGGATCACCTCCAATCTTGTAGACGACGTACGCCGGTGACCCCGGTGGCTCCGGAGCTGCAAGCGTGAATGGTAGCTGTGGCCTGGTCTGGAGCGGTCTTTCTCCCTGGTGAGTCCCTAGGGTAGGCCCCGACGGAGAGTACTGATGTTTCATGATCTCCTGAACCACGCGAACCGCGACGCGCTCGAAAGCGTTCACCAGGCTCTCAGAATGGCGGTGAAGAGAATGAGCCACCATATAATTGACTTCCTGTCGCAGAGCTCTGGTGCGATCCTCTGAAGGAACAGACAGATCCACCTCATCGAGAGCGCCTTTGGGTGAGAACCCTTTCCACCTGATGCCATGCTTACGGGTCCTTTCAAAAGAGCCGATGAGATCGGCTTCGAAGAGAGCTTTGATATCATCATACCTCTTCTTGTGCTCATCAGACAGATCGTCGTATGTGATTGGTCTGTCCCCCATCGCAGCGTCAGATGTTGATGCAGATGTTGTTGAGTGTCCCACCGGGCGTGCCAGAATGTGTTGCCTGTCAAAACCCACCGGCGAGCAGCGACGAGCAACACGAAGAGCCGGGAGGCTCCCAGAGCTGCTGGTGGGCCCTGGTCCCTCGGTCAACGGCCCGCAAAACTCCGGCACACGTCCTGGCTGATGCAAGGGCGTGCCACCTGACCTATACCTGATCAGGAAGGTGATGGATTGCTTCGATTGGTTTTCTGCATGGCAGACATGTAAACATTAAATACGAGCCTCGATCGGCTCTCAGGTTTCCCTGTGAATCGGCTCAGGTAGCCGATTGTCCCATGGATCTGCATTGGATCTACGATAACATGGGGTTTTGCTTTAACAATACAAGTCAAATCGATCTACAACAGTTTAACGCTTTCACCACATAATTGGAACATCCCACACGTAATTGAGCCTGGTAGATACGAAAGATAACAGAAACTAACCCTAGAGGAGGCCAAAAAACCAACGTAGAGTCAATTCCCGGAACAACTCCTCTCGAATTAGCAAACCATATCCTTACGTACTACTGGACCGTTCAACCCGTTTGTGAGGCCTGACCATGCGGATATTAAACTAATCCTTGGAGAACAAGGAACAACTATGACAGATTGAATCGACTGAATAAAGATCAAGCAAGATGCTGCCCTTACACCCAAAATAGGTGCAAAGGCAGCGAGATCTCTAGGGGCAGCATGACTAAGCAAACAGAAACAAAAAGCACTGATGCTAGCCCAAACAGATCTATGATAACAGTATTACTCGCCATCAACAAGGCTTCAGTACGAGCAACACCAAATAACACATAAGCAGATGCTGCCTAGATCGCGAGATGCGATCTAGGCAGCACGACGCTTACCTAAAAGAAACCCTCGAAACAAGGGGTGGCGATGCGCCGAGATTGTGTTTGTTGCGAACGTGGTCGTCCTCTTTCTCAATAACCCTAGGTACATATTTATAGTCCGGAGACTTTCTATCTTTGGAATAAACCTAACAACTCTATCTCTTGCTTAAACCGAAACGAACTCTATCATAATATACAGATACACGGGCAATTAGCCCAAATCCACGCGCAAGGCCGATCCAGCCTCCAAGCCCATCTTGATTACGGCCCATCTCCTCATTTGGCCAAAATGTGGCGATAACAGGGTGGTGGATTGTTGTTGTTGTTCATGAGGTTGGTGCTTGCTCGGATGAATTGGGTCATCGTCTGCATAAGCTGGGCTCGACCTGTGGCTAACTGTTGGACCACATCATGGAGGTTGCTGATGTTGTTGTTGCTGCTGTTGTTGTTGTTGTTTTCACGGTGAGGCGGCATCTGAGGTGGTTTTAGCAAAGGTGAGTAATAGATAGATAGAGCTAAAGAAGAAAATTTTCCTACCCATGCACGAACAACAAACCATGCAACAAACCAAACAATCATTGAAAAATCTTTTGATAAGTTTTGGAAAAACACGCTAACGAAATAATATGGTCATACACCAATTTTGTATGATCATAGAAGCGTCTATAAATCGTTGGTTCTATAAACTAGAATCTTGGTGGTCTATTCTATTTTAGTTTCATTGTTCCATTTCTTATTTCCACTTCCCCAATGCATCGTTGGTGTTGGGCAGCCTTCATATCCACATTTCCTCGAGCTCTTTGTTGGTCTTCAATGTAGTTCTTCATGTTGGATCAAGGTCAACCTATGAAGTAGAAGTCTCATTCTTCTAGCACATTGTGTTCTTATGTCCTTTCTTGATGGTTCCGAGAGTTGGGTCATCTAAGGGAATCATTTGAAAATGAAGTAGGAGAGAAATACAAGGAGTTTTCAAGATGCAAACATTCTCTTTTAAATAGAAGTAAGATGAGATAGAGATTTTTATCCTAGGGTCTTCCTATCTCTAATCCAAACCTAGGGTCTCGATCCTACAGGCAACACTAGGCTCTGATACCATTCTGTGACGACCCGCCTTTTACTAAAGGCAAGTCTCCTGTGTATCTGTGCCATTCCCTGGATCAGTAGATAGCACCACAGTACAAAATAAGTAATCATTGCAATAGCATCAATATTACAACGTAAATCTAGTTACATAGGTCTTCAACCTTACGAGTACACAGCATAAGCATAGATTGCAGTGAGCTTCCATCTTCATCAAGTGCCACAGGCAGACGTGTTGGAATGTAAGCTCGAGATCCTACTCCTGGTTCCTTACTCGAAATAAAACCTGCACGTTTGAATATGCAGCCCCAAAGGGGTCAGTACAATGATGTACTGGCAAATGACACATATTTGGTGGCATTTTTGTGGAAAGCCTATACTACATGACATTTGGCTGGTAGATCTCATAGGCTGATTTGCATAAAGCCAATTTTATCCTATAAATCCATTTTAATACTTTCTTTCAACAAATTTTATTTTTCAAGGGTCAAGACAACCCCCATACACTACATACTGGCCGGTATGTAGTTCTGGGCGCAACTCAACAAAGTTTGGAACCTCAGGCACCACCACCCCTCGGAGTGTATGGTCCTTAGTTCCTACCTAGGAGTTTCTAGACAAATTTTAATAATTCAGAAACGGTGATGAGATTCTTCCGTACATTCCATGTCTAGAGACTCAATTGTCCATAACCGAGGACATGGCTAATCGATTAGATTTAAACACCTTGCAAGGGTTGTGCACTTTCACCTTACGATTCATTTCATGCCCATACATGAATTGAAACGAGACCTTTTAGAAGGAGAGGGCAACTAACTGGCAAGATCCGCTCCCAACCTATAATTCATCTACCACCATCTTCTCGCGCCTAGTTGCACTCCCACATTCTAATCAGTCAAGACAGAGCCCATAATGTCATAAGGCTGCACTGGAAGTACGCTAAGCATGGAAGACATAGCCATCTCTTTATTCCTGGGTGGCCATCCACAAGTGTACGCCCAGGCAGCAACTACACGTAGTGTAGCCCCAGGTCGCCACTCAACACCACCTCCATCAACATACCAATCCACCCAGGTGTTTCATTTTAGTTGAAGTTATTAACTTTTCACAAAACACTTTTCAAGTGGTCTTAGCATGGCATCAATATTAACAAAGTACTTAGCATCCTATCAGGTGGGGTTTGAGGGATAGCTACACACTACTAGGATCTAAGCATTTGATAAAACAGTTGAGTAAAACACCTATCATGCATACTACAAGAGGTGAATTTACTAATGCATAAGTAAAAATGGGTAGGGGAACATGTGTGTCACTTGCCTTTTTGAAGAATATGATCTTCCACTTCTCTCAACTAAGCACGTAGCTCTTCGCACAAACTATAGCACAAGAAATAACATAACATAAACACTCCATACAAACACAATCAAACAAATCAAACAATTGAAAGGTGTTTGTTTAACAATTTAGATTTATTGATATGTTTTGACAAGAAGGATATGGCAAAGGATCATGATTTGTGAGATATGAATCGGAGAGCTTAGTTGGGAAAGATCAATATGATTGGAGAGATAATTGGAGCTAGGCAAAATATAATTGATGAAGTTTTTATGCTTTATCAAAGCATAAACGAGATTTGGGATAACTCATGTGAAATAAATTACACAAGAGTCAATTTGTGCAACTACAACACTATTGAGTAAATGTGACAACAATTACTCTTGAATAGCTTCTATTGCACTTAGAAACTAGGCTAGGTTTAAGAATGCTTGAACTACTCAATTAGCACATTTGCAAGTCGAATAGTTTAGTACATGTGAACAAAACTAAGTAGGCATTGGATTGGATATGAATGAGTGATATTTGAGGACATGGCTTAATGGTTCATTGATCAACATGGTGTATAACACATACTATGGTATGGGTTATAATAGCTCCACGTTAATAAAATCTAGGTTTGAGATGAATTCATATTCTACTCAAGTAACACAATTGCAATTTGAGTACCTATATGAATTAGATAAAATATAATGAGTGAGACCTTTATGCTTTATCAAAGCATATTGAATCTTGGACTATCTCATGTGGGTAAATCGCCTGAGAGGCAAAATAGTGCAATAGCAATACTATTGAATAAGCATGACAACAATTATTCTTAAATAGTATATATTACACCTAGGCAATGGGCTAGGATTCATGAAGCATTGAGTTACTCAATTAACTCATTTGTTAATTGAATGGTACTACACATGAAGTCGGGATCAAGTGGGCAGAGGATTGAGTATGGGTATATAACATTCGAGATTAGGGTTTTAGGTTCCTATTTGGTACAAGCAGTGCCGGATAGGTACCATAATGTTGATTAGATAAACTCCTAAGATAGTAAGAATAGAATCCTATGATTGAGATGCATCACACTCTACTCAAACAACACTATTGTAATTTGAATATGTGTGGGCTATACAAGATAGGTGTATGTAGATATGATCTTGGTCAAGATGTTGTTTAGATAAATAAGACATTGATTCAAAGTGATCCCAAGATGATATTTGATAGCTAGGTATGATCATAGGGTTTTCTAAGGTAGAAGGAATCATTGATAGAAATAGAATTAATCTATATAGGAATACTCAAATTCTCATAATAGAATTTGAATAATTGTGACATGGTTCAAAAAATTATGGGAGTGATGCTACTGGATAGCTTGCAGTAAAACAAAGTCACTGCAAGTGGGATCACTCAAAAATAAGTTATAGAATTCAAATTATGTTCAAAATAGTGATTTGAATAGATTTGAATGCACAAAGTGTGTGCACGTATTAACTTTGGATTTTCTTGATCCTATGATGTTCTACAAGTTGAGAGGATTCCAGAGATTACAAATTTGTAATTTTTGGATACTTGGTTCAAAAGATATGAATTAATTGAGCTAACAGAAGGTTTGATTCCAATTTGAAAATAGTTTCAAATTGAACCCATAAAATATAATATTTTATGGTACCACTGGATTCTATATGTTCTAAGGATTCCAACGGTATATCATTTGTTAATTTTGGACCTACAGATCAAGAGATATGATTTTCTGAAGATCTGGATCAAATCTGATTTCAATTTCTAATTTGAATCTGCTTTAATCCGAGAGTCGCCACGTGGCGCATCGTGACTGGCCAATACCGGTTCGTTTGGATCGGTGATGTGAGCCGCTGGATCTTAAGAGGCATGGACGCACCAGATCAACCAACACCGTTTCGTTTAAGTGATTTGATTGAGGCCGCAGGATCACGATCGGACGGCGAGAAAGGAAAGAGAGGTGCTCACCTAGGTTTCCGGCGAGAGTTCACCGGCGATGCGCGCAGAGGTCGAACTCCGGTGAGCTTCCGGTGAGTTCTGGGTGACGGCGTTACCACGACGAGCTTCAGCGCGTCAAGGCGGTCTCGGGACTGTGAACCTCGCCCTCGATTTCTTCCAGTGGACGGAGAGGGGATCGGCTGGAGAGGGAGGCGGCTTCGGGTGACGATGGACTGCTAGCTCCGCTGCGAAATAGAATGATTTCGATGAATCAGGAGATGCGCCAGTGAGTGGGGAGGCAGATAGGGGAGAAGGGGAGGACGGGGCTTTCTGGTAAGGTCGGAATCGACCCGGGAACCTACAGACCTGCGGATCTCCGTCGACGAATTTCGTCGTCCTCAGTTCGTGCCGAGCGGAAGGACGAAAGGGAGAGAAGAGAGGGGAGAGTGGGCTCTTTATAGGCACAGGTTAGCGTCGAAACGGCAGGGGATTAAAGGGATTAAAGAGGGGAGGGAGAAGTTACTGTGAGTGGAAACGGTCTCTGCGGGATTTTGGGCTGGAGCTTGAAGACGACTGGCAGGTGGGGCCCTCCTGTCGGCGGGGAAACGAGGGAGAGAGGATACCCTTTCGGGTTTGGCTCCGGGTGGGCCGTGGGCCGATTCTGATGCTGGGCCAGATGGGTTCCCCGAGGCCCTTTTCTATTTTTATTTTTCTTTTCTCTTTTCTCCTTTTCTGTTTTCTTATTTCTTCCATATTATTTGCAAACAGCTTCAAATCAAATCAAACTTCTTTCAGAAATTTTCAAAAGGACTGCACATGATTCTAAGTCAGTAATAAAACAATTTCTCAAGTAAAAGGGGTATTTTCAATAAAACATTATGAGCAAAGCAAGAGGGACTTGTTTGCATAAAAGAATTTGAAATAGGGTTTCAAAAAGAATCCTTTGAAATAAGATAATAACACTTTATAAAATAATGTTTGAAATTATCTTTCAAACTTAGTTCTTAAAAATAAAATCTTTAATAAATAAAACACTTTTGTGATTCACCCCTTTGCAAGCAAGCTTGCATAGGTTTGAAAAAAGAAGATAATATTTTGATACTTGATCTTTCTCAAAGAAGTTCTTCAAGAAAATAATAGAGAGTTTAAAATAGTTTTCTAGTAAAGCTTTCAAATAGACTCAAAAAGTTTTAAATCCCTGTGAATTTCCAAACATCTCAAGCAAAACAAAAGCAAAATTTTCCCCCAAAATTTGATAAAATCTTGGGTCATGACAAACCCTTTGTTCCCTTGTTCTTATGCCATTTCAATCCTTTTGTGTTAGATCTAGCGTTATTAGTGTTCATCTGTTCCTAGTTCAATCCTTTTATGATAGATCTAGCGTTATTAGGGTTAGTCTATTCCTGGTTCAATCCTTTTATGATAGATCTAGCGTTATTATGATAGATCTGGCGTTATTAGTGTTTGTGATTTGCTTTTGTTTAAGATTCGGTTAACTTATGTGAGTAATCAATCCCATCCCGTTAATTTGTGCCGATGATGATGAATATTTGGGCACAAATTGATTCAGGGTTTGGTCTGTGAACAATTGGTGTGTACAAATTTGTTGTGCATGATCTTTGGTTCACTGACCCAAATCCTGGATATAAGTGTGTCCAATGTAACTGAGGCTTCTTTTTTTCGTGCCCATATTATCATGCATGATCTTTTGTTCACTCTCTGTTCCATCATCGCTGCAATTGACTCCGTGTTTTTCGATCTTTGGTGCTACGTGACAGGTGCAGAGCAGCGACGTCGACAGCGACGACCAGTCCTTCCACACCAAGACTCGTCACGTCCTCAGGAGGCTGTAGTCCGGCCATTACGATCACCACTTTGCTCGAGGCGTTTACAGGTGCCCCTTCTGCAACAGGAGGCTCCGCGCCACCGACTTCAACTGCCTGGTGAACCATGCCGAATCCCTTGGCAGTGCCCCTGGCGGCGCTAGAGTTGGAACGACCGTGAACGTGCATGCGTTCATGGCCAAACACAAAGCACTTGGGATTCACCTGTGCAGCCTCCAAGCTTAATCTCATGTAAAATGTAGCTTATGTTGGATCTAGGGATCGGTAGTACTATTGGATATGTCCTGAATATATATATATATATATATATATATATGCTATGTTGGCTGCTGTATGCAGCTTATCCTATATTTTCTCGATTTATGATGCTGCTGTGAATTTATCCTCTACTAGCTTCTAGATTTGCTACTAGATTTGTTAACATATTGGGCAAAAAACGAGGGCCAAAAGGCAACAATCATTAAAGAAAGACAGAAATAGAAGCTTCTCTAGATTTGATACTAATTTGGTGAAAAGAGAGAGAACTGTTACAGAGAGAGAGGGGAAAAAGGCGCTCTGAAAAATGCAAATTTAGGCCGAGAGAGACAAAACCGAGCTCTCACGTACAACCAAACGCGGTCTCGTCCTGTCCCACGCGGTCCCGTTCTACCAGCCCCACGCGACGCGGCCCCACATGACGCGGCCCCACATGTCAGCACGGAACGGTCAACTAAACGGCAACCCTCCCGTCCGACCGTCTGCGAGGGGTTTCAAACTAGAGCGAGGGGAAAACTGAGGAAAAGTTAAGCGGCTGGGGAAAACTGAGTACAACTAACGACCTGAGGGCACGAAAATAGAAATCCCTTTATATTTTGCTATTCCATGAAGGACAAGCTGAAAACCATTTTCTATGTTTTCCATATGATTTGAACACACGTTTGACTTTCATTGTTTCATTTTTCATGATCTTTTGTTTGTGTTCTTTTTCATGTTATAACATGGTTGCTAAGTTTCTTCTATCAAGATTATGTCTTTCATGCCCATGTTTTAAGTTCTTTTGATCCCAGCACTCAATGCTTACATAGATGATCAAGATTGTGTTGGTGCATGTCACCTCAAAAATTATTCTTTGTTATCACTTACCTACTCGAGGACGAGCAGGAGTTAAGCTTGGGGATGCTGATACGTCTCAAACGTATCTATAAATTTTTATGCTCCATGCTTGTTCTTACACCATTTGCTTAGTGTTTTGTTACACTTCGTGGCGTTTTTATGCATTTTCCGGGACTAACCTATTAACAAGATGCCACAGTGCCAGTTCCCTGTTTTCTGCTGTTTTTGTGTTTCAAAAAAGTTACACAGGAAATATTCTCGGAATTGGACGAAACAAAAGCCGAACATCCTAGTATTTACCGAAGCTTCCAGAAGTCCGAAGAGGAGACGGAGGGGGGCCACAGGGCGGCCACACCATAGGGCAGCGCGGCCAGCCCCTGGCCCATGCCCCCTATGGGTGAGGCCACCCTGGCCCACCTCTGATGCTGCCCCTTCGCCTATAAAGACCCCCCGATGGGAAAAACCTAAACACCCGACCAATTTTCATGAAACACATCGCGATCCGCCGCCGTCGTCGACTCGAGATCGGGAGGGTCCAGAAGCTCTTCCTGGCACCCTGCCGGAGAGGGGAATCGCCACCGGAGGTCTTCTTCATCGCCATGCTTGCCTCCGACGCGATGAGTGAGTAGTCTACCTTGGACTATGGGTCCATAGCAGTAGCTAGATGGTTGTCTTCTCCACCATGTGCTTCATGTTTAGATCTCGTGAGCTGCCTTACATGATCGAGATCATCTTTGTGTAATTCTACATGTTGTGTTTGTTGGGATCCGATGAATATAGGTGTTATGTTAAGTTGATGTGCTGAATATTATCTTATGTTATCTCTATGTTATTTATGATCTTGCATGCTCTCCATTGTTAGTAGCTATCTTGGCCAAGTAGATACTAGTGACTCCAAGAGGGGGTACTTATGCTCGATAGTTGGGTTCATACCTCTATTTAATCTAGGGAAGTGACAGAAACCTCTAAGGTTGTAGATGTGATGTTGCCACTAGGGAGAAAATAACATTATTGTGTCCAAGGACATTCGTTTTGTTTACATTACACACTTTGCTTAATGCAGTTATCTATTGTTCGCAACTTAATACACGTGGGGTGTTCGGACGATATCCCCGTGAGAGGATTATTAGTCATAGATGCAGTTGGATGGCGGTCTATGTATTTTGTTGTAATGCCCAGAGTAAATCTCATAGTGATCCTCGTGACATATGCACGTTATCTTTATTCTATCAATTGCCCAACTGTAATTTGTTTACCCAGCATGTCGTTATTTATCTTATGGAGAGAGACCGCTAGTGAACTATGGACCCCGGTCCAATATCCTTTACATTGTTACACCGTTTTACTTTTACTCGCACTGTTTACTTTCTCGCATACTACTATTGTTTTCCACTCGATACGCTCATACCTTTGTTTACAGCAAACCGGTGAGATTGACAACCTCATCGTAAGTTGGGAGCAAAGTTCTTGGTTGTGTTGTGTGCAGGTTCCACGTTGTTGCTGGTGCAAAGCAAAGCCCTGGACGAGGCTCCTTATAAATTGTCCGGAGCTATCGCGAAGCTAGCAGACATCACCTTTCGAAGTTTGGCTGGTTTGATAAACCTCGGTTTCTTACTGAGGGAAAACTTGCTACTGTGCTCATCATACCTTCCTCTTGGGGTTCCCAACTGGGTGGTTATCTGCCCGCATCACTGATCACACTGCTATTAGGTATCTTATGGAAAAGAAAGATGCTAAGCCTAGGCTTATTAGATGGGTGTTGCTTTTGCAAGAGTTTGATTTGCATAAATGTGCTGAAAATCTTGTTGCTGGTAATTTGTCTAGATTGGAAAACATTTCTTATGATCCTATTTCTGTTAATGATAGTTTTCCAAATGAACAGTTGGCTGCAATAAAGGTAACCTCGCGAGAGAGTCCTTGGTACGCTAATTATGCTAACTTTATTGTTTCCAAGTATTTGCCTCCAACCTTTACAGCTCAGCAGAGAAGGAAATTCTTTTATGACTTGAGGCATTATTTTTGGGATGACCCACATTTATATAAAGAAGGAGTGGATGGTATTATGCAAAGATGTGTTCCAGAATATGAACAACAAATATTGAGGAAATGTCATGGCAGTGCTTATGGAGGACATCATGCTAGAGATATAACTGCACAAAAGGTTCTACAATCAGGTTTTTATTGGCCTACTCTTTTTAAAGATGCAAGAAAATTTATTTTATCTTGTGATGAATGTCAAAGAGTTGGTAATATTACTAGACGCAATGAAATGCCTATTAATTATTCTCTTGTTATTGAACCATTTGATTGTTGGGGATTTGACTTTATGGGTCCCTTTCCTCCTTCAGAAGGTTATACTCATATACTTGTTGCCATTTATTATGTTACTAAGTGGGTAGCAGCTATACCTACAAAGAGTGCCGATGGTGAGACCTCGTTAAAGATGCTTAAGGATGTTTTTTTTCCTAGGTTTGGTGTGCCTAGATATCTTATGACTGATGAAGGTTCTCATTTTATTCATGGTGGTTTTAGGAAAACTCTTGCTAGATATGACGTTAATCATAGAATTGCTTCTGCTTATCATCCCCAAACTAGTGGGCAAGTAGAGTTATCGAATAGGGAGATCAAGTCTATCCTACAAAAGACTGTTAATAAGTCTAGGAAAAATTGGGCTAGTAAGTTAATGATGCTTTATGGGCTTATAGAACTGCTTATAAGAACCCCATGGGCATGTCTCCTTACAAAATGGTTTATGGAAAAGCGTGTCACTTGCCATTAGAATTAGAACACAAAGATTTTTGGGCAGTGAAAGAGCTTCATAGAGATTTTAAGCTTGTTGGTAAGAAAAAGTTGCTTGATTTGAGTTCTTTAGATGAATGGAGAAGTGAAGCTTATGAAAATGCCAGACTTTTTATAGAGAAAGTTAAGCAGTGGCATGATAGGAGAATTCTTAAGAGAGAATTCCATGTTGGTGAGAAAGTTCTATTGTATAGGTCTCGTCTCAGATTTTTTTGCAGGAAAATTACTTTCGAAATGGGAAGGACAAGAAATTGTAAATTTTGGTGAGTCACCACGAAAAACACAAGCAAAGTTTGCTAGTTCAGCAAAACAAAATAGGCTTCTAGATAATAATCAAATGATGATCGCACATAGTTGCTGATATTTTGTGCCAATAAACAGAAACTGAACCTTAGAATTATTTAGTTCCCTTGGTTCTCTTTATGAGAACAGTCGAGTACTTCAGTGACAAAGGAGCATTACAAAAGAGAAAGCACTAAGCATTACAACTTAAATAGAGGAGTTGTACTTATTCTGGCACTGGGTGCCATCAAAGATCTTGATGTCGAACTTGGCAGTCCCATGGTGGTAATCAAACATCAAGATCCATCCTTGATGAAGATCATGATCTTCAGCAAAACGGTCCCAGCCACCTCTGAAGAAAGCATCGCCATTGCCATTGTAATACACCTCCAGCTCATACGGCAGCTCGCCACTGGATGTTTCTCGGAGAATAGCCTCCCGAAGCTCACGACCCTCCATGAATTCTGTGAACTTCAGAGGAAGACGCTGCTGTTCGTGACATTGGGCACCAGCAAAAGAGAAGAAATAAAATAGATCGCCTGACGATGATGATGGCAGGATAGGATGAGCAACACTTACATCCAGACGATCAACAGGATCCATCGTTGTCAAAGAGGATTTCTTGTTTTTGCTCCCAAGAGGGCGACCAGGACAGCACTTGGTGGGGGTCAATGACGATGCAGCTGCAGCAATCGAAGATTTGGGCTTATTCTTACTTCCACATGAGCGGTCGCGACCGTGCTTTTCTACTTTGGCAACATCACCGTGGTTGGTAGCATCAACATCGGCCATGAGGAGGATCAGCAGAGGAAACCCTAGGCAGATGAAGAATAATATGGTACGGCAGCGACAACTAACAGTAAGAGGCTTAGGGTTAAAAGGATGATGAGCAATGAGTATTTATAACCAAGCAAGATGGACTTTGGGCCAAAATATAATCAGAAGTAGACCCAATAGATTGATAGTTTCTACAGTATATCTCAAAGGACAATTTCAATTATTTTCAAGTGGGCAGGGAACGTCCGTAAAAGAAAAGGAGAAAAATAAAAATATTTGGAAGAAGTCGAAGAATTTTTGAGCCTATAATCGAATGCAAGCACCCCATTATAGCCTCGGGGGCTACTCCCATCGGGAGCGCTGAACGCGCACCCGATGACGAAGATGCATTATGAAGACTGAAGACAAAGCAAATACTAAGCCTATACTCGAATAAAAATTCTAGAAAAGCCTCGGGGGCTACTCCCATCGGGAGCGCTGGTCGCACACCCGATGAAGATGGAAATATCGGCTTCACAATAGGAGTAAAATATCAACTTCATCATCAGTAATAAACACCAGATAATAAACTCGACAATTCACACCCATCGGGAGTGATTTTCGACTATTTGAAGAAGACAACCCAATGATTTTGGGCATTGAAACAGCCAAATAAGGCTCAGATAAATTTTTGATTCTCAAGCCGCGTTCGTCGCGATGAAATTCTTAAATGACGTGGTCGCAAAGATCATGAAGGTAAGACCTTAGCCGTCCTGCATGGCCTAGTATACGCACATGAATGCGCTCTGCTAGTAAATTTCCGTATCCATGATACGAAGAAAATCCCAGTGGGTGCACTCGGCACCCTAAGAAATACTGGAATCCATGCCTTTGTAAGTCCTAAATGCGGCAAAAGGCTGGGTTACGCCAGGTGCCAGATTCGAGTCCGAGGACTTCAATTTGAAGTAGGTAGCAAGTTTTTGCCCAGACAATTAACTGGTTTCCTGATCCGTCAGAAGCACTAGGCTTGTTAACCAAAATCTCCATGAAAATTTAAGAATATGAAATATTCAATGAAATCGAGAAAGACAAGAAGACAAAGATTGATCAAGTCAAAGATTACAAGTCAAAGATATGAAGATTTGAGATTCAAACCGATTCTATGATTCTGGTAGAATCTCGGGGGCTACTGACAAGGGTATAGCTACCAAGGCCCGTTATCTTAGTACCCCTGGGGCCCATTCGGGTAATAGCCCATGGAAACTAGGCCCAAGCATAGTCATAGTCAAAATACGAGATCATATTGTAATCCATATTGTAATTTGTATTGAACCCGACCGGTTCTTCAAGACCTGGCCACCTATATATATGGGCCAGGAGAAGCCGTCCAGGGACAGATTGAGATTGAGCCAATTATTTACTAGCTTATTCTCAACACACACCAAGTTTCACCTTGTTTGTCTGAATCTTTACCTTCGAGTTCATCCGACTCCCTCTTCCCCCGATCCTAAGTCCTTCATCTAGGACATTTGCCGAGTTAACCCTTGTCACTCGTGGAAGCTCGCAGTTGTGAATGCTTTCTTTTGTTCCCCGGCAATGGCGCTAGAAAATAGTCTTGATGACACTAAGCAAAGGTGCCAACTCGTTGGGACTCCAAGTGCAGAGTGTTGTAGCAAAAGTAAATTTTCCCCACAAGGGAACTCGGGGTTTAATATTGAACTCTCGGGGAATAGTCATAAAAGCTCTTATCGTTCTTCTTCAAGCAACCTACAAAACAACTTCCTTGTCTTGTATCCCCAACTCCACCGAGTGGTTGTCAAGCACAAGGTATAAATGTAAGTAAAATAAAATATGATGTGCAATACAATAAAGTAAATAACAATGCAATAAAGTAAATATGATGCGGTAATGGTGTTTTTGGGTTTTGGTTTGTGTGTGCAAGAAAGTAAATATGTATTTGTATTTTTAGAATAAAATGATGCTGAAAACAAAAGTGAATGTAAATACGTCAAAAAGGTGTTTCTTATGGTTAAAATTGGACCGCGGTTCATGGGTTCACTTGCCTACTCTCTCGTGAAGTTGTGGTGGCATTAAGCGCAAGATAGATGACCAAAATGTTGACATGATTTTTATTATGCTACTTGATAATATTCATATGGGCATCACGTCCTAATTTAAAGATGATGCAACACATCTTACTTATACTCCACTAGAAAGGAATAAACTTCAAGCAATCTAGTATTAAGAATTAACAGAGTATAGTCTTAAGTACTTTGACATGATGTTGAACAACAAATATGATACCACTTATACATATTACGATAGAAACTTTCTCTATGAATGTTGCTCGAGATTCTCAGCTGTCACTAAGAAATTATAACATATGCATTTTCTTTATCCCTAGTGAGGTAACCGTGGAAAAGGTAAAATACCCTAGCAGATCATGAACACTAACTCTATTCAATCACTACTACCTAGTTACTCCATCTAATACACACTATCCCCCTCTAGCGCTCTCGCATACATGTTGGATCAGAACACGTAATAATGAACGGGGTAACAATATGCATCTACTCATACATCAAGAATATAATAACATATCACATCTCATCAATCATCCAATAAAAATAAAGATCCACCACATAGGAATTACATAATATGCATCATAACCATGTTGGACAGTTCATATGATGCATAAACATTGAAGCATAAGAGAGAAAAATAGGACAAGCTACTGCCACAAACCCATAGTCCAGAGGTGGACTACTCCGTATTCATGGCGGTGATGATGGTGTTGACGTTGAAGAGGGTGGAGAAGCGTCCAGGGGTGACTCCGATAGCGTTTCCCCCTCCAATCTTTGCCGGAACAGCCTATGTTTCTGTGTTTCGTGTTTCTCCGCCGCCTCCTCTCGGGATCGTCGAGGGAGGGGGGTCTATATATAGACGTTTTTAGGTCAAGCTGAGCATCCAAGGACGAAGATTGATGATATTGGAGGCTCGAGGCCCCAACGAGTATGTGTTGCGCGGCCTGGTAGGGGGCCCGCGCCACCTGTGTTCGTTCAGCCCCTAGGCCTCATCTCATTGACTTCTCGTGCTCCAGGTGCTTCTCGTGATAAAATATTAACGCTCCAAAAATTCCAGGTCAATTTGAGTTTGGAAAGGTTCCTGAAACTTAAAAATACACAAAATAGGGTTTTCCTGTTCTGCAGAGTTATAACTAAAATAAGGGGGATCGATGGAAAATCCTCATAAAACATGATTATAACAACTAATAACATTATAATATATAGGAATATGCATCAATAAACTACAAAGTTTATGCATGTATTTTGCATGCATCACTTGCCGAAGATGGCACTTCCTGATCACAGTTGGAAAACATTTATGTCCATTCAAGTTTTCAACGCAGCCTGCCAATTTAGAAGGAATGATGAGCTGGTTCCATTCCAGGAACTTGTCAACAGTCCCAACCTCCTCCTTGAGGTCTCTAGTGATTACAATCGGAGGACGACGATATGCCCATCTCGCACTTGGAAAGAGGTCCAGGCAGAATTTATCATGATCAACGGGCATTGGACAGATTTGATCGAAAGAGGAGAAGACGTGAGCTGGTGGATTCAACATACCGCGCTCTGCATAAATGACAGCCACAAAGATGAAGATATCTACAAAGATGAAGATATCTTCATGTCGAGCACTAAGGCCAAGAAAGCTGCATCATCGAAGGGCAAAGAAACTGCCTCATCGAACCCCAAGGGCGGTGCTTGCAAGGGCAAGGGACCTGCAATGTCAAAGATTGACGACGATGACTTCATGCCTACCACCAAGGCCAACAAAGCTACTTCAACTAAGGGCAAAAGAGTCGCCAAACCTTAGTTATCCCTACTAGAATTGTATCTTAATTCTACTTGTCCCGAATCATGTACCTTTATTTTAGTTTGCGGTATGTAATACCGATGTATCACTCAATTTTTCTATTAATCTAAATATTACTTCAAAAATGTATTGAGAATATTACTCTGAAGAAAAACACACGGAAATATGTGCGGCGACTAAAAACACCAAAAATAATGAAAAACCGAGTCGTCGTGTGCGCGTTGCCTAAAACAGGC
This sequence comes from Dactylis glomerata, assembly GCA_007115705.1. NCBI lineage: Eukaryota > Viridiplantae > Streptophyta > Magnoliopsida > Poales > Poaceae > Dactylis > Dactylis glomerata. Next base: position 498,351 of record QXEO01000593.1, on the reverse strand, counting down.
CACTGGGTCACCAATGGGGTGCGCATAGCAAAATAAAAGACCTGTCGCCGCCGCCATCCTTGACAAGGGCTTGTCGTGCCTGGCTGGCACGACGAGACCCTCTCGCGTGGGCCCAATGCGACTGCACAATAAACCGGACTAGGCCCACCAGCCATCCAACCTATCGCGTCCGCCGTGCACGATAGGAGGTAATCGCATCCAGCCGCCATAGATTTGAAGAATGCTAGACTATAATAGTATTTCTGGAATTGCTGAAAAAAATCATATTATAAAAAATCGCTCTTTTTACTATCACATACAAACACACTAAATCTGAACTATTTTTCTGAATGTGGATAAAGAGTTTGATTGCTTAGTTCCATCACATCTGATCAAGATGTCTAAATTTGCTGAAGTCCGTAATTTCCGGTTCTGGAAGATAAAAGTCTCCGGTATTTAGGAGTATATCTAAAACTTAACAAAACAGGTTTCAATAACAATTGTATCCCTCAAAGCTAGGCTTACAATCGAAACAATTCATCTACTACTTTTTCCCCCGCTTAAGCCAAAAAGATCGTAAAAAAGAGCGCTGCTATGCATACAATGTTTCTTGTACGATTTGCATACTATGGGCTGTCTGTACCGTCTGATACATCCGCACGTACTTGACGAAACTAAACGCAGCCGGTCGCCTGTTCGATTCCTCGTCGTACGAACGTTGTACGTATAGTGTCGTATGCATAGGGTTTTTTTCGCATAAAAAATCTGAATGGGAACCGGGAAATAAAGCGTTCTGTGCAGCCGCAAGGATACCCAATAGACACACCCAACTCCTTTAAAGACGGCGAAGAACCCCAGGGGCCGCCCCCTTCCTCCACTCTTCACCTCCAAAACCACAACCACCAGCTCCTCTTCGGAGCCCAGTGGAATTCCGTAGCGCGCAAATGTCGTCGTCGCCGACGGCGATGGCGGCGGTTGCCCGGGAGCACGTAGAGAAAATCCGGCGCGAGCGCTACTACATCGGCCGCGGCGAGCAGAACCCGCTGGCGGAGGACATGCACCAGGCGGTGAGCTACCTCAGCCAGGAGCTCTACTCCAAGGATGTGCACTTCCTCATGGAGCTAGTCCAGGTGAACAATCTTTCTTGATATGAGTACTTTCCTTCGCACTCCATTATTAGCTCGGAGGAGACACGAACAGCGACATGCACCACCACGTCCATGTCGCCGGCGTTCGTCTTCATTCGTTCCTGCGGCGCGGGACCGACGACGCCTCGTCACTGGCCTCGCTGTCGCGCGCGCACGCCTCGCTGCGAGTACCCAGGTGTGCTGCTCAGTGGTGACAGGGACCAGCTACAGCCGCTACAGCTGCAGATCTGGGGGCATGTTTGACTGACCGGGCTAACTAAACTGTGATTACTAAACTAGGGGAAAGTGCTCTTGGGCTAATGCGACGTTCAGCTTTGTTTAAGCGGCGCTAGATCGTTGCAGATCTGTTCTCGCAGTTTTGTTTTGCCTACTCGTTCCTGACGACAACGAGCTGTGCGTCTTGACGCGTGGCTACCTCGGTGTGCATACTCTATCGTCGCGTCTGGCGATGTGGTCTGTCTGCGTGCCTCTTCTTCTCGGACAGCCGCTGCAGCCTGTAGCATAGCAGCATTTGGTGATGCGCAACAAACATGATGGGTCAAACAGGTACAATTGACAAGGAACCACTTACGGGCTTACTCCCTCCGTTTCAAAATATAAGATGTTTTAGGTTTATGAAGAAAATATATTTAGACACCTTTTAGTGTGTATATTTGAGTGAACTTACACACTAAAAGATGTCTAGATGCATTTGTCTCATAAAGCTAAAACATCTTATATTTTGAAACGGAGGGAGTATTTTTTAGGGGTTGCTTTATAGCTTTAGCTAGATTTGGGTGTGGTTCAACCTAGGTTTGAATGATATATTTTTAGAGAGACAGTCTGTTTCACAAAAGACAACCTATTTAACACCACTAAAGGTAAAAAGAGAGGGAAAAAAGTGAGAGGCAAAGTGCGACGGGTGGACGCGGGCAAAAGGGGTCGGGCACTGGGTGCCTTCGCGGTGAAGCAATGCAGAAAAAGAAGGGGCAAGGCAGCGAATGGAAAGACGTAGTGGCTAGCTGGCCCGTTCTGTTTCGAGGAGGAGTACGTGGGGTGGTACAGGACAAGTTTGCTTGCTGCGTGTACGCGGCCGTCCGCATCCACAATTGTTCCACATATATATGGCTCGTCGCGACGTCGCGCACCACAAGTGCGTGGGTCTGTGCGAGGTCACACGCAACATCGGGCGCATGGCATGGCACGGCACGGCAGGACAAGCGAGTGTCACGGTCCATGACGGGAAGCAGCAGGTCGTTAAGTTTTATGCGCGAGCTGCCAAACTGAAACTGGAGCACGCTTTCGACGTGGTAAAACAACTTGGTCCATTCGTAAAAGGCGTGTGTGTATGTGTGTGTGTGTCTGTCTCGTTGGCCCTCTGCATGCGCGGGTTTATCATATGGTCCCAGCTTGCACATTCAAATACTTGAATATATGCTAACACCATCTGTCTGCAGTGCTCTTTGATATCAGGTCATAACCTATTTCCTTAACTAGGTAGTACAAAGATACTTATGCTTTCCAAGTAAGAATTAAAAGGTGGCCAAATATAGACTTCAAAAAAAGTGTTATCGTGATCTCAAGTATGCAACTTTAACCATCATTTTCAAACGTCATGTCTTAGAACCAGTCAACCTTCGATGGGCTACATTTGTTCCGTCTCTTGACAATGCTCAAATATATTGACTGTGTTTCTAATAGTATTAAATTAGACATGTACTATTACCTAGGTGCTAATTTTAATTTACACATTTGAGTGGATAACTTGATAGATTTTACCATCAGGACTGTTGAGACTGCCAAATTTTGTGTCACTAGGTGTGCTTTTCTCAAAATTATATTAAGCGAATGCATATTAATCTTTCTAAGGGTCCATCAATTTGTCATGTGTATTGCATGTCGGACTAATGCAATTCAGTTCTTTTTTGCTATATATCTCATTTATTTTAAAATATTTTACTCCTCATCAACTAGAACGCTGAAGACAATGAGTATCCTGGGGGAGTAACACCATCTTTGGAGTTTCTTGTTACATCGAATGACATCACAGGATGTGGAGCATCATCAACTTTACTCATTTTCAACAATGAGAGGGGATTCTCTCCATCAAATATTGAGTCCATTTGTCGTGTGGGGAGGTCAACGAAAAAGGGAAACAGAGATAAGGGTTACATTGGAGAGAAAGGTAGATCTTTGCATCTCACAGAACCCTTTTGTGTTTTCTTGGCCAATTAGAATTTACTTTTTACTATTAGTACTTTATTTCATTACAATGACATTGGTTAGAAATTTTCTTGCAAACATGATGATTGTTGCTATTTCTTATAAGACATGTATGATTGCAAGAATATTATTTTTGCGAAGTGGTTTTGCGTACGCCATGCACCACATTACTTAAAATGTGTTAATTTCCAAGTTATGATTTGAGGTTTACTGGGTGATAAATAAACTGTTGACCTTTTCCCAAAGGTCTAAATTCATGCCTATGGACTACTGGATGTTAGAATTGTCATATCTGTATTTACTGTTATCTTGGAAATGTAATGATCTATTTTCTTCTTAGATTTGCTATGTAGAGAGCTGCCTTTGGTAGGCAGATTTTCTCAGTTATATCTCATCTTGCCTTTGCCCTCTGGTGTGTGTTTGAGAAAAAACATCTAGTTGAATATCTTATTTTAACTACTTTATGTGAGACAATGATTTGGGGGGAACCGGCACAACCCTCTAGGGGTGGCCTATCACATATATATAATGGATGTGTTACAATTGGTACAATACACGTATATGTATACAGAAGCTATACATAGTCTAACACCCTCCCTCAATCTTAGCCACTTCCTAAAGAATCTAGAAGAGTAAGATTGCGCCTACAGAACTCAAACTGTGGTAGAGGCAAAGGCTTGGTGAAGATGTCTGCAAGTTGATCCTTAGAGGAAATGAACTTGATCTGTAGTCGCTTCTGTGACACACGTTCCCGGACAAAGTGATAGTCAACTTCAATGTGTTTCGTTCGGGCATGGAATACCGGATTTGCAGAAAGGTATGTAGCACCGATGTTATCACACCAAAGAATAGGAGGCTGCGGTTGGGGTATACCCAATTCATGAAGCAAAGACTGTACCCAGATAATCTCTGCAGTAGCATCACCAACAGCCTTATACTCAGCTTCAGTACTGCTACGTGATACAGTAGCCTGTTTCCGAGCACTCCAGGCGATCAAGTTAGAGCCAAAGAACACAGCACAGCCCCCCGTGGATCGCCTGTCATCCGGACTGCCAGCCCAGTCCGCATCAGAACATGCCGAGAGGACCCCAGAGGGGTTCGGCCGAATATGCAGCCCATAGGACACTGTGAGTCTTATATAGCGCAATATGCGCTTAACAGCAGACCAGTGAGTGTCACGGGGCGCATGTAGATACTGACAAACTCTGTTGACAGCATAAGAAATATCTGGTCTCGTGATCGTCAAGTACTGGAGACCACCAACAATACTCCTGTACTCCGTCGCATCCGCAGAAGACAGAAGCTCACCATCAACAACAGTGATCTTGTCAGTGGTCGACATAGGTGTAGTGGTCATCGCGCACTTAAGCATCCCAGCCCGTTGCAACAAATCCAAGGAATACTTCTTCTGCGTCATAACAAGTCCATTAGCACGGGAAGCAACCTCCACACCAAGAAAGTAGTGAAGCTTCCCAAGATCTTTGACAGCAAAATCAGCACCAAGGGACCGAACAAGAGCATTAGCAGCTGACTGGGAGGAGCTGACTAGAATAATATCATCCACATAGACCAACAGGTACATAGTGACCTCGGGCTTCTGTAGAAGAAATAATGATGAATCAGCAGTAGACGGCGCAAAACCATGAGCACGAAGGGCTGTTGCAAGACGAGCATGCCAGGCACGAGGAGCTTGCTTCAAACCATAGAGTGCTTTGGTAAGACGACATATATGATCAGGACGATCAGGATCAGAAAAACCAGGCGGCTGTCGCATATAAACCTCCTCCTCCAATAGGTCATGAAGGAAAGCATTCTGCACATCAAGCTGACGAAGAGACCAACCTCGAGTGACTGCAATGGAGAGAAGAAGCCTGATGGTGGTAGGCTTGACCACTGGACTGAAGGTGTCTTCATAGTCAAGACCATAGCGCTGCCGAAACCCTCTGGCAACAAGACGCGCTTTGTAGCGCTCAATAGACCCATCAGAATGCTTCTTCACTTTGAATACCCATTTAGAATCAATAACATTGACTCGTGGTGATGGAGGAACAAGGGTCCACGTCTCATTGCGAAGGAGAGCGTGATACTCCTGTTCCATAGCCTCTCTCCAATGGGAAATGCTCATAGCAGCCTGATACGTGCGGGGCTCGGAGGACGGATCCGCAAGAGCTGCAGTCATACATGCAGCATACCAAGCAACAGTACCGTCGGTGCGCTCCTTTGGGCGAAAAATGCCACTGCGACTGCGCGTATGTGGACGCAGAATAGGAGCCGGCGAGGTCGAGGGTGCAGCCAGCGAGGGGCTGGACGGCGGAGACGGCGAGGGCCCAGCCGGCGAGGGGCTGGGCGATGGCGACAACCCAGCCGATGAGGAGCTGGGCGACGCACTGGGCGTCGGCGAGGCGGCGCCAGAGCCCGCCAAGGGTGTCGCGGGCAGTGGGCTGCTCGGCGAGGGAGACAGCCCAGGAGAGGCAGGCGACGTTGGCGAGGCAGGCGTGGAAGGCCGCACACTAGACGTCGGCAAAGCCAGCACAGGCGAGGCCGAGGCTGCATGATCAGCACGCAAACCAAGGTCATGCAGAGGAGCACCAGGAGCGACGTGCTCGGAGGGCGGTGATGAAGGAGGAGCTGCGTCAAGAAGTTCTAATCGTGCACCGCGTCCAATCCCTGCACCATGGTTAGGTAACAACACAGGAGAATATGCAACATCTTCAAATTGGTCAGCGGCAATGGAGGATGAATGCATATGTGGAGACTCAGTGTTGGACACGGGTAGTTGGGAAAAAGGAAAAACATGCTCATCAAACACGACATCCCGAGATATATATAGACGATTAGTGGGAACATGAAGACAACGATAACCTTTATGAAGGGAACTATAGCCAAGAAAGACACACTTTTTGGACCTAAATTCCAATTTCCGTTTGTTGTATGGGCGTGTATGGGGCCAGCACGCACACCCAAACACCTTAAAAGAAGGTATAATCAGGTTGTTCATTAAGCAGAAGTTCAATAGGAGTCTTCATATTGAGAACACGAGTGGGAGTACGGTTGATGAGAAAACAGGCAGTCGTGAAGGCATCACTCCAAAAATGAAAAGGAACAGATGCATGGGCCAAAAGAGTGAGTCCAGTCTCAACAATATGACGATGCTTACGTTCAACGGAACCATTCTGCTGATGTGTGTGTGGACATGCTAAACGATGTGCGATCCCAAGCGACTGGAAAAAGGAATTGAGGTTGCGATACTCACCACCCCAATCTGACTGAACATGAACAATTTTATGCTTGAGAAGGCGTTCAACATGTTTTTGGAACTGAACAAATATATCAAACACATCAGATTTGCGCTTAATGAGATAAAGCCAAGTAAAACGACTGTAAGCATCAATGAAACTGACATAGTAATTATGACCACTAACAGAGGTCTGAGCAGGACCCCAGACATCTGAAAACACAAGTTCAAGAGGATGTTTAACTTCACGACTAGACTCTGAGAAAGGAAGTTGATGACTCTTCCCCTGCTGACAAGCATCACACACTGCTACATCTTTATTACTAGGCATGCTAGGAAGCTCATGACGACGCAAAACATGGCGAACGATAGGAGTAGCTGGATGACCAAGACGAGCATGCCACTGTGATGATGAAACACGAACTCCACTGAAAACCCGAGAGACGCCAGGATCCTCCAAGCGATAAAGGCCATGGCAAAGGCGCCCGCTAAGAAGTACGTCCCTCGTGGCCCGATCCTTAATAAAAAGATCAAAAGGGTGAAATTCACAGAACATATTATTATCACGAGTGAGTTTAGGAACTGAAAGAAGACTACGTGTCACAGTGGGAACTCGAAGAATATTGCAAAGTTGAAGACTCCTATTGGCATGACTAGTGAGAAGAGATGCTTGACCAATATGAGAGATGGGCATACCTGCTCCATTAGCAGTGTTGACCTTGTCAGACCCATGATAGGTCTCACGAGAGTGAAGCTTGCCGAGCTCGCTGGTCAGATGATCCGTGGCGGCGGTATCAACGTACCAGTATGGGTCGACGGGGTAGGACTGAGTATGTCCCTGGGGCTTCTGCGGCGCCGGGCGGTCAGCCATGGCAGCCTGACGCGCATTATTGCGCGTATCCTTGCCATCATTGCCGAGGCCGAGGAAGCTCTTCTGGAAGCGGCGGTGGCACTTGGAGGCCCAATGTCCCTCCAGTCCACACAGCTGGCACACACGCCGACCCCCACCTGAAGGCAGTGTCGAAGGGGGGGGTGGATGAGGACTGTGGCGGTGTGGTGGGCGCCTTGCCCGAGGAGGACGATGGGGCGCCAGAGGAAGGGCGACTGCCCTTGTATGCAGCATGCGCGGAGTGCGACCCGCGACTCCGGTTGGCACGGCGCGCCTCGATGCGCTGCTCAGTGAGAAGAAGACGAGAGTAGACCTCGTGCGCCATCATGGGAGTTGAGTTGCCCCTCTCATTAATGATCTCGACCAGACCATCGTACTCCTCGTCGAGGCCGTTGACGATGAAGGAGTTGAACTCGGAGTCGGTGAGCGGCTATCCAATGGACGCCAGCGTGTCAGCAAGGGCCTTGACCTTGTTGTAGAACTCCGTGGCCGTGGAGTCGAGCTTCTCACAATCGCCGAGCTCGCGACGGAGGGCACTGGCACGGGCCTGCGACTGCGACGCGAAGGAGCGCTCGAGGATTGTCCATGCTTCATGAGATGTCTTGGCAAAGACGATGAGTCCGGCAACAGCCGGAGTGAGCGACCCCTGGATAGAGGAGAGGTTCGCCTGGTCCTGCCCCATCCAGACACGGTGCGCCGGGTTATAGACCGGGCCGTTCACGCTGTCTACCAGCGCGGGGGGGCAAGGAAGAGAACCGTCGATGTAGCCGAGCAGGTAGTGACTCCCAAGGAGCGGAAGGACCTGCGCGCGCCAGAAGATGTAGTTGTCCGGCGAGAGCTTGACGGTGATGAGATTGCCGAAGTGGAATGGTGGCGGCAGCGAGCCCGTTGTGAAGACTGCCGGAGGCGCGTACGCCATAGGAGCAGAGACGTGCGGTGCGGACGAGGATGCCGCGGTAAACTCCGCGGGCGACACGTACGATCCGTAGGCGGGAGCGTCCGTGGCGGGGGTAGACCCTGCCGGAGGTGCGGACGACAGGAGGGTAGGGTGCATCAGCGCAAACTGCGATGCAGAGAACCCTGCCGTACCGGCCAACGAGGCCGCCGCGGGCGCAAAGGCCAGGGGCGAGATGGCGGCGGCCGAGGAGGCGGGCGAAGAGGCGCTGGACGTCAGCGCGTGCCTCGGCGACGAAGAGGCCGAGGGCTGGTTGGAGAAGAAGGAGCCGACGCTCCTCGTCCCGACCGGAGGCGACTGCACGGAGGCCATGTCAATCGGTCGTGAGAGAAGAGCCGCGAGCGAGGCCGGGAGGTAGCCAGCGTTGGAGGAGCCGGAGGCGGCGGCGGCAACCGGCGGCAGCGCGGCTAGGGTTTGGTGGCGGCGGCTAGGGTTAGGCGGCGGAAGCGGTAGTCGTAACCAAGTCTGATACCATGTGAGACAATGATTTGGGGGGAACCGGCACAACTCTCTAGGGGTGGCCTATCACATATATATAATGGATGTGTTACAATTGGTACAATACACGTATATGTATACAGAAGCTATACATAGTCTAACACTTTAAGTGTAACTTTCTCCCTTCCATTTACGTTTTAGTTTCCGGTTTAAAATATTTAATCTTCATCAATAGCTTACTGAAGCAGATCCGTCAAATGCATTATGCATACATGGTGTAAATAAATTTAAGCATTTTTTGTATATTTATCAAGACTATTTTTTTCGAAAAGGGGGGAAGTCCCAGCCATATTTATCAAGACTATACTCCTCTTCTGTTTTGAAGACAATATGGACAAGCTTTTCCATGCTTAGCAAGACAAGATGTGCAAGAATATCCATGTATTCCAAATTTGTTATCATTGCTCATCCAATTCAACAGTTTTACCCCTGCCATTTCAATAGTTACAATGTGGCTGGGACGTGCACTAGGCTGTTGCTCCCCATGTAACTTGCCTCCTAGGATGATTGTAACCCCAAACTCCTTTTCAGTATAATGAAACGCATAGGCGGACCTTATTGTTTTCTCAAAAAGAAATTACAATGTGTGGTTTTGCATGTGCTTACCATATCATGTTCCCCTTATGTTTAACTTATAAGTTCTAATGTCAGTGCCTCTTTTAATTTAGGTATTGGATTCAAAAGTGTGTTCCTGATATCGAGCCAGCCCCATATATTCAGTAACGGGTATCAAATAAAGTTTAATGAGAAGCCTTGTGCACAATGTAATATTGGATACATTGTCCCTGAGTGGGTTGAATCCAGACCTAGCCTTCCAGATATCAAACAGATATATGGGTGCTCCAAAAACCTTCCAGCAACCTGCATCATCCTGCCTTTGAAGGATGAGAAGGTTACTGCGGTGAAGCAGCAGCTCTCAAGCTTGCATCCTGAAATGCTTTTGTTTCTGACAAAGATTAGACAGCTTTCTGTCCGAGAAGATAATTGCAACCCCAAAGGTAGCACTGTCAGTGAGATTGCAATATCGAGTGAAACGAACTACGAAGTGAGAAAAAACATGCATGCAGAGTCTTACACACTTCATCTGTCAGCTCAAGAGAATGGGAACGGAGAGGAATGCGGGTACTACATGTGGAGACAAAGGTTCCCTGTGAAGCCGGAGAATAGAGTGGACAAACGTACTGAAATTGATGAGTGGGTCATCACTCTAGCCTTCCCACATGGTGAGCGTCTATCCCGTGGGAAGGAGCTATCTCCTGGTGTATATGCTTTCCTTCCCACGGAGATGGTAACCAACTTTCCCTTCATCATCCAGGCTGACTTTCTCCTTGCATCATCAAGAGAGGCAATACTCTTCGACAGTCCATGGAACAAGGGAATTCTAGACTGTGTCCCAAGTGCTTTCCTGAATGCTTTTGTAGCACTTGTGAAGTCCAGAGCTGATGCACCAGCAATGTCACTTCCATCGATGTTCCATTTCCTGCCGGTCAATCCTTCACTAATCCCATTGCTTGAGCCAGTTAGGTCTGGCATCAAAGACAAGGTTCTTCTTGAGAATATAGTGCCATGTGAGTCTCACACTTCACAGAAGATATTTTGCAAGCCTGGCGCAGTTGCTCGTCTCAAACCAACGTTTTGGGATATCCTTGGCAAGGCACGAGAATCTGGAGTGGACCTGAAGAACCTGTCAACCCATGGAACTTACATCCTCAGCTCTCATTTTGACAAGAGTAAATACAGTAGTGTGCTTGCATTTCTGGGTATCAAAAGTGTAAGCTCTGAATGGTATGCGAAATGCATTGAGGGGTCTAATCTTGTCAAGGAGGTACATGAACAGCTTTATCTGGAAATCATATTGTTTGTCGCGGATAACTGGCAAAATTTCTTTTCTGGAACAAACATGTTGTCCATTCCCCTGCTGAAGTATGTTGATAGAAACAATGTTGTCTCTTTCTGGAGCATACATAGAGCTAGTCAATTGAGTGATAGGTTGTGCCTTGCATCTGAGAAGAAGTACATATCATGGCTTATCAGCTGGAACCAGGAGTTTACATCGTCTAGAAGGGTTTTTCTGCCTCCCGGTACACAGATAGCTCTAGAAGATTTCCCACAGAAGACAACAATATTACAATGGCTTCACAGTCATGCAAAACTGGAGTCTGTATCTGTGTACAGCTATGGACTGACTGTTGTTAGCTCCTTGAATAGTGATAGCAGGCCTGTCATTGGTTTCGCTCACTTTCTGTACCATTCTTCTCAGAAGGGTCACATAGAAAGCTACTATTTAGCTGAACTCTGTCGTACCATGCCAGTAATTGACAGCTATGGCAATGTGGTCAAGACAAGAAGCGGCATTCTGGTACCTGCAAAGGGTAGTAAATGGATTGAATTGATCGGCACTAACCCTTGGACGCATGAGAACTACGTTGAACTACATGCAGATTACAAGACAGCAGGCTGTTTTGCTGGGAACTGCACATCGGAAGGTCAGCTCTTGTCTTTCATCAAGACACAGTTACAGGCATCAGATGTGCCATTCATCCACCCTCCGAACGCAAGTTTCCCTACTGTCTCATCACCTCTAACTGTTGGCAATGCAATCTTGCTACTGCAATGGATACAGAATTTGAAGTCGAGAAGAGTAACATTGCCGGCTAGGTTCTTGGCTTGTGTGCAACAGGGAAGTTGGCTGAGGACATCAGTTGGCTACAAGCCACCAAACGAATCATTTCTATCGAGTTCTGAGTGGGGTAATCTTCTGCAAGATGGATCTTCCTTTGTTGATATACCAATGATCGATCAACAGTATTACCAAAACAAACTGCATGAATACAAGGAGGAACTTAAGGCAATTGGGGTAAGATTTGAGTTTCGGGAGGCGTCAGCTTACATTGGCAGCCGCCTTATGTCGATGGCTGCAAGCAACATGCTAACAAGAGAGAATGTATACGCTCTTCTTCGGCTGATTCGGTTTCTTCAACACAAGGTTCTGTCGCCAAGTGAACTGATTAATCATGTTAAAGATGGACGATGGATGAGGAGTACTCTTGGCTACATGTCTCCTGCTAGATGTATCATTTATGATTCAGAGTGGGCAGTGGCATCTTGTATCAGTAACCAACCATTCCTGGATGTCAAGTTCTATGGCGAGGACATCCTTGCCTATAAACCCGAGCTCGAATTGCTTGGTGTTGTCGTTGGTTTTAAGAACAATTACCAGCTTGTAATTGATAATTTCAAGTTCAGTTCTGCTGCTGTTACTTGTGATGCTACTGTACTTATCCTCAAGTGCATCCGGTATGTGAGCTCATGTGATGACTTCCTAAAGAATCTCAAAGACTTGAAGTGGTTGAAGACCAACATGGGATTCCGTGTTCCCCATGAATCTTTTCTTCTGGAAACTGAATGGGAGTCCCTTGTAAAGGTCTTTGATGGAATTCCTGTAGTTGATGTTGGATTTTACGGGAGTAAAATCAGTTCATACAAAGAAGAGCTGAAGAAGACAGGGTTGATCATACGATTTGAGGAGGCATCGAAGGCAATAGGAAATATCTTTAAGAAGATGGTACTCAAGTCAGCACTTACAAAGACGACTGTTCTAGCTCTACTAGCATCTTATCGCCAGCTGAAAAAGCAAAGCCCTATTCCTGTCGAACTTTTCAATGGCATGCGGAATGAGAAGTGGTTGTGCACATCATTGGGATTCAGGTCTCCCTCCGATGCAATCTTATTTGATGAAGAATGGCAGTCCCTGTCACCGGTAGCAAGCTTACCTTTCATAAATGATGGTGACTCTCATGATGGTTTAAGCAAAGAGGTACATGGTTACAAACATGAGCTGAAGGAGCTAGGTGTTACTACAGAAGTGAAAGATGGTGCTAGGTTTGTCATCACTGGTCTCAACATTCCTAAGCATTCTGCGAACATATCCGCAACCACCGTCTTATTATTACTTGGATCCATCCGGAGCTGGTTGGCTTGTACAACAAAATTTCCTAAGGACTTTATGGAGAAAATCACTAGCTGCAGCTGGTTGAGGACAACACTGGGATACAGACGCCCTGATGAATGTATACTCTTTGATCCAAAGCAGTCTTATATCTACAAGGAGGATGGCCCTTTCATCGATGAATCTTTTTATGGTTCAGAAATAGCCTCTTTCAAAGATGTCCTTGCAGCAATTGGAGTAAGTGTGGATGTTATATCTGGACATGGCCTTATTGCTCAGCATCTGAGGAACCACAAAGATAGTGCTACTATTTCTCGAATATACATGTACCTTAAGGAGTGCAACTGGGAACCTATGGGCAAAACGAGTGACTGGATTTGGATACCAAATGAAAGGGAAAGTGGAGCCTGGGTCAGCCCGCTACGTTGTGTTCTTCATGATCCGAACAATCTCTTCAGCAGGCAACTGCATGTCCTGGGAAAATACTATGAAGGGAAGTTGCTTGACTTCTTCTCATCTGCTTTTGATGTAAGGCATGGTCCGTGTGTGGAAGACTACTGCCAGCTATGGAGCACATGGGAGAGCTCGGCCAGTGAGCTATTAATAGCCGATTGTGCTGCTTTCTGGAAGTACATTGCAAAGAACTGGAGCAAGAACACGGAGAAACTTCTTTCAGGTTGTGTCAAGGTTCCGGTTTGTGTCAATGGAAAGATCATTTTATCACAGAAGGAGGACGTGTTTATTCCTGATGATCTTCTTCTCAAGGATTTGTTTGACGAGCTTCCTCAGCAATCGTTTTTTATCTGGTATCCTTCTTGCAGCCTTCCTTCTGTCTCTCGTGCAAGGCTTAACAGCATCTATGGTCGTATTGGAGTACGGGCAATATCAAAAGCTGTGGAGAAGAATGATTCTTTCAGCTTGGAGGATAGAAGCTGTAGAAAAGTTGATCTGCGCGAGTTGATCAGTGTTGGTTTGCTCAAAATAGTTCTCGCTTTCCTTGCTGATCCTGCTCTTGACATTTCTATCAAAGAGCGTCACAGGATGGTTTCTTGCCTGTTTAATTTGATTGTCCTAGAGACTGACAAGCCAATCACGGTGGGATATTGTGTAAAACTGTCTTGTGGAAGGGCCGTGGATGTGAAGGCCAGCCGAATGCTCCGCTGGGAGAGGGTGAATTCAAAGCTGTACACGCAGAGAAGAAATGGCGCAACCAGTTACAAAGAAAAGATCGAGTTTGCGACAAACTTTGCAAACGAGATAGCTCAAGGATTGCTCTTTGAGATGGCTGAGCAGATTCCTTCATTGGCTGAAATCATAAAAATTGGCAGCCTGGTGGATTTCCAGGAGGCCGCTGTTGAATACTTGTTGAAATCGAAGAATCTGCAGCTGTTCCCTGAAGATGAGGCTTTCTGTAATGCTGCATTGCTAGGTCAGTCCCTTACAAACTAAAATTTCTCATCATATATGCCTAAAGTTTTGCCAGCTGATCAACTCTATACCTCTTGTACATAGGTGGCAGCAAGAACTGTTAGCCGTCTTCAGATCTTTTTGCTTCTTCTAGTTTACTGGTGACGGTGAGGACATTGTTTTCGCTTCCTTTTGGGTATGGAACTATCTTTGTGGCCGCTGCAAGAGCTTGAAAGTTATGTGTTTCTTATATGTGTAGGTTGATGGCCTGCAGGATCTTTGGTGCAGCGTTTCTGGATTTCTGGCGGATCCGGAATGCAACTGCTTCAGTGTATTTGAGACTTCCTGTTGGTATCAGCTCTAGTTAAGCTCTTGCATTTCTTGTTTCGTGTTTGTGGCTCTTGCGTTCAGAACCTATCAACAGTATCAGTTTGCCTGTTTAACTGAGAGTTAAGACTTTGAGCTGTTGAGTGATACTACTATTTATACTCTCCTATTACCTTATTTTTCTGTGTTTGCCTCACTGGTCATGAAGGAGAAAGAGCGTGCTTTGCTGCACCGATCTACTTTGCTGGTGATAGAAATTTTATGGCCCAGTATTTTGTTTTCAATAGTTCTACCTTTTCTAGTGGAAATTTTAATAGTTTGCATATATGTATTTCTGGATAACTTAGAGCATCTTAGTAACGGACTAAGACGAGTGCGTTGCCCAAAACTGTTCAACTCTGATTCAATCAAAGTGATAAACACATACAATCTATTCCAACCGTGTACCTTATCCATGGTAGGAACTAGGAAGTAAGAAGGCCACACCTGAGGCAGAATGATTCCTTGTGTGACTAATGACCGTTCTATTAACCAGTGACCGTTCTATTAACCTACTATTAACCAGGGAAAGGTGTATCTTGAAGACGAAACAGCATGCCCTACAATTTTGCATATTGCAATGCCAATTGCTAGAGAGTGAGCAGATCTGAAAAGCAAGAAAAACATTAGTAGTGCCTCTCCCAGTCCCAGTCTCTCTCCAACCCAGCCACATCATTGTAGAGCTTCAGGGGAAAAAAGTACGGTGGTACCTTCCTGGTACCTCCACATTAGAACTTCTTCGGATTCTCTGCTTTCTTCTTCAGTGAGTCATGATTCTTGGCTCATTGCACCTACTACTTCGAGTCCGCAAAACTGCTGGAACATCACAACTAGATGGACCTAGTGCGCCTCGCCACGCCTAACGAAGAACGACAACAGCGCAATCACAACGCCCGGGATCATCACTGACTCCTTTTTACGAGAGCCAGGTTACGGACTGATGTGGTCGCAGTCGGTTGGTGCATGCCTTTCTCTCCTCCGTGATTTCAGGTTCCCAAATCATCCGCTGCTATCCACGTCTGTCCGTAGGAAGGATTCCGTAAGTTTTTGCCCGTACATGTAGCATTGCTGATATGTACGTCTAAGTCTAACAGGCCGGCGCACTTCCTCAACAGAATGGCGAGCGAGCCGGCAGGTGCTGCTTCCGGCTCCGCTTCCGGAACGACCCGCCACAGCTCGGCCCCGCCTCCGACGACGCCCTCGGCCGCTTCCCGTTCTGCGTCTCCAGAACGGCAGCCTCCTCCCCGGCGGCGGCAGCGGCGGCCTTCCGGTTCACGCGCAACGCGCATCTCAGCCCCCGATCGCTCTCCCCAAGATGCTTTACGTGAGACAGGCGTGTCAAATCAAGCCGTATACGAACGGTCTATGAATTGGGTGTTTACCTTGCAGAAGAGGGAGCGGCCGCGCGCACGCCGCGCAGGGGTTCTCCGCGCTAGCCGAGCGCTTCCTCGCCGTGCGCTCGTTCAGGAACACCACCTCATGGTCGCTCACGGCGTGCGACTGCAGCCAAAGCATGCGCGAGACGATGAATGATCAGAACATGTCCAAGACCGCGAGACGAAGCAATCACATTCACACCGGATTGGGCGATATCGGTGGCGTACGGCGTACCTGGATGCCGGTGCAATCGAACAGTTTCAGGTCGTCGACGCGGACGACGAAGCACGACGCGTATTTCCAAATCTATTTTCCCCGTCAAACCAAATAATAACAAGATCGATCAGAACATGGCGAGCACATCTCGTCGATCGCACGCAGAAATTCAAGATCGTGGGCGGCGTGCGTGCGTATATACCTATAGAACATTGTGGGAGGGGTCGTGGGGAAGGCAGTGGCGGCAGAGCGCGGCGGCGCAGTCGGCGCAGAAGTGGTTCTTGTCGTTCTTGCGATCCGCCGGGTGCACGGCGCATGCCTCGAAGAACTCCTCCGACAGCAGGCCGCACAGCCATTGCGGGGAGCCGCGCACGGCGGTAGGCAGCTGCATGGCTGCCCCGGTCGCCGGACCTTCACCTGCGTACGGCGGCCGCACACGGTGAGGGATCGGTCGGTGCGGGACGCGTATATACAGGCGAGGTGAATGAATTGGGTTTCGCCCGCAGGTTAGGACGGAGAAGGGGCTTTGATAGTCTCGATTCAAAGAGCGAAAAGCGCGGGGGGCTTTGATCGGCACCTCTATCCTTGCATGCGGAGGTTATTCTGTGTGGTAATCTACCGTTTACGCGATCGAGGACGGGTCCAGTTTTTCCCTGTTTTCTCAAATTAAATATTTTTAAAATTGAACATTTTCATTTTTAAAAACAAAATCTGAACAATTTTAAAACTGGACATTTTTAGAAACCAAACAACTTTGAAAAAAATGACATTTTTTTTAAAAATCAAGCATTTTCCAAAAATTTGAAAATTGTTGTTCTAGTAAAAAAAACAACAATGAGTCGATGCTCGGTTTAAGTAGAAAGACGTGATGATCATGTTGCTGAGCATTGGACACTAACACGAGTGACACAATTTTTTTGTTAACCGAGGTCGACTTCTACTCGCGAGGGAGAGAAGCTTACTCCCGTCAAGCGAGCCTCGGGCGATCAAAGGGACAGCCGGCGGCGCGACATACTGTGTTGCACTTTTATGGACGATTACTTCCAATGGTCTAAGAAGTAGAGGGATTCGACGTATGAGATCACGTTCGAACTCCATAGTCCAAAAGGATAAACCCAGAAGTAGGTCTCCCACGTGCGAGAAAGCTCTTTCTTCATTAAAGAGATGCCTCACATATAACCTAAGGAGGTCTTTTTACATGCCTAGGGCCTTATACAGTTGACACCAACACCAACACCCTTGGTGGGGAGGGTAAGTAAGGCTAAAACGGTCTATTCTATAAAAATACTAACCAACCCCTAAGTGAGAGGAAAAAGCAAGAGCTCCTTGGTCTTCTGTGACCCAAGTCTTAGAGCATCTCCAGCCATGAACCCGACGAGGCCCCCGACAGCCCTTTTTTTCATCCGGACAGCGAAAAACGGCCCAGTCGTGCCCTCGGTTCCTCGTTTTCGCCCGGATTTGGGCTTTCATCCATCCGACGAGCCCAAGCCATCCCTGCCCCCCGGGGCACGCTCGGGGAGTCCGGAGGAAACAAATGCGCGGGAAACACCGAGGAAAGTTCCCGCGCGCCTGGTGACCCCGACTTGTCGGCAAGAAAGGCCGGTCGTCGTCCTCATCGCAACGTCTTCCGCGCGCTGTAAAAGCCTGCCGCCGACGGACGCGTAGCTTCCACGCGGCGAGGCGACTTAATGTGCGGCCGTCTATTTATCGCGGCCTACCGCGCGTCTGGCCGCATTCACCCCCACCTTCTCCCCAGTCTTCTCTCCCCGAAACCTCGTCGCCACCAGCACGCGGCCGCAAGAGGAAGCAGGGGAAGGAGGACGCAGCGGCCGCAGCTGCGTCTGACCTCGCCGCCGTGGAGGCCGCACAGGCCGAGGACGCAGTGCTCCGCGAGGCGATCGCGGGGTCCCTCGAAGACCTCGTCCCCGCCGACAACGCCATGCCGATGGACGCGGCGCTCGCCTGGTCCAGGCAGGACTGGGAGAGGGAGGAGGCGGAGCAGCAGCGGCGGCTGCTAGACCTGGCGGCCGCGCGGCGCCGCGCCGCCGCCGCCAGAGGAGCGCCGGTCGTCAAGCTGGAGGACTCCAGCGACGACGACTGGTATCGGCCGACGCCGCCACGCATCGGCGACGCTGGACAGGGGTCCAGCCGTTGGGCCCCTGGCCAGAGCAGCCAGCAGGCGCCGCCACCGTAGGACGGTGGCGACTCCAGCGACGACAACAGCGGCGACTACCCGGCGTTCTACCGCTGTTTGGTCATGTAGAACGCCGTGTTTTTAGTTTAGTTTATGTTTGCCTCTGGTCGAATTCAAATATATTATGAATTCGGCCTATATATGTAAGAACTCGCCTATATATATATTAAATATCTCTAAATTTCGCCTAAGTTTGAATGTTTTTTGTCTATTTATGTTTGAATTCGACTTTTCCCCTGGGCTCACCGCTGGTAAAGTGGGTGACGAGGGAATGACCTGTGGGTCCTCGATATTTGCCTACCTAGTCTTTGGCCCAAGAAGGACATCTAGTGAAGGGACGGCAAGGCCCACGAGCATGATAGTCTAGCGCAGCCCAGGAGCAAGACTTGGCGTGCAAAGCAAGACTCGAGGAGATCTAATCGAATTAGGACTTCTCTAGGGTCTACTCGAACCGATTCTATCTGTAATTTGCTTGGAGAACAATCCTGAGACCCAACCTTCGCCTATAAATGGTTGGGAGGGAGATCCAGTAGGGCTAGACGCCTTTTTCTACCTTTCACCCGAGCGCTCGAATCCTCGAGAGCTCGTCACCCTCGGCTAGATCCAATCTACGCCCTCGCTGTAAACACCTCCACTGTAATCACCCCAGCAATAAAGTCAGACAAGCAGGACGTAGGTCATTACCCAACAAGGGGGCCGAACCTGGGTAAAACCTGTGTTTCCCTGTGTCGTCTGATCGCCGTCGAGTTCGCCGGATCCCACATGCGCTCCATGATTTGAAAGCCCTCAAGCATGGGCATTGCTCGGGTTGAACCTCGTCAATTGGCGCCGACCATGGGGACGACGGGATTTGGATCTACGAATGCGCCGGCTCCTTCACCAACCACCATCGACCTGCCTACATCGATGGCCACCACCAGCTCAACTGCGCCGACAAGGGTCGATGGCTCATCACCAGCAACCGTCGTCTGATTCGGCATCGCCATCCATCGACATCGACACTGCATCGCCATCCATCGACATCGACACTACATCACCAGCCATCATCGGCATCACTTCGCCGGCTGTCGTCGGCATCGCCTCGCCAACCATCATCGATTCTGCTCTCATGGTCGCTATCGACACCCCAACGACAGCCATCGTCGACCCCGTCTCATGCTTGATAGGGCCGACCTTGACAAGAATTGGAGGTTTTGAGATGACCCTCGGGTTATTCAACTTCCATGTGGATGAAGACGGCACTGCTGAGTTGATTTCCATCATCGAACCAGCCCCGCCCGCCACAGATCTGGACACACCACAGGCGGTCGAAAAGACTCCCTCGACAAGAACACCGCCGACATCAGCGGAGGTAGATCCAGTGCTGGAAACATCAACCCCATCAGTCGGGTCGAACGACTTTCAAGATCCGCCTCCATCCCCAACCACCGCATACTGCGTCAAATGCGATGCCTACCACTTCGTGGGCATCGGAGATTTCTCACCTCACGAGATCACCGGCTGTGAAGACCCTCATGGGGGAACCGCTGCCATCTACCCGATGATCTCTGAGTGCGAACGGGCTCTCAACGCCCTCATGCTCCAACCAACGCCTTATGACCCCGATTACGTCAAGGGATTATACTCAGACTACACATGCTCAGATGATGACGTCTATCCTGAGGCCAAGGGGAAGATCGGCAATTCAGTTAGCTCACACTCGAGCGAATCCACCATATTTGGCAGCGGATACGTGGTTGATTATGACTCCGATACAATGATCGAGGCAGGGTCGTGCATTGGCGACGACGACATATACCCTTTGGTGCAAGGCGAGATCGGCGATGACTCAGTTTCGCCATCTGGCAGGCACTGCATGATGGCATCGCACGGAGATGGGAACGAACATGGAGCCAATAGCAATCGATATCGGCCAACCGCTGGCGGCTGGATCATCACACAAAACCAGATCCAACATGCACGGAAAGTTTATTCGGGCGAGGTACCTATGGGTCCAAATCCCAGCCCAGAAGAGGTAGCCACGCTTCTATTCATCATCCAGGAGCAGAAAGACCAGATCAGCAGCGAGAGACGAATCCTAGAACGACGCAGAGAGGAATCCGACGTGTCTAGCAGACGACGTGCCGAATTATCATCACACTACTCGTCGAGCGTCCCGCGCAGGACACGATCTCATCTCCCACCTGGGGGCGACATGCACAACATCACAAGAAACTTGGAAGCAGAATTCAATGAGGTCGAGTTACTGCCCAAAACCAAGGAAGCCGCGATCATGGCCTCTGCAGCCTACATTGCTGCAAATGCATCTAATGACGATGAGCATATGCGGCATCTTTGAAACTTGGCGCTCGAGGCCGTCGGGGTGCTCCAAGGCATGAACGAACAAGGACACGATGCAACACCATGAAGAAACATCCCTCCAGCAGAGCAGTTTAGACACCAGGCAACGGCACCAGCAGTAGCGCCCAGGCCTCAAGTCGTAGAACCTATCAATGGTGAACTTCGGCATGGTTTGGCTCAGAACAGAGTTGACCTGACGCGTGCACGACGTGAAGCATGTCGCTTCGAGGACGAATGCGAGTCGGAGACATTTGGCAATAGTCTACATGGACTGTGTGGCGTAGAATGCTTCAGCATCCTCATTCGCTCCACACCGTTGCCAAAGGGAATTAAGCTCAGGGACGGTATAGTCAAGTTCAACGGGCAGCAGGACCCTCGAATTTGGCTTGACGACTTCATAACCGCCGTCACCATTAGCGGCGGATCTAGAGATAACGCTCTCCAGTTGCTATCATTGCACCTGAAAGATAACGCAAGGGCATGGCTCAATAAACTTGCTCCAGATAGCATCCGTTCCTAGGAGGAATTTTGGCAAGCTTTTATCCCAAACTTTCGGGGCACCTCACGACGACCCACGTCGTTCGAAGAACTACGCCTATGCGTGCAGAAGACAGGGGAAAGTCTGAGGTCATACATATCGCGGTGGCTCAGCTTGCACATCACATCGGAGAACATCTCGCCTGAAAGAGCTATCGATGCTTTTCGAGATGGTCTCATCCGGCGGGACTTCAGGGAAGAGTTGGGACGATGCAAGCCCAAGACAATCAACCATCTCATGAGCCTCGCAAACGAATGGGCCGACGGAGAAGATTCCATTACAAATCCGAGGAGTCATCGCCGCTCACCAGACCACGACGTCGATCCTATAGACCAACTCCACTTCGGGTCACGACGAGTGCGACAGAAAGGGCGCCGAGGCCGCTATGGAGATTCGGACACAGCAGACATGGTAGCAGTAGGCTACATAAATAATGACCACGACAACAACCACGACGGACCTAGGCAGGGGAACACTTACTACAGAAACAGCAGAGGTGCCGGCCGCGATTCGAGGCCAAAAACGGAGTGGCGGCGGCGTCGTGACCAGCCACCACCCTCGACGGAAGAACTGCTCAATGGGGGATGTACCAGGCACACCTACCTCGACAAGGATGGGAGGCGAAAACCGACACATCTCCTCATAGAGTGCCGAGAATTCCTTCGGCTAAGCCAAGCGCTTCAGGAAAAGATACGAACAGAATAGCCCGTCGTAGGAGCCGTAGCTTACAATGCACCACCGCCGCCACCCAACCCGCCACCAAATGCAACGCAACATGGCCACCAGGCCGCCACGATCCAGCACATCATTGAACCTCGGCAGCAGGTCATTGAGGAAGAAGCGTTCCCGCCACCACGTGGTTTTGTGCCTATGATCCAGAGAGGACGTCCGACAAACCGCATCCAGAGGAAGCGAGGAAGGGAAGTTTTTCACGCCGAACATGCACCACCAGCATCTCCTGAGTACCTGAACTGGTCAGAGGACCCGATTGGGTTCGATCGATCAGATCATCCACCGAAGATCCCGCGCCCAGGACATCATGCTCTAGTCCTCAAGGCTCAGATAGGAGGTTTTACCTCCAAGAAGGTGTTCATGGACGGAGGAAGCAGTCTGAACCTCATCTATGCTGATACGCTGTGAAAGATTAAGATCTCGATGAATGACCTTCTGCCGATAGAAACTTCCTTCCATGGAATTGTCCCAGGGAGCCGATGTACCCCTTGGGAGTGATACACTTGGATGTCATCTTTGGCTCCCCCGCAAACTTCAGAAAGGAGAAGATCGAATTCGAGGTCGTTGACTAGCCCTCACAATATCACGCCATCCTCGAGCGACCAGTGTTTGCCCGATTCATGGCAGTTCCTCATTACGCCTACCTCAAGCCGCGGATGCCTGCAAATCGAGGACCATTGACGATTAGTGGCAGCTTTGCTCGGTCCAAAAATTGCGACAAAGATTTCAACACTTTATCCCAGACATTCGGATTCATGAAGAGCTTCACCACATTAGAGAGAGCACCAACATGGACATAACTCCAGCGGCGCAGCAGAACGCCCCAGAGTTGTCATTCGACACTAGCAAGGACACACGTGAGCACCAGATCCACCCGACGGATCCTTCCAAGACCGTGCGGGTGTCGAATTCTCTCTTCCCTGCATAGGAAAGCGCGCTTGTCGATTTCCTCTGTGAGCACTGGAGGATGTTTGCCTAGTGTCCAGCAGATATGCCAGGCATCCCTAGGGAACTCGTCGATCACGAATCAAAGATTTTTCCCAATGCAAAACCCATCAAGCAATCGAAGCACTGCTACAATCCGGAGAAAGCCCGGTCAATGGCAGAAGAGATAAATCGACTCCTCGAGGCGAAATTCATCAGGGAGATAAAAGAGGCCACATGGTTGTCACCACCAGTCATGGTGGAGAAGAAGGACACCAAGATCTATAGGATGTGCATTGACTTCACAGCACTGAACAAGCATTGCCCGAAAGACTACTTCCCGCTCCCTCGAATCGATCAAATCAACGACTCCACCGCTGGCTGCGAATGCCTTTCGTTCCTCGACACCTACTCCGGGTATAGTCAGATAAGTCTGAAAGTTCAAGACGAGTACAAGACTGCCTTCATCACCCCGCATGAGGTGTACTACTACACGACGATGCCCTTTGGCTTGAAGAACGCAGGAGCCACCTATCAACGGTGCATGCGGGCATGCCTAAAGGAGCAGATTGGCCGCAACATCGAAGTCTACGTCAACGATATCGTCATCAAGTCTGCGAAGGCGGACAACTTGCTCGACAATCTGCGCGAAACCTTCGCCAATCTCGACCGCTACATCATCAAACTCAACCCCAAAAAGTGTTCCTTCGGAGTACCTATAGGCCAGCTGCTAGGGTACCTCATCTCTGAGAGAGGGATCGAGGGCAATCCTGAGAAGATCCAAGCAATCATCAACATGCAGCCGCCAAAGACACTTTGACATGTCCAGCAGTTGACAGGTCATCTAGCAGCGCTCGGCCGCTTCATCAGCAAGCTAGGCAAAAAGGCTCTCCCCTTTTATCGGCTGCTCAGGAAAACAGACAAGTTCACCTGGACAGCAGAAGCTCAAGCTGCTTTCGATGACCTTAAGCACCGCCTTTCGACATCCCCAGTGTTTGTCATGCCACGTGAGAAAGAGACAATGTTGCTATACATAGCCGCAACCAATCAGGTGGTCAGCTCAGCTTTAGTTGTCGAACGCGCAGAAGAAGGCAAAGAGCATGGAGTACAAAGACCGGTCTACTACCTCAGCGAGGTACTCTCCCCGACCAAGCAAAGGTACCCCCACTACCAGAAGCTAGAATACGCTATATACATGACGGGGAAGAAACTGCCGCACTACTTCGAATGCCACTCCGTCATAGTAGTGGCCTCAACCCCAGTTTCGAGCATACTCAACAACCCTGACACCACGGGGCGTGTTTCACTATGGGGAATCACCCTCGGACCATGGGAGATCACATATCAACGACACTCAGCTATCAAGTCGCAGGTCCTACTGGACTTCATTGCCGAATGGACTGAAGCACAGATGCCAAAGCTCCCAGACCTGTCGAACACATGGACAATCTACGTTGACGGTTCCAAGCGTGTTTTGGGAGCAGGAGCAGGGGTAATCCTCGTATCGCCACAGGGGGACAAGATGCTCTACGTTTTACGTATGCGATTTGCGAACCCCTCCAACAACAAAGCTGAGTATGAAGCTGTCCTGCACGACATGCGCATGGCGAAAGCATGTGGCTCCAGGCGCATCAAGATCCATGGCGACTCGAATCTCATCGCCCAGCAAGTCATGAAAGAATGCGACGCAACCTGCGCAAACATGATCGCATATCGCGCAATGTACGACAAGCTAGAAGGCAATTTCGAGGGATACGAACCAGATGGACTGCATATTTGATCTTGTCAAAGTAAAGGGCGCGAGACTAGTTAACAGAACAAAAGGTTGCACCTTGGCCTGATGAAACTAAAACACTGACGGAGAAGAGGACGCCTGGATGCTGGCGAGCGAGGCGGGCTTGGCCTTGGCGTTGGTGTTGCTGAACCGGCGGACGTAGACGAGGACGGAGACGAACTCGGCTCGTTGCCGCAGGTGAAGTTCAGGGACCTGGAGGAGACGAGCTTGCTGGAAGTAGGTTGCAGTGGGGATTCAGGTCTGGAAGATGGAGATGGGTGAAGAGGATGCCGGTGTTGATCTTGCATACATGGTGTGGCCGGCGACGAGAACCGTGAAGTTGTTGGAGGGGTCACAGAGGCTGAAGAAGCAGCGTCAGACTCGAAGAATTTTTGCCATCGGTCGGAGGAGAAGAAGTTCATGGCGTCGGATGGTCAGAGACGAGGCTGCAGGACGTCGTGCTTGGTCGCCAGGCAGAGTTCTTGTCGATGAGGACATTGTGGTCTCATAGAACCAGCACGGCCGACGATGAGGACGCTGCGGAGGCACGCATGGCAGGATGACGGTGCAGACGCGGATGTCGAGCTTCAGCGATTTGGTTTCAGAGGAGAATGGAGGGGCCAGAACGAGATAGGAAAAGAGGTAGCGGCGGCGATAGGAGGGAGTAGGTGGAGCTAGGGTTGCAGGGCTAGGTTATAAGGAGGAGGGCGTTGCATGGGAGCCGTCCCATCGCCAAGAGGAATACGTGGCTCCGCTCAGATGATTGTCGTACCATCGAGGATGGCGACAGAGGGAGGGATCAGTTGGAAACAGGCCAGCTGGGCCACTTCGGTGGTGGAAAGGGAAGGAGCATGTGAAGCAAGATGGACCGCGGGCTTCTTTTCCTCTTCTCTATTTCTTGCAAAACTGCTTCTTCTTTTACTTGTCTTGCTGAATGCTGTTGGGACCAAGAAGGGGAGGCTGCGAGAGTTTAAAAGATTCAAAACAGGTTGCAAATGTTTTGGAAACTTGATTTTTATCTCAAAACAATTTCAAAGTTTTACACATATTATAGTGTTAGTTTCATTTCAAATAAAATAAGGAGAGGAAGGGTTTATTATAAAACCATACGAACAAAAAATAAAATAGATTTTATAGCAAATAATTTTTATTTGACAAAAACATGCAAGGTGTTAAATGCATGAAGATGCACAAAAACAAAAGAACAAACAAATCTAATAAAGGGGATTTTTCTGGGCCGTTATGATAGTCCAGAGGTGGACTACTCCGTCTTCATGGCGGTGATGATGGTGTTGACTTTGGAGAGGGTGGAGAAGCGTCCGGGGGTGACTCCGATAGAGTTTCCCCCTCCAATCTTCACTAGAACAGCCTCTGTTTCTGTGTTTTATGTTTCTCCGCCACCTCCTCTCGGGATCGTGTGGAAAAAGATGTTTGTTTGCAGTAAGTAAATAATGCTTGCGAAAAGTAAACGGTGCTTGCAGTAGATGGTAATATATATGTAAAATAATGGACCGGGGTCCACAGTTCACTAGAGGTGTCTCTCCATAAAGATAAATAACATGCTGGGTAAACAAATTACAGTTGGGCAATTGACAAAATAAAGAATGCATAACAATGCATGTACATGTCATGAAGATCACTATGAGATTCACTTGGCCATTACAACATAATACATAGACCGTAATCCAACTGCATCTATGACTAATAATCCACCCGCAGGATATCATCCGAACAACCCTTGGGTATTAAGTTACAAGCAACAGATTATCGCCTTAAGCAAAGTGTGTAATGTAAACAATACAAGTGTCCTTGAACAAAAGATTGTTGTTTTCTTCCTAGTAGCAACAACACATCTACAACCTTAGAAGTTATTGTCACTCTCCCAGATTACTAGAGGCATGAACCCACTATCGAGCATATAAATACTCCCTCTTGGAGTCACTAGCATCTACTCGGCCAAGATATCTACTAGCAACAGAGAGCATGCAAGATCATAAATAACATAGACATGATAAATCAACAATCAACTTGGCATAGTACTCAATATTCATCGGATCCCAACAAACACAATATGTAGAATTACATAACGATGATCTTGATCATGATAGGCAATTCACAAGATCTAGACATGAAGCACATGGAGGAGAAGACAACCATCTAGCTACTGCTATGGACCCATAGTCCAAGGTAGACTAACACATCACTCCGGAGGCTGGCATGGTGATGAAGAAGGCCTCCGGTGATAGTTCCCCTCTCCGGCAGGGTGCCGGGAAGAGCTTCTGGACCCTCCCGATCTCGGGACGACAACGACGGCGGCTTGCAGTATGTTTCGTGGAAAAGTGTTTCATCCCTTAGGGTTTTCCCGACGAAGGAAATTTATAGGTGGAAGAGCGATGTCAGGGGGTGGACCAGGGGTCCACACCACCTGGTGGCGCGGCCAGGGGGTGGCCCGCACCACCCTATGGTGCGGCCGCCTCCTGGTCCGGCTCTGTCTCTCCTCTGGACTCCGTCTTCCTTTCAGGTAAATATGAACTTTGGCTTTCGTTTCGTCCAATTCCGAGAATATTTCCTGTGTAACTTTTCTGAAACACAAAAACAGCAGAAAACAGGAACTGGCACTGTGGCATCTCGTTAATAGGTTAGTTCTAGAAAATGCATAAAAATGCCACAAAGTGTAAACAAAACACAAAGCAATTGGTGTAAAACAAGCATGGAGCATAAAAAATTATAGATACATTTGCGACGTATCACGAGGCCCCAACGAGTATGGGTGGCGCGGCCTGGTAGGGGGCCCGTGCCACCTGTGCTCGTTCAGCCCCTGGGCCTCGTCTCGTTGACTTCTCGTGCTCCAGGTGCTTCTCGTGATAAAATATTAACGCTCCAAAAATTCTAGGTCAATTTGAGTTCGGGAAGGTTCCTGAAACTTAAAAATACGCAAAACAGGGTTTTCTTGTTCTGCACATTTATAACCAAAATAAGGGGGATTGATGGAAAATCTCCATAAAACATTATAAAACATGATTATAACAACTAATAACATTATAATATGTAGGAATATGCATTAATAAACTACAAAGTTTATGCATGTATTTTGCATGCATCACTTGCCGAAGATGGCACCTCCTGATCGTAGTTCGAAAACACTTATGTCTATTAAAGTTTTCAAGCCAGCCTGCCAATTTAAAGGGAATGATGAGCTGGTTCCATTTCAGGAACTTGTCAACATTCCCAATCTCCTCCTTGAGGTCTCTAGTGATTACAATCGGAGGAAGACGACATGCCCATCTGGCACCTGGAAAGAGGTCCAGGCAGAACTTATCATATTCAACGGGCATTAGACAGATTTGATCGAAAGAGGAGAAGACATGAGCTGGTGGATTCAACATACCGTGTTCTGCATAAATGACAGCCACAAAGATGAAGATATCTTCATGCCGAGCACCAAGGCTAAGAAAGCTGCATCATCAAAGGGCAAAGAAACTGCCTCGTCGAACCCCAAGGGCGGTGCTTGCAAGGGAAAGGGACCTGCAATGTCAAAGATTGACGATGACGACTTCATGCCAACCACCAAGGCACTACTAGAAAAAAGCTTAACCGCAGCGCACCTAATATGGCTACCCGTAGCGCATATGCCGTGCGCTGCGGGTAGCACGCCACTGGTAAAAAAAAACCAGTAGCGCATGTGTGGTGCGCTATAAATAATATGCTTACCCGTAGCGCATGTGTCTGGTGCGCTATGGGTATGCATATTACCCGTAGCGCACCATACACATGCGCTATGGGTAATATGCATACCCATAGCGCACCAGACACATGCGCTATGGGTAAGCATATTACCCGTAGCGCACCAGACACATGCGCTACGGGTATTTTTTTTTAATTTTCGAAAATACTATATTTCTGCTGCTAGATTACAGTTTTTATACATAATATAGTATAGTATACAGAATATAACAGGTATACAGGATAATGCAATATAAATAGTATAAAACATGCATAGCATATGAATCACATTGTTTCGAAATGAAATGATCACATTCGTAGTCTAAGTCACCGACACCGACCAAGTATGCAAGTTCATCATCACATCTTACATGAATAAGATAGTCTCCTACACTACGATGAAGTACACCACAACCGCAATCACCACGGTGAGCAAGACGGCGGTGGTGACGCCGAAGATCGTCCTCCTCTCCTCTCGCAGGTGGTTCCTCCACCTAGCTTCTGCCTCCGCCATGGTCTTGTACCCTTTGTAGCTATTTGATACGTCTCAAACGTATCTATAATTTTTGATGCTCTATGCTTGTTTTTACACCATTTGCTTAGTATTTCGTTACACTTCGTGGCATTTTTATGCATTTTCCGGAACTAACCTATTAACGAGATGCCACAGTGCCAGTTCCCTGTTTTCTGCTGTTTTTGTGTTTCAGAAAAGTTACACAGGAAATTTTCTCGGAATTGGACGAAAAAAAATCCAAACATCCAGAAATTCACCGAAGCTTCCAGAGAACCGAAGAGGAGACAGAGTGGGGCCACGAGGGGCCCACACAATAGGGCGGCCAGGCCCAGGGCTAGGCCGCGCCCCCTATGTGTGTGGCCGCCTCGATCCACTTCTGACGATACCCCTTCGCCTATAAAGACCCCCCGACGGGAAAAACCTAAGGACCCGATCACTTTTCCAGAAACACATCGCGATCTACCGCCGTCATCGACCCGAGATCAGGAGGGTCCAGAAGCTCTTCCCGGCTACCTGCCAGAGAGGGGAATTGCCACCGGAGGTCTTCTTCATCGCCATGCTTGCCTCCGGCGCGATGAGTGAGTAGTCTACCTTGGACTATGGGTCCATAGCAGTAGCTAGATGGTTATCTTCTCCACCATGTGCTTCATGTTTAGATCTCGTGAGCTGCCTTACATGATCGAGATCACCGTTATGTAATTCTACATGTTGTGTTTGTTGGGATCCGATGAATATTGGTGTTATAATTGAGTTGATGTGCTGAATATTATCTTATGTTATCTCTATGTTGTTTATGATCTTGCATGCTCTCCGTTGTTAGTAGCTATCTTGGCCGAGTAGATACTAGTGACTCCAAGAGGGGGTATTTATGCTCGATAGTTGGGTTCATGCCTCTATTTAATTTGGGGGAGTGACAGAAACCTCTAAGGTTGTAGATGTGTTGTTGCCACTAGGAAGAAAACAACATTCATATGCTCAAGGGCATATGCTTTGTTTACATTACACACTTTGCTTAATGTTGTTATCTGTTGTTCGCAACTTAATACTTGTGGAGTTCTCGGATTGATTCGCCACAAGTGGATTATTAGTCATAGATGCAGTTGGATGGCGGTCTATGTATCTTGTTGTACTGCCCAGAGTAAATCTCATAGTGATCCTCTCGACATATGCACGTTGTCTTTATTCTATCAATTGCCCAATTGTAATTTGTTTACCCAGCATGTGTTATTTTATCTTATGGAGAGACACCACTAGTGAACTGTGGACCCCAGTCCTATTTCCATTATATTGCTATCACCTGATTACTTTACTCTGACTGTTTACTTTACTCGCATACTACTATTACTTTCCACTCAATACGCTCATACCCTTTGTTTCAAGCAAACCGGTGAGATTGACAACCTCATCGTAAGTTGGGAACAAAGTATTTGGTTGTGTTGTGTGCAGGTTCCACGTTGCTACTAGTTGAAGATGCGCTAACAAGATATCGTTAACGGTGCCCTTGTTGGAGTGTCACTAGGCTAGCAAGCATCACCTTCTGGAGTATTGGCTTTTTCCTACTGGATTGATAACCTTGGTTTCTTACTGAGGGAAAAAGCTTGCTGCTATACTCATTATACCTTCCTCTTGGGGTTTCCCAACTGGCCGGTCATTTTACACCATTCATCACCGCGCCATCAATAGCAATCAAGACTTTTTCTGGCGCCATTGCCGGGGAAAAAGAAGACTTCTGCAAGGGGAGTTTCGCACGCACATCCTTTACTTTGTTTTAAGTTTTGCTTTTTCTTTATTTTTACTTGCTTCATTTTATCAAAAACACAAAAAAATTAGTTTCCTTATAGTTGTTTTTACTTGTCTGCTTTTAGTTTTGTTAGAATGAGTAATCCTGAAGTTGAAGTTTGTACCTTTAAGCAACAAGGGGGAGAGAGTTTGAAAGATGCTTGGTACTGTATTAGCAATTCTCATCATAGGTGTACAAAGAAGCATTCTACCATGATCCTCCTTAGAAATTTTTATGTTGGTATAACTAGTTGGAATAGGTATGTCCTTGATACTCTTGTAGGAGGTAATTTTTGGGGTACTCCCGCTCTTGAAGCATGCACTTTAATTGAAAGTTTAGTGGGAGTACCACCTATTCATGTTGTTAAAACTGAGGTCACTTTGGAGGAAGTTTTAGAAAAGCTTAGCTCTTTAGAAAAAAGTTTGCCAAATATCCTTGATAATGCTAGCCGTGTTAATGAATTGATAGAAAGTATCGGTAAGAGAATCACCGTTTTAGAAGCTAGCACTACTCTTGATAGTCAAAACCTTAGGATTGGGAAACTAGAGGAATCCATGGAAACTTTAAGTTCAATTTTCTCTTCTCTTAAGTTTAAGAAGGAGAAAGCTTTTGTTGGAAAAGAGCAAAAATTTATGTATGTTCCCAAGGTGTCTGTGCCTAAACCGCAGCATGTTTTAAAGATTGGTAAGACTTTTAGTTCAACTAAGAGTGACTTGCAGGTTGAATCATCTTTGGGAACCTGTAAAGTTCCTTGTGTGGTAAGTGGTGATCTTGAGGAAACAGTTGATCTTAATGCTTCTTTCGAAAATACTTGATTCACACTTTCTGCGCCTAGCTCAAAGGCGTTAAAGAAAAGCACTCTTGGGAGATAACCCAATGTTTTACTTTCAGTTATTTTTCTTTTATTTGAGTCTTGGAAGTTATTACTACTGTAATGACCTCTCCTTATCATTTTTATTTCATTTTTGTGCCAAGACAAGCCTCTAATTTGAGTGAGGTAAGATTTGAGGATGTTGCTGTCCTGCAACAGTTTTTGGTGCTGCACCGTAAAAATTCGTGAAAATTCTCAGAATATCTTTTGGACCTGCGATTTCTTGTGCATATGCCCCAGGTTATATCCAAACTTTCATTAGTTTAACACTTTTTGATTTGAGTAACAGAAAACCCTCTAAAAATTCGACCTTTGTCAGCTGTTCTGTTTTGATAGATTTCTGCCATCATTTGTGTTTGCCGCTCGATCGCTTTCTTTTTGAGTTCTTTTGATTACGGAACTTTTGGGGAAGTTGCTACAGTAGTATGTACTTTATATGTGGTGGTTTTGAGTTGAAACCTGAAGCAAAAGGGGTTGATTCAATGTTATGCTTACACTAATGTTGCTAATAGAATTGTGTTTAGTTTTGTATGAAGAAAGTTTTCAAGTGTAGGGATTGGAGAATGATGAGATGAGTTGAAGAATGGATAAAAGCTCAAGCTTGGGGATGCCCATGTCACCCCAAGAAATATCCAAGAGGTACAAGCATCAAAGCTTGGGGATGCCCCCGAGGCACCCCTTCTTCATCGGCAAAAATCAGATCACCTTTCAACACACTATATTTTTATTTCTTCATGCATTATGCGTTTTTCTTGGAGCGTCAATTGTTTTAATTTTCAGTTTTGTTTAGTTTTGTTTGTTGTAATAAATGGTTGGACCCCAACAAATTCCTTTTGGAGAAGTTGCCTTGTTTTTCATTTGCCAAGAACACTCAGTTTTTCACTCTTATCGTTTCAACGAGTGTTCTCTTTTTCTAGAACTGCGTTTAGCTTTTATTTTTCACCTTGATTTGTGTTCAGATCTTGTTATATCTTTATATCAAGGTGTATTTTGACCTATGGTCCATGTTGGTTTTCATCAAAAGAGTTGTTTCAAAAAAGGTTTGAATAGTGTTGGAAAAGAGAAAAAGCTTTATGCAAAAAAGTGGTACAAGAAGGAGCTTGTGTAGACTGCGGCCTAGCCTTTTGCATGTCGTGCTTGATGTCTTTTTGATAGTATGCTTAGTGGTTTTGCTGTAGCATGACTTGTCTCAAATGACTGATATTGCTTAATGAGCCTTTGAAAAAATCATGCGTTGTTTTAATTATTTGGAAGCATTATTTTGGTTTTCTCCTTTGATGCTTTATTTGGGTTAACTTGGCGCATGCTCACAGATGTTAGACTCATACAAAGTCGCCATTGCCTCTATGATCATTTAGTTTTTGACTTTTGATGCCATCTTATGCTTTTTTTAATGTCGCTTTGTCGCTTTGCATGATTATGGCCGTTATTGCTCTCTTAGTTGGTCGCTCCTAGTCTTTTGATAGCCCTCATTTTGTACTGAGTATGAGCTCTACTCATGCATCCAAATCCTAAAAACCAAGTTTGCCATTGTGTCCACTATGAATTCCTATGCATGGTATTTGCAAGCCATTCCAAGTAAATTTTCATGTGCTACCTTTCAAAACTTTTAACTACTTCTCGTTTTGTGCCACTGTTTTTAGCTCATAAGGACGTAGTGGTCGGAATTGCTATCTTCCATATTAAATTAAGTACCCCTCGACTAGGCAGCTTCATCTGCTCGTCATTAATTTTGTATGAGAGCTGGTCAGACCATTGTAATATAATTCTAAAAAATAAAAAAAGTCACTCCTCCATGGTATGTGAATGTTGGTGGGCACCCGATGGAATCGGTTAGCCATGGTTTGAGAAAGGAAAAAAGGTGGGGAGGAGTACCAAAGCTTTATAAAAGAGCACCAATGTGCCAAATTTTCAAAGAACTCGGAACCGCTCTCACTTGTTTATTATGGAAGATAGTAAGACCCCATTGCTAGTCGTTGACATGAAACAACCACCTCTCAAAACCCAATTTTTATCTCTGTTTTACAAATGAAAAGCTCTAGCACATATTTAATCACTGCTTCCCTCCGCGAAGGGCCTTTCTTTTACCTTTTATGTTGAGTCTCCACCTTCTATCTTTATGCACCGTCTAAGAGAGCATAGTTGTCATTCTGAGTATAATGTGCATTGTCCCAAAGTTTTCATTGATTGATTCATGATGTTGGTTTTACTTGTTCTTAAATTATTTGTATCTAGTCGCCCTCTTAAACTTGAAGGTGTCCTATGCATTTATGTTTTGCTCTCTCATGAAGGACAAGCTGAAAATCATTTGTATGTTTTCCATATGATTTGAATACATGTTTGACTTTCATTGTTTCCTTTTCATGATGCTTCATTTGTGTTCTTTTTCATGTTATAACATGGTTGCTAAGTTTTTTCTATCAAAATTATGTCTTTCATGCCCATGTTTTAAGTTCTTTTGATCCCAGCGCACAACGCTTACATAGATGATCAAGATTGTGTAGGTACATGTCACCTCAAAAATTCTTTCTTTTGTTATCACTTACCTACTCGAGGACGAGCAGGAGTTAAGCTTGGGGATGCTGATACGTCTCAAACGTATCTATAATTTTTGATGCTCCATGCTTGTTTTTACACCATTTGCTTAGTGTTTCGTTACACTTCGTGGCATTTTTATGCATTTTCCGAAACTAACCTATTAACGAGATACCACAGTGCCAGTTCCCTGTTTTCTGCTGTTTTTGTGTTTCAGAAAAGTTACACAGGAAATATTCTCGAAATTGGACGAAACAAAAGCCAAATATCCAGAAATTCACCGAAGCTTCCAGAGAACCGACGAGGAGACGGAGTGGGGCCACGAGGGGCCCACACAACAGGGCGGCGCGGCCCAGGGCTAGGCTGCGCCCCCTATGTGTGTGGCCACCTCGGTCCACTTCTGACGATGCCCCTTCACCTATAAAGACCCCCCGACGGGAAAAACCTAAGGACCCGATCACTTTTCCAGAAACACATCGCGATCCGCCGCCGTCATTGACCCGAGATCGAGAGGGTCCAGAAGCTCTTCCCGGCACCCTGTCGGAGAGGGGAATCACCAACGGAGGTCTTCTTCATCGCCATGCTTGCCTCCAGTGCGATGAGTGAGTAGTCTACCTTGGACTATGGGTCCATAGCAGTAGCTAGATGGTTATCTTCTCCACCATGTGCTTCATGTTTAGATCTCGTGAGCTGCCTTACATGATCGAGATCACCGTTATGTAATTCTATATGTTGTGTTTGTTGGGATCCGATGAATATTGGTGTTATGATTGAGTTGATGTGCTGAATATTATCTTATGTTATCTCTATGTTGTTTATGATCTTGCATGCTCTCCGTTGTTAGTAACTATCTTGGCCGAGTAGATACTAGTGACTCCAAGAGGGGGTATTTATGCTCGATAGTTGGGTTCATGCTTCTATTTAATCTGGGGGAGTGACAGAAACCTCTAAGGTTGTAGATGTGCTGTTGCCACTAGGGAGAAAACAACATTCATATGCTCAAGGGCATATGCTTTGTTTACATTACACACTTTGCTTAATGCAGTTATCTATTGTTCGCAACTTAATACTTGTGGAGTTCTCGGATTGATTCGCCACAAGTGGATTATTAGTCATAGATGCAGTTGGATGGCGGTCTATGTATCTTGTTGTAATGCCCAGAGTAAATCTCATAGTGACGAGGGGTTAACTCGACAAATGTCCTAGATGAAGGACTTAGGATCGGGGGAAGAGCAACGACTAGAGATTCCGGGATCGAGATTGGCACACGATGTACCCAGGTTCACGTCCCCACGGTGGAGGATCGCTACATCCTGCTAGCAATCTAGTAGATAATCACAATGGTGTTTACATGGTGCCGCCGTAGGCGGAATATTGTATCTAGTCTATGTCTAATCTATCTTGTATCTCTAATATTGCTTGTCTATGATATTCGATGTCTATGAGATTGTGATGTCTAAGTTGTAAGATATCTCTCTAGGGGCGCCCCTGCCTGGCTTTATATATGCAACCGGGCAAGGGTTTACAAGGATCCTAGTCGAATACGGATTAGAACCTTCCTTCTTCTACTCCAAGTCATCTTGTCGAGTCCTTATGCTAGTCCACCTCCATAATGGGCCGGACCCGGTATACTAATCCGCGGGTACCTGAAGGGCATTCCCTCGTCAGTAGCCCCCGAGACTCAATTCGAGTTGCAGACTCGGGTGGAGTCTCCAAAACTTCAAATCTTTGACTTCTTTAATCTTCGACTTTGTCTTTCTTCGACTTCTTCAAACTTCAACTTCTTCAAACTTCGACTTCTTGAAATCTTCGGGTTCTTGAATCCGCTCTCCCGATGGGAGTAAAATGTCGAGTTTATGCTCTTGATATTTTCTTCCTCATTCTTCTCGAAATTTTTCATCTTCGACTTGATCAATACTTGAATTCTTCAGATCTTCAAATCTTCGACTTGGTCTTTCGACTTATCTTTTATTACAATGTCTCGCAAGGGGTTTTGATGAACAAGCCTGACAACTCTGACGGATCAAGAGGCCAGTTAACTGCCGGAACAGATACTTGTCACCTACTTCAAATTCAATCCCCTTGGACTTGAATTCGGGAAACCGGTCAAACCCATTCTTTTGCCGCATTTAGGACTTACAAAGAATGAGTCCCAGTGGTTCTCAGGGTACCCAGTGCGTCCACCAGGATTTTCTTCGCGTCGTAGACACGGATACATGCCAGCAGAGCGCATCCATGTGCGTATACCGGGCCACACAGGACG
Source organism: Dactylis glomerata (assembly GCA_007115705.1). Taxonomy (NCBI): domain Eukaryota; kingdom Viridiplantae; phylum Streptophyta; class Magnoliopsida; order Poales; family Poaceae; genus Dactylis; species Dactylis glomerata. Next base: position 461,942 of record QXEO01000593.1, on the reverse strand, counting down.
GATCCCGGGGTCTTACCTTCATGATAAATCACGGCATTCGAGTTTCGTTGCGATAACGCAACTCGAGAATCTCATGTCGCAGTCAAAGTTTGACTGAAAATATTCGGGTTTATACAACCTTGATCAATAAAAACTCGCTCCCGATAGGAGTAATGATGATTCCTGAAGCTTCTCTCGCCTTCATCTCTGTAATATTCATGAAAAAACATCGTCGGGTGCGCCCAGCGCTCCCGATGGAAGTAGCCCCCGAGGCTATGGTCGGATACTTGTAGTCGATCATAGGCTCAAATAGTCTTCTTCTCTCCTTGTCGAATTCTTTCTTAAAATTATCTTTCTATCGGGTGCGCGGCCAGCGCTCCCGATGGGAGTAGCCCCCGAGTCTATGTTCGGGTACTTGTAGCCGGGCATAGACTCAAGTTATACTACTCGAGGAAATTCGGCTCCTGCAGAAAATATGAAAAGTTGTGAAATACTTTATCTTTCGAAGAAATATTGCGTTTTGTATCTTGTAATGATGATGATGTAGTATGTAAAATAAAAACTCGATATTTTTTGTGCAATTTTGTTGCTCGTACGTAAGACCCTTTCGTTAGCCTGATGCACTTTACGGCTCGATCAGCTACTCAGGTCACACGTAAATCGATGCGTGTGCCGCATTTGAATTTTAAGATACTTGCTAAGCCTTTTCGTTAGCCTGACGCCCAAGATTTTGGCCTTGCCAACCGTTAGTCGAGCTTCATGCGACTGTAAACTAAATTGACAAGTATTCGACAAGGAACGTCAGCTAGCTACTAGGGCTTTCACAATTTTTTCGAAGTCAATGATATGCAAGATGATTGTTCATGGCGGAGCCCCCGAGTGTTGGGTGTGATGAAATTAAATAATAATCAACTTCCTGGAAGTGGAGAACTTAGCTTTTATCGGGTGCGCCGCGGTCGGCGCGGCGTAGTCGACGATGACGTAGTTGAGTTGTTGTCGTAGAATCACAACCACGATTGGAGGCGAAGTTGCTGTCGAGCCCCCGAGCGCTGTTGGGATCGCCGTGTTGCTGATGTCGACGAAATCGTGGGTCTTGAGGGTGATTTTTCGCACTCCGGAGCGAGTTGATATCGAGTCCCCAAGCATTGCCGATAGTTTGCGCGAGTGCATGACGACGAGTCCCCGAGCGTGGCAAGCCGGAGTTGATGATGCTGAAGACGAAGTAGTCGAAATATTTTTCTCCAGATTGTCTGAGCAGAGTTGTTCCATGTGAAATAGTAACACTTGAATTTTTTGGTCAATTTTTCCGATCGCGACACATCTCCAAACTGAGCTAGTATCCACTTTTTTTCTTCTGATTTGCGAGTAGTTGCTTCACTTTATGATTTGCTCAATACTCCACACGTGATGGCAATTGCTAACCAGACACTTTCTTCTTCCCGAGACTTGATTTTTTCGACTTGGTACGCTGCCTTGTATTTGGAAGAACTGATCCGTGCGTCTTCCTGATACTGATTCCTTGTATGCTTGACTGATTTGCGATTTCCGTGAACGACATAAACTCCCAGGAACCGCCGCATCAAGTGAAGAGATTGGATTACGATGAAAACTCTTTGCTTGCTGGGAGTCTCCGATCTTTGCGGAGAATCTCTCTTCCTTTTCTTAACACGCACGCGCAGCGCAAAGTAACATGCTGCCGGCAACGCGTGTGTGTATGTATGAGCTTGATGTCTTCTTGAAACTTGATCTGGTAATGAACTTTTTTTTTAAAAAAATTTACCAGCTAGTTGCGGGCAAACACGAGACTCGTGAATCTGGAGGACGTGCTCTGCTTTGCCAATACTGCGCTGTAGTCGATGAAGTAGTCGAATTTTTTTCCCGAGTTTATCCGAGCATCTAGCTGATTTTTTCCTAGTTTTCACCGAGCTGAATTTGGTTTTTCCTTTATTGGCTGATGACATCCGGACTTTCCTCTTTAGCTCATGACGCTGTTTTTCCTTGATACACGAAGCAAATCCTTGCACGTGAGGTGCTACTAGTGATTGATTTGATCCATCTTTTCCTCCGTACGCGCTGACCCTTCTTTAATCATTGGCAACTATTCCTTGGAACTTGTATGTTGGTTGATTCGATGTCGCGTAAACTATGCGGACTCGCAGGAACTGATTACATCCGGATCGATTACGCTGAAAATAGTCTGCCGCCGTATGTCTTGAAGACGATCACCAAGCCGTCGACTTGGCCCTGACAAAATCCATGTCGCCCAGCGAACGTTGCCGATGATGAGCCGAAGCTGATGATTTAGCTAGATGCGATTTCAAGCAACCGATGATGAAGTCGATCTCAAGCATATAGATCTGTTGAAGCGATATCTCAGCTGCTGACGGGCAGCCGCAAAATTTGCTGATCTTCTTGATGAAAACTTTGCTGATCTTGTCGATGAAAAATTTGCTGATCTTGATGATGTAGAAAAAATTTGCTGATATCGCCGATGGAAAAAGTTGAAGGATCCCGCCCGGATAACAAAATCCAGTCGCCGCGATCCCCACGGTCGGCGCCAATTGACGAGGGGTTAACTCGACAAATGTCCTAGATGAAGGACTTAGGATCGGGGGAAGAGCAACGACTAGAGATTCCGAGATCGAGATTGGCACACGATGTACCCAGGTTCACGTCCCCACGGTGGAGGATCGCTACATCCTGCTAGCAATCTAGTAGATAATCACAATGGTGTTTACATGGTGCCGCCGTAGGCGGAATATTGTATCTAGTCTATGTCTAATCTATCTTGTATCTCTAATATTGCTTGTCTATGATATTCGATGTCTATGAGATTGTGATGTCTAAGTTGTAAGATATCTCTCTATGGGCGCCCCTGCCTGGCTTTATATATGCAACCGGGCAAGGGTTTACAAGGATCCTAGTCGAATACGGATTAGAACCTTCCTTCTTCTACTCCAAGTCATCTTGTCGAGTCCTTATGCTAGTCCACCTCCATAATGGGCCGGACCCGGTATACTAATCCGCGGGTACCTGAAGGGCATTCCCTCGTCACATAGTGATCCTCTCGACATATGCACGTTATCTTTATTCTATCAATTGCCTAACTATAATTTGTTTACCCAGCATGTGTTATTTTATCTTATGGAGAGACACCACTAGTGAACTATGGACACCGGTTCTATTTCCATTATATTGCTACTTTACTCACACTGTTTACTTTACTCGCATACTACTATTGCTTTCCACTCGATACGCTCATACCCTTTGTTTCAAGCAAACCGGTGAGATTGACAACCTCATCATAAGTTGGGAACAAAGTATTTGGTTGTGTTGTGTGCAGGTTCCACGTTGCTACTAGTTGAAGACGCACTAACAAGATATTGTTAACGGCGCCCTTGTTGGAGTGTCACTATGCTAGCAAGCATCACCTTCTGGAGTATTGAGTTTTTCCTACTGGATTGATAACCTTGGTTTCTTACTGAGGGAAAAAGCTTGCTGCTATACTCATCATACCTTCCTCTTGGGGTTTCCCAACTGGCCGGTCATTTTACACCATTCATCACCGCACCATCAATAGCAATCACTATTGCCCTTGAACATGTTGAGTTGCTTCAAGCAATCTTCCCAGTGGACGTAAACTCCAGGAACCCTACCCCTGTACACCACGTATGGCATCTCTCTACCTTCAAGACACAAATAAGGTTAGAGAACGGAAAGCAATAGTTCATCACATAATTAAATGATACAATTAACATCACATGACATAATTAACATCAGTATGATCGATGAAGTACACCACAACTAAGTTCATTACATGACATGACATGACAAATAGCAACGATCACAACTAAGTTCAACGATTATCTACCAAACTTGCCGTGCTAGGCAAGTTAGGATGTACTTATTAAGTTTACAACCAGTGAATCAACATTTCGGCTTGCCAACATCAGGAACAAAGCGGATGCCACCTCCCGCCAGCAAGAACGGCCTGTCGTCGCCCTGAAGAAGCAGCCTCTTATCTATTTCAGCATTTGATGGCTTCATAACGGCAGTGTAGAACAAACCCCCTTTTCTGACGACATCTTGATAGATGATCGTCGCAAACTGCTCCTGGATGCGATAGAACTCTGCTCTTAGATCCTTATCTTGGATCATCACCAAGTGTTCGGCCCAGGATTTAAGAGAATTTGGCAGCGTCAAGTTATGGTGGTCGTGTACGTACGCCCACATCTGATATAAGGCGTAGTAGGCCTCCTTCTGGCTGCCCTCAGGCTGCTTGACACAGGGGAACGCCGTTATATGGCCGAACATGTGCATGCCTTGCTTGAGCGGCCGTTTAGTCTTCAATAAGCCTCCCAGACAGGCGTACTTGGTAAGAGCTTCATCCAAAACTGCCTTGATAGTCGTGTAGTTTTCTTTGTTGCACTGCCCAAGTCCAAATACACGCATTGCGCATTTCTCACCGAGATGTTGATGAGCGTGCAGTATTCGTCGCTGCGCAAAACAATTCAAACAGAATGTTGGTAAAGAACGAGATGGAAATCTAAGAAAACATTACGGCGGCGAGCCAATGATCACTTACTTGGGAAAGTAGGCCATGAGCAAGTCCTTCCCAATATTTTTCCTCATGACGACGCTGAGATACTCAGACGCGACTTTCTGGCCCTCCCATTTTGACAACTGGCTATCACGCATGTAGTAGGGGTCCACTATCGCGATGCCCGGGGTCTTGTCTCTAATGACCTGCATCGCCATACTTAGGGAAAATAGGCGGACGAGGGTTTGGTATAGCCGATTCTGGTGAAATACGTCGAAGATATCGGCAAACCGAAGCAGCATAATATCTGCGGGTGCATCCTTGACGAAGTCCCTGCCCGTTGGCACCTTGGGCATGTAAAGCAGGTATGATAAATCATTATCTCCAAGTTGGCGCGTCTCTAGGTAGAGAATAGCGTCATGCAGACTCCGCATATCCGCACTGCAAGCCTGGAGCATTTGCGCATTCAGCATCGGCTGGCCCATAGTATGCACGATGTGGTTAAGACCCTTGGGTCTTGGTGGCTTGTCCTGAGCCCGGATCGGTGCTGGGTGGCTCATAGTATCCTTCTTGCTCTTCCTTTTCCTTTCCTTCTTCTTCATGGGAACTACAGTCTGCTCACCGGCACACTTATGGAGCGTGTTGGGGGTGAAAATGTTTCCAGGCAGTGGAGGCTCCGTGCAGACAACATCTGGAGGCGTCTCCTGAGAATGGAACGACAAACATTTGTTGATAGTAGGTCGTTTCTCCGAGGGACCTGGTGTCGGTTCTTCAATGTCATCACAATATGCAGTATTGATGAAGGCATCAACGTTGACTTCATCATCATCGTCATCGTTCGGATCCTGTGCCATCTGCATATCATGATTAGGATCGGCCGCCACATAGCTGCTTGGCCCGGGCATGACTAGCGTTGTTATCCATGGAGTTGTGCTCCCCACCCCTAGACGAATCTGATTCTCTGGCCATAGCATTGAATAGCCAAAGCACGGTCTGAGGACTTTTGGCTCTTCATCCTCTTCGTCTCCCATGGGCTAAAAGGGAGGCATCATGTTGTCATAGTTCCACAGCGTCCGAGCCAATGAAACCCTCAACACGTTGGGTGGCATCGGCCTACCGTGGAACAACTTGTTTCCCGGTTGCATGATACTACCCGTGGCAACATCCTTCAACATGCCGTCGACGTAATGTAGGAGAGTGCAAGGAACGTCGGTGCCCGCGGCCGGCAAAAAACGAGAACTGTACGTAGGTTGAGCCACCGCCACTTAGTTATCCAAGTGTATATTACGTGACACGATGCAAAAAGTGTGTTACCTTGACGGTGTCGAGCTCTGCTGCCATCGAAGGAACGCTGACGTACATCGGCGTGCAAGAGACGGAGGGGCTGCTTCGTTGCCCAGTACCTCCCGATGCATTAAGCCCCTGTGCCGCGGTGTTGGCGACCGGCGCCGTGGTGTCGGCGACGTGGGGCGCCGTGGCGGTGTTGGCGGCCGGTGTCACCAATACATTCGGCGCCATGGCGCTCGAGTTACTACAGATTATACTGGGTATCGGGGGCAGACCAACTCGACCTGCCGCATCCCAACTCCCAAATGCTTCAAATAGGCGAGGCATCATGGCGGTCATCTTTTCTATGAAAAGCGTGTCGACCTTATTGGCCACACGTTTATCAACAATCTCTGGAATCTGTGCCACTCTCTCCCTGAGTTCGTGAAGCTCGCAGGCTTCATCCTCACTGAGTGCATTCTTTCCCTTCTGTTGCCTGCCATACTTGTCCGACCATTTCACGGACAAGCCTTCGCCGAGCACACGGCCAGCTGACGTCGGTGGTTTTGTTTTTTCCCATCCCTTCATCACGTTCACCGCCCTATTCAAAGCGGTGTCCCACCTAGACCCAATCATCGTTGAACCCTGGGATGAGGAGGTCTGAGATGCGGAAATCTCCTCAAACCTCTTCACCTTCTCATCCGTGGTGAGTTGCTTGCTTATCGGGTTGTAATGGTACTTGGACTTAATTACTCTCCTGGCCTGCGGATCTGTGATTCGGTGCCAAGGGTTCGCGATGCCCTTCGCCTCCATCTCCGCATCCTCCTTCGCCCATATCTTGTCCTTCCCTTGGTAACCGCCGCAGCCGAGATTGTGGACACCTAAGTTCTTGGACTGTAATTCCTTCCCCCAGAGACTCTTTCTGTTGCTCACTACATCGTTGGGGTCGCACTTGAGCCTCATCTGTTCATAGTCATTCTCCGTGAGCGTCGGGTTGCTCTTCTTGGCCTCCTCAAATGTTTTACCCGCGAGGATCAATTTCTTCACCCGGACTTTCCAGCTGGCCAGGGCGGTGTTCATCTTCGAGATAGCGGCATTGTTCACTGGATTCCCACTGACCTCCAAGTTGACAAACTCGTCAGCGAACTTGTATCGGGCATGCAACTTCTGCAAGAGGAGTGTGCGGTAATGCGCATTGTCCTCACTCCTTAGGTTCACGGTGTTGAGCGGGACAGTGCTTTGGACGATGCACCCGAGTTGGTTTCCGTAACCGGCCACAAACTCCTCGGGTTCGAGAGGATGCCCACTTGCCGACACACGCGTGATTCCGTGGCGGTCGACCTTCAGCTAGTTTGGGCGCCGATCCTTCCGATCCTTCCCATCTTTCCGTGGCCTCTTTGTCCATTGGGCACCATCTACGCCGCCAGATGTGGTGGTAGTGGTGTCGTCGGCGCCCTCCATATCCTCTCCTTCTACGTACATATCATCTTGATATATGTCCTCCATCTCCTCTTCTTCTACCTCCCTCTCCTCTTCGTCTACCTCCATCTCCTCTTCTTCTTGCCCCATCGCCAGTTGTTCTTCCAACTCTTGGGAAAGTTCCCAGAATTGTTTGCCAAATCCACCGGCATCATCGTTGTCGGCCATTTTCGCACTAAATAAAGAAAATGCATCGAGTTAGTAGAAGTACAAAAATTCACGGAAAATTTTGGCATGACCTATGCTATTTTTTTGACATAGGGAGTGCCCATTTTTGCTGAAACGGAAGTAAATCGATATTTCAGCGGTAAATGGGCACTCATTTAAATTCCCTGCACAAAAAATAGCCCAAAGGCACCACATCTCACACACTATAGCACAAATAGCTAACAGATTAATATATATATATAAGCATATATATGTCCCAGCCATCAAAAATGTCCCAGCCATCAAGTTATAGCAGTATATATATGTCCTAGCCATCAAACAATGTCCCAGCCATAAAAAAAATAGGCTACTAAATAAGCAAAAATGTCCCAGTATCTAGGACAACCATGTCCCTTCCAGGACTACTGAATAAGCAAAAAAACAGTCTACTGAATAAGCAAAAAATAGTCTACTGAATAAGCAACAATGTTCCTGCCAGGACTTCGGATAATCCCTGTCATTTCTTTGGAGCTTGCACGGTTTTGTCTACCGTTTAGTGTCAGTGTCCTTCTGGTTGTAAAACTATAGAAGTACATCTAAGAAGTAAGCTAAGCATAATTATAAGGCAATAGCAATGCTGATGCAATTAGTATCTTCAGAAGATATAGTCAAGTACATGATTACATAGGTAATCAACTTGGTTAAAGCAAATAAAAGTGTAATAAAACTACTGGGAAAATATAGCAATGCTGATGCTGATGCAATTTAGACTAAAACAGGATTAACAGGGACAATAACTACTGGGAAATTATGGATAAGAAAACTCTAGATAAACAGACCAGCATGTAAAATACCCAAATATTACTCAAAAAATAGACCAGCATGTGTAATAAAACTTTGAACTTTTTTCACTAACCTATGGTTTCAGCTACTCCCTCCATTACTAAATATAGATGTTTTGGCAAGCAAATTACATGTTATGCCAATAGAGAATAAAACATCCTATGCCCTTGCTAGCAGAGGATTACATGTTGGCTTCAACAGCACGGTTTCAGTTAGACAGTATACACTGTTAGTAGCACATTTCAGTTAGACAGTATAAAAGTGAAAATAACCCAGCCTTTATCTAGCTATTACATAATGTTCCAGCTTATCTTGTGCAGCTATGTCTTTTGTCTAGCACATTATAAAAGTGAAAATAACCCAGCCTTTATCTAGCACATTTCAGTTAGCACATTTCAGTAGCATCATGTGCCAGCTTATCTTGTGCAGCTATGTCTTTTGTTTCTTTTAACATACTTGCTTGGGGGTGGGGATTATTGGTGGGGGCAGAGAGGGCTCTCTTGTCCTTGATAACTTTTGCTCTCCTAATTGCCATTGCTATTGCCATACCAACCTTTTCCCCATGTGGTTGTCTTGGTGCAGTTGCAATTATCCCTACAAATCTAATTCATAATCATCTTCATTCCTATCTGTACTTTCTTCCCTTTGATTAGTGATTACTCCATTACATTTGCACCTTTTTCATAATAATTTGTGATGCTGTGGTGAATAGGGTAGAGATCATGGTAAGGTCAATGTACTGCGCATATGACCTTGAATAATAATCTACTCCACCAGATAGAGTCAGGCTTATTCTAGCTTTAACAAGGAAACAATCAAATGAAATTCCACACCAGTACATCACGATTCACGACCAGAAAAGAAATGAAAAGGTAAAGATGGAGAAAAGGATGAGATCCTGCCAACCACTGAGAGAATTTCCTATCTCGTTATTTTTACCACATGAAGAAGCTACATAAAGGTGTGTTTTTCTGTTCAGTGTAGGACATTAGCCACCATCACCACTGCTTGCGGAACATTTCTTAATTTCATACTAATAATGAATATATAGCACAAGCACTGCTACTGCCCACTGATCCTAAAATTAGCCACCATCACCACTGCCAACCATCAAGCATGCAAAGCAAGAAGAAGAAAGACGCTCGGAGTAGAGGACGGCGAGGTTGGGAGATGTAGGGGATTCGTGACGGTACCGAGCTCGTGCAGGCGATCATGGAGGCGAACTTGTCGGAGTAGAGGATGACGAGGTTGGGAAGGTGGCTGGGGATGGCAGCCGGGGCGTCGCGGCTTGCTCCTCGATCTGCGGGGCATCGAGGCTTGCTCCTCGATCTGCGGAGGCGGCAGCCGGGGCTCCTCCTCTGCAGGGATGGTGGCGCGAGGGCGGTGTCTCCTTCTCCTTCGATGATGGCGACAGGTGGTGGGGTGGCGACTGTGCTGGCGATGGCGAGCGAGGAGAGATGTGGTAGCGGTCGATCTGGTTAGGGAAGAAGAGGGGGGCAGCGAGGCAACTAACATAGCTCTTTAGCCGTAGCGCATCGATGGGTTCTGCGCTACGAGTAAGATTACCCGTAGCGCATGAGGGAGAGATGCGCTACGCATATGTGCAGTAGTAGTTAAAAGGACGAGCACCCACTTCTAGACACAACCACCCATCTACTCCAGTGGCTTTGGCCAAAACTATCCAGCAAAGGCAGCCAGGGTTCGAGTCCTGGTTGCCCCACTTTTTTACTTTTATTTTTTTAATGTTTTTTAACATGTAATAAAATTCCAATAAATGTTAAAATGTTCAAAACTAAATAAGCACTTTTAGTTTTTTTAAATGTAATAAAATTCCAATAAATATTAAAATGTTCAAAACTAAATAAGCATAAATAATATAATATTTCATTCATGCCTAAAATAATATATCATTCCAAATATCTCCGAAAATTACATGTCTTTTTTGTTTCAAAACTACAAAAGGGATCGATACATGATAAATATCTCTAAAAATTACATGTCCCCCGAAAATTATCGTTTCACAATCTTTTTTTCCTTCTTTGTCAAGGTCGAATAATTAAGCCCCGGAACCCCGAGACTTCTTCTCTTGAACGGTAGACCTTTAGGTAGGGTGGTCCTGCTTCTTCTTGTAGTGTATGGTTCAGTGTTGTCGCTTTCATCTTCCATCTTCGGGTCATCGTACATGTCAAAGTCTTGCTCGTTGGTGACTCCATCCATTCCGATGATGTTCCTTTTGCCTCTCCTCACGACAACCCGGGTAGGCTTTGTCGGGTCGGTAATGAAGAAGCATTGGTCCACTTGGCTTGCCAATACCCATGACTCATTTTTCGCGGTGACGTTTGCACCGGCAGTCTTGGATTTGGATTTGGGTATAACCATGGTGGTGAAATACCGGTCTTCTTTTACGACATTCTTGGCCCATCTGACATGAAACATTGGCACCTTCTCCCCAGCGTAGCTCAGCTCCTAGATCTCCTCGATCTTTCCGTAGTATCTCTGCTTGACGTCACCGGTGTAGGCTTCCATCATTACCCCTGAGTTCTGGTAATCGCAATTACTCTCCTTTTCCTCAGTGTAAAATGTGTAGCCGTTGATATCGTACGCCTGATAGGTCATCAGGCAGTGTTCAGCGCCCTGTGACAAGGCAAATATGAGTTTTTCTTCCTCGGAAGATTGCATTGGTGGGGGATTAGCTAGAAGCTTGTCCTTGAACCAAGTCGTGAAATTGGAGTTGTGCTCTTTGATTATTGCTCCTTCGGTCCTCAGCTCGCCCCTATCACTGTACTTCTTCGCAATAGAGCTTTTATGCTCTTCCACCCAAGGGTCGATCAGTTGCATGTGTTGAAGCGCGACTAGGTTTGCTCTGTCAAAGTCGGCGCGCCATGATACGTCCAAATTGAATCACTATTTTGTATCATAATTTACTGTTATTCATTGATATATTTCATATTTAGATATGATACTTATGTTATTTCCTTTGCTTTCACATGTTTGATGATCGTCAGAGGAGTTGCTGCCAGAGTCGGGATTCTGCTGGAAAAAGGACCATCAAGAGACCATATTTTGAAGATCAGGAAAATTCCATAAAAATACCCAGAAATTATAATTTCCCAGAAGACTCAGGAAGCCAGAAGGAGGAGTCGAGAGGAGCCAGGGGGCCCCACACGCCAGGGTGGCGCGGCCAGCCCCCTGGCCGCGCGGGCCCTGCATGAGGCCACCCTGGCCCACCTCTGGTCTCGCCCCTCCGCGTACATCATCGTCCCCGAAAACCTAAGTCAAAGGGGGGCTCAGAGTTAGACACAGCCGCATCTGCGGGGCAGAGAACACCAGAGAGAGAAAGCTCTCCGGCAGGGAGAAATCTGCCGGGGAAATTCCTTCCCGGAGAGGGGAGATCGTCGCCATCGTCATCACCATCGCACCGGACTTCATCGGGATCATCGTCATCATCATCTCCATCACCAGCACCTTCATCTTCACCATCACCACACCATCCCGCTGTAACATCTTGAGTTGGATCTTGTTATATTCATAGGGGAAACTTTCCCGGTGTTGATTACTCTTGTAGTTGATGCTATTGAGTGGAACCGTTGAGTTAAGGTTTCTGCTCAGATTGTTATTTACCATTATTTCACCTCTGATCATGATCCATATGATGTCTTGTGAGTAGTTCGTTTAGTTCTTGAGGACATGGGAGAAGTCAAGATGTTAGTAATGAATTATTGTTGAGAAATATTTAATGGTTTGATATTGTTGTGGTGCTATTTCTCTAGTGGTGTCATGTGAACGTCGACTACATGATACTTCACCATTTATGGGCCTAGTGAGATGCATTGTGTATTTGGCTACCGATTGTGGGGTTGCTGGAGTGACAGAAACCTAAACCTCCGTTGGGAAACCATTGCACCAGGGAGCGTAGGATCTTAGAGTTTAAGGCTGTGGTTAGATTTATCTTAATTACTTTCTTGTATTTGTGGATGCTTGCAAGGGGTATAATCACAAGTGTGTATTTATCCTAGTAAGGGTAGTGCGCTAGCACAGGTTCACCCCCATAACACCTATCAAACCAATAAATACTATTGGCTCTATGAAGCGAAAGCTCTTGACAGAAACTCCCGTGTGTCCTCGAGAACGTTTGGTTATTATAAGTACACAACCGGCTTGTCCTTTGCTGAAGAAAGGATTGGGCCACTTGCTGCAATTGTTACTACTGTCTTTTATTTACTCGCACTTTATTTACTCGTATTACCAAATACCCCTGAAAGCCTGTTTGCTAGTATTTACAGTGATTCCTTGATCAAAACTGCTCATCAACACCTTCTGCTCCTCGTTGGGTTCGACACTCTTATTTATCGAAAGTACTACGATACACCCCCTATACTTGTGGGTCATCAAGACTATTTTTTGGCGCCGTTGCCGGGGAGTGTAGCGCTATTGAAGAGTGAAATTGGTAAAGGTAACCGTCGCTGTGAGTATTGTTCTTATTTTGTCTTTTATTTTTGTTTTACTCTCCTATGGAGAACTCTCCATTTGGTTTCCTATTTGGAAACACATGTACTACTACTACTACACATGCGGAGGAACCACCACCGCCACCGCCTGTTGAAATTTATCCTTTTAAAATACCTATGAAAATTGTTGGGCGTATTATGGATAACTACTATTCAGGAGATGGAACTATCCATCCAGGTGATCACTTATTATTTATACATGAATTATGCGAGTTGTTCAGATGTGCAGGTATTTCACCAAGCCAGGTTAAGAAGAAATTATTCTCATTATCATTGAAAGGCAGAGCTGAAGAGTGGTATCGACTACTCCAAGATGGTCCATCTATGGCATGGGAGGATATTGTGCCTCTCTTTTATTCCAAGTTTTATCCTCCAAGTGAAATTCATAAAGACCGTAACCAGATATATAATTTTTGGCCTCATGATGGAGAGAGTACTGCTCAAGCGTGGGGGAGATTGAAGTTACTAATGCTCAAATGCCCCATTCATGAGCTCCCCAATAATATTGTTATTGATAATTTTTATGCGCGGCTTACTCTTCCTGATAAGGATTATTTGGATGCTTCTTGCTTTGGATCATTTACTCATATGAAAGAAGATGCTAAGTGGAAACTTCTTGATCGTATACAAGAGAATGCTGAAGGTTGGGAAAACGACAAAGGTAGGAAGTCAGGTATAAACTATGATTATGAATGCATTAAAACTTTTATGGGAACCGATGACTTTCATAGTGTTAGCGCTGCTTATGGTCTTGATTCACAAATACTTGCTAATTGTCTTAAGGCTTTTGCCTCTTATATTGATGTTCCAAAGAAAGATTGGAACAAATATCATGCGCCTTATAAAGATTCTATTAGTCATATACCTGCTGCAGCTACTGAAGTTTGTACTGTTGATAGTATTGTGCCTGAACCTTATTTTGAGAAGACACCTTTCCCTGCTAAGGTAAAGAAGTATTCTACTTTGGTAAGTGTGTCTAATAAAAGTACTAAGAAAGCTGCAGAACCTGATGAGCAAATTACTATTAAGTCTCCTGTAGCTATATTGAAGGATCTTGTTACTAAAGATGTAGGAGATGAATATATTCTTTTTTGTGAAGATGCTTCTAACATTCTTTCACATCCTAAAAAGCATAGGAAAGCAAGTGTTCCTGTTATTTCTGTCAGGATTGGAGATCATTGCTATTATGGTTTATGTGATATTGGTGCTAGTGCAAGTGCTATTCCCTTAGAGCTTTACAAAGAAATTATGCACGAGATAGGCGCTTGTGAACTTGAAGATATTGATGTGGTTGTTCAGCTTGCTAACAGAGAGAACGTTTGGCCTCTTGGTATTGTCCGAGATGTGGAAGTTCTTTGCGGTAAGACTAAATACCCTACTGATTTTCTAGTACTTGGTAAGGAGGCTAGTAAAACTTGTCCTATTATTTTTGGTAGACCATTTTTGAACACCTGTGGCGCCGTGATAGATTGTAAGAAGGAGAAAAATTTTACTAAGTTTAATGGAGAGTCTTATGAGTTTAATTTTTCCAAGTTTGCTAAGACTTCTTATGAAAATGAAACGCCTAATGAAAATTTTCGAGTTGAACAGCTTGCTTCTATTGCTCTTGCCCCTAATAATGCCTTGCAACAATTCATGGAAGATCACGAAAGTGATGTTTTCAGCAAGGAAAGAGAAGAGATTGACGACATTCTTCTTTGTCAACCACCATTACTCAAGCATAATCTACCTGTGGAGGATCTTGGTACCACTTTGCCACCTAAAGAAGATCCTGTGTTTGAATTAAAGCCTTTGCCTGATAATCTCAAATATGCTTATATAGATGATAAGAAAATATATCCTGTTATTATTAGTTCTAAACTTTCAGGAAAGGAAGAAGAAAGATTATTGGAGATATTGAGGAAACACCGAGGAGCTATGGGATATACTCTTGATGATTTAAAAGGGATTTCTCCCACTTTATGTCAGCATGCCATTAATATGGAGAAAGATGCGAAGCCATCAACGCCGCCTAATTCCCAAGATGAAGGATGTGGTAAGAAACGAGGTATTAAAACTCCTTGATACTGGTATTATTTATCCTATTGCTGATAGTAGATGGGTTAGTCCTGTTCATTGTGTTCCTAAGAAAGGAGGTATGACTGTTGTGCCTAATGAGAATAACGAGCTTATTCCTCAAAGGGTAGTAGTTGGTTATAGAATGTGCATTGATTATAGGAAGGTAAACAAAGTTACTAAGAAAGATCATTACCCTTTACCGTTTATAGATCAAATGCTAGAAAGGTTGTCTAAGAAGACTCATTTTTGTTTCCTTCATGGTTATTCTGGTTTCTCTCAAATTGCTGTTAAGAAGGATGATCAAGAGAAAACCACTTTTACTTGCCCTTATGGAACTTATGCTTATAGACGTATGCCGTTTGGTTTATGCAATGCTCTTGCTACTTTTCAAAGATGTATGTCTGCTATTTTTCATGGCTTTTGTGAAGAAATTGTGGAGGTCTTCATGGACGATTTCTCCGTCTATGGAACTTCTTTTGATAATTGTTTGCACAACCTTGATAAAGTTTTGCAGAGGTGCGAAGAAACTAACCTTGTTCTTAATTGGGAGAAATGCCACTTTATGGTAAATGAAGGAATTGTCCTTGGACATAAAATTTCTGAAAGAGGTATTGAAGTTGACAGAGCAAAAGTGGAAGCAATTGAGAAAATGCCTTGTCCAAGAGATGTTAAAGGTATTCGTAGTATTCTTGGTCATGCTGGTTTCTATAGGAGGTTTATTAAAGATTTCTCTAAGATTTCAAAGCCTCTTACCAATCTTCTTCAAAAGGATGTACCATTTGTCTTTGATGATGATTGTAAGGAAGCTTTTGAAACTCTTAAGAAGGCTTTAACTACTGCTCCTATTGTTCAACCACCTGATTGGAATTTACCTTTTGAAATTATGTGCGATGCTAGTGATTTTGCTGTTGGTGCTGTTCTTGGACAGTGCATAGATAATAAGTTGAATGTTATTCATTATGCTAGTAAGACTCTTGATGCTGCTCAGAAGAATTATGCTAGTACTGAGAAAGAGTTTCTTGCTGTTGTTTTTGCTTGTGATAAGTTTAGATCTTACATTGTTGATTCTAAAGTTACTATTCATACTGATCAAAACTGCTCATCAACACCTTCTGCTCCTCGTTGGGTTCGACACTCTTATTTATCGAAAGTACTACGATACACCCCCTATACTTGTGGGTAATCACGCCACCCAGTGAAGTCGACATGCATTTTGCGACGACCCTCACGGTGACCCCATCCATCGATCCTGTCAAGGTGCTTGTTGACGGACAGACCAACAGGGTTCTCAATGTTAAGATAATTCATGCAGAAAGAGATGCACTCTTCTGTCAGGAAGCCCTTGGCTATGCTTCCATCAGGACATGATCTATTGCGAACATATCCTTTGATGACACCATTCATCCTTTCAAATGGCATCATGCTGTGCAGGAACGTCGGCCCGAGTTGGACGATATCCTCCACGATATGGACCAGCAGATGTACCATAATGTCGAAGAATGCGGGCGGGAAGTATATCTCGAGCTCGCGTAGAATCACCACGATCTTTTCCTGTAGCCTCTTGAGTTTCTTCACGCCAATTGACTTCCGAGAGATGACGTCAAAAATGTGGCAGAGGCCAAACAACGTTTGACGGATGTGCTCATCCATTATTCCTCGGATTGCAACCGGAAGTATCTGCGTCATCAGCACGTGACAGTCATGAGACTTCATCCCGCTGAACTTCTGCTTCGCCTTGTCTAGGTATCTACTTATCTTGCCTGAGTAACCGTAAGGAACTTTGACTCCTAGTAGGCAGTTGAAAAACTGCTCGATCTCCTAAGGACTTAGAGTGAAGCACAAAGCGGGGCAGTGATAATCGTTCCTCTTGGCCTTTTTGCCCTTGCGACGACCTTCCATCTCCCCCTCATCATCATCATCAGGACGTCCTACATTTAGTTCATTCCTAATCTTCATAAATTCCAAGTCGTGCCTTGCTCTCGGCCCATCTTTGGTCCTATCCGGCATGTTGAGAAGGGTGCCAAGCAGACTCTCGCACATGTTTTTCGTGATATGCATGACATCAAGGCTATGGGGCGTGCGGAGGATCTTCCAGTACGACAAATCCCAGAAAACAGACCTCGTTTTCCATACCTTCAGCAGCGGCTTGGGCGCCTTTCGCTTCTTTCCCGGCGCTGGGCACTCTGGCCAATTTTTCAACAACTCATCGATTTCGTCGCCGCTCCTCAGAGATGGCTCTCCTCGGAGCTCAACTTTCCCATTGAACAGATCTTTGCGTCTTCTCCACGGGTCATCCTTGCGAAGCCACCTTCGATGCCCAATGAACACGGTTTTCGAAGAACATGGATCTTTCTGTAGCTGGTGATACGTTGTGTCATCCATGCACCGAATGCATGCACAGTATCCGTGGACCACCTGCCCCAAGACATATCCGCAACCGACATAGTCATGCACCGTCGTGACCAACGCGGCTCTCATAGGGAAATAATCTTGTGCGACAGCGTCCCACGTATTGGGTGGTGCGTCCCATAACGTTGCTAGTTCCTCTTTCAACAGACCGAGATACAGTTGGATGTCATTACCCGGTTGTTTCGGACCTTGAATTAGCATAGTTATTTGTATGTACCTCCTCTTCATGCACAGCCAGGGGGTAGGTTGTACATCCATACAAACACGGGCCACGTGCTATGGGTGCTGCTCTGGCTGCCAAACGGATTGAGTCCATCGGTGCTCACACCCAGCCTGACGTTCCTTGGATCGTCCCCAAATTCTGGGTACTCGATGTCCAATGCCTTCCACTGGCTAGCATCTGAAGGGTGTCTCAGTATCTTGTCCACCTCATCATCATCGACATCATCTTCTGGCTTCTTCCTTTCCGCGTGCCAGCGCATAAGCTTTGCTTCCTTAGGGTCTGCGAAATATCGCTGTAGACGATGAGTGATCGGAAAGTACCATACCACTTTTTGAGGAGCTTTCTTCCCACTCTTGTATCGAGATGCACCACACACCGAACATGTGTTTCTCTTCGTGTCTTTGCCCCGATAAATCATGCAATCATTAATGCAAGCATGATATCTCACGTGCGGTAAATCTAGAGGGCACACAATTTTCTTGGCCTCCTCGATACTAGTTGGACACTTGTTCCCCTCGGGTAGACGCTCCTGCCAGAATGCCATGTTTTCATCGAAGCTTTTGTCGGTCCATTTGTGCCTTGCCTTCATCTGCAGAGCCCTGCGCGTGACGTCCAAACGGGTATCCCCGGGCCTATATCCTGCATACAATGGAGTAACCGCGTCCTTCTCCAGGCTCACCAGCTTGGCTTTCTCTCTAGCCGCATCCCTAGCATTGCTCGTCTGCTTGAGAAGCAGTGCTTGAACGTAAGGGTTCTGCACCCAGCTACCTGACGGTGTTCCATCTTCTTCGGCATCTTGATCCTCTTCACCGCCACCATGTCCAGCATCTTGATCTTCTTCACCATGTCCGGCATCTTGATCGTCTTGACCTTGTCCGGCATCTTCATCTTCTTCACTATGTCCGGCATCTTCTCCAGCATCGTCATGTCCGGGAGAATCTTCGTGATCACCACCATGCCCTTCCTCGTTATTTCCCGTTGCTACCCCATGCACGTTATCGGCATCTTTATCACTTATCCACCGAGTGTAGCCATCCATGAAACCGCGAGATAGCAGGTGGCTTTGCAATACTCCGGAATAAGGGTCGAGATAGCACTTCAGTTTGCATCTCTTACACGGACATTTTATCTCTGTCTGGTTATTTTGAATCATATCGTGGGTTGCAGCTTTCATATATCTTGCCAGGATGCCTTCACTCATCGAGCGGACCATGGTCGCCTGGTATATAAAGAGCAAGAGAATATTTTAGAACCGGCCACATACACATATGGTCGTCCAAAAATTTCGGCATGACCTTGCCTAAATTTGGACCTATGCGTGGTGCCAAAATATGCCGAAATGGAGGTGAATCAACATTTCAGCAAAACAACATTGGCACCATCGGCAAATCAACAATTCATAAACATATCCAAGCTAATGCATACATATATATATATACAAACGCGCGCCGATGCCACACAATCATGCATAATACAAACAAATAATGCCACACACGCGTACAAGCATACCCCTAGGGCATACAAACACCGTTGCGACACAATCTTAAGCATGAATGTCGTTATATTACTCACCTATTATAGAAGTTACCGTGATACGAGAGCCCGAGAGATTGTGTATGGACGAGAATGTAATAAAGTGATATCTAAAGGTCGGGAGACATTGCACTCACATATCTACCAACCAAAATAGCTCTAATAAGCTAAAATAGGTGAAAGAATGATGGAAATAGGTTGGGGAGGAGGAGGGGGACGACCAGAATGAGAGGGGGAAGAGAGGGGGCAATGATTGGTGTTAGGTGGCTCAATGCCTTAAAAATCTAAATCTCAGGTTACCCGTAGCGCATGTGATAGACATGCGCTGCGGGTAGTTCAACTACCCGTAGCGCACCAAGCCATATGCGCTACGGGTAACGAGGCACTGCCTCTCCCCACACTTACCCGTAGCGCACCAACCCATATGAGCTCCCCATCCGGGCCTACATATACCCGTAGCGCATTTTATATATGGTGCGCTGCGGGTATGTGACTTACCCGCAGCGCATGTACACAGGTGCGCTACGGGTAAGTACCCGCAGCGCACCATATATACGGTGCGCTACGGGTAGCTGTACTACCTATAGACATTTTCCTAGTAGTGAGGCCAACAAAGCTGCTTCAACTAAGGGTAAAAGAGTCGCCAAGCCTTAGTTATTCCTACTAGAATTGTATCTTAATTCTACTTGTCCCAAATCATGTACCTTTATTTTAGTTTGCGGTATGTAATACAGATGTATCACACAATTTTTCTATTAGTCTAAATATTACTTCAAAAATGTATTGAGAATATTACTCTGAAGAAAAACACACGAAAATATATGCCGTGACAAAAAACACCCAAAACTAACGAAAAACCGAGTCGTCGTGGGCGCGTTGCCTAAAACAGGCCACTGGGTCACCAGTGGGGTGTGCATAGCAAAATAACAGACCTATCGCCGCCGCCATCCTTAACAAGGACCTGTCGTGCTCGGCTGGCACGACGAGACCCTCTCGCGTGGGCCTGACGCGACCGCACAACAAACCGGACTAGGCCCACCAGCCATCCAACCTATCGCGTCCGCCGTGCACGATAGGAGGTAATCGCACCCGGCGGATAGAAATACGCCATAGATTTGAAAAATGCTAGACTATAATAGTATTTCTGTAATTACTGAAAAAAGTCGTATTATAAAAAAAAATCGCTCTTTTTACTATCACATACAAACACACTAAATCTGAACTATTTTTCTGAATGTGGATAAAGAGTTTGATTGCTTAGTTCCATCACATCTGATCAAGATGTCTAAATTTGCTGAAGTCCGTAATTTCCGGTTCTGGAAGATAAAAGTCTCCGGTATTTAGGAGTATATCTAAAACTTAACAAAACAGGTTTCAATAACAATTGTATCCCTCAAAGCTAGGCTTACAATCGAAACAATTCATCTACTACTTTTTCCCCCGCTTAAGCCAAAAAGATCGTAAAAAAGAGCGCTGCTATGCATACAATGTTTCTTGTACGATTTGCATACTATGGGCTGTCTGTACCGTCTGATACATCCGCACGTACTTGACGAAACTAAACGCAGCCGGTCGCCTGTTCGATTCCTCGTCGTACGAACGTTGTACGTATAGTGTCGTATGCATAGGGTTTTTTTCGCATAAAAAATCTGAATGGGAACCGGGAAATAAAGCGTTCTGTGCAGCCGCAAGGATACCCAATAGACACACCCAACTCCTTTAAAGACGGCGAAGAACCCCAGGGGCCGCCCCCTTCCTCCACTCTTCACCTCCAAAACCACAACCACCAGCTCCTCTTCGGAGCCCAGTGGAATTCCGTAACGCGCAAATGTCGTCGTCGCCGACGGCGATGGCGGCGGTTGCCCGGGAGCACGTGGAGAAAATCCGGCGCGAGCGGTACTACATCGGCCGCGGCGAGCAGAACCCGCTGGCGGAGGACGTGCACCAGGCCGTGAACTACCTCAGCCAGGAGCTCTACTCCAAGGATGTGCACTTCCTCATGGAGCTAGTCCAGGTGAACAATCTTTCATGATATGAGTACTTTCCTTCGCACTCCATTATTAGCTCGGAGGAGACACGAACAGCGACATGCACCACCACGTCCATGTCGCCGGCGTTCGTCTTCATTCGTTCCTGCGGCGCGGGACCGACGACGCCTCGTCACTGGCCTCGCAGCCGCGCGCACACGCCTCGCTGCGAGTTCCCAGGTGTGCTGCTCAGTGGTGACAGGGACCAGCTACAGCCGCTACAGCTGCATATCTGGGGGCATGTTTGACTGACCGGGCTAACTAAACTGTGATTACTAAACTAGGGGAAAGTGCTCTTGGGCTAATGCGACGTTCAGCTTTGTTTAAGCGGCGCTAGATCGTTGCAGATCTGTTCTCGCAGTTTTGTTTTGCCTACTCGTTCCTGACGACAACGAGCTGCGTCTTGACGCGTGGCTACCTCGGTGTGCATACTCTATCGTCGCGTCTGGCGATGTGGTCTGTCTGCGTGCCTCTTCTTCTTGGACAGCCGCTGCAGCCTGTAGCATAGCAGCATTTGGTGATGCGCAACAAACATGATGGGTCAAACAGGTACAATTGACAAGGAACCACTTCCGGGCTTCTACAATGGTACTCCCTCCGTTTCAAAATATAAGATGTTTTAGGTTTATGAAGAAAATATATTTAGACATCTTTTAGTGTGTATATTCGAGTAAACTTATACACTAAAAGATGTCTAGATGCATTTGCCTATAAAGCTAAAACATCTTATATTTTGAAACGGAGGGAGTATTTTTTAGGGGTTGCTTTATAGCTTTAGTTAGATTTGGGTGTGGTTCAACCTAGGTTTGGATGATATATTTTTAGAGAGACAATCTGTTTCACAAAAGACAACCTATTTAACACTAAAGGTAAAAAGAGAGGGAAAAAAGTGAGAGGCAAAGTGCGACGGGTGGACGTGGGCAAAAGGGGCCGGGCACTGGGTGCCTTCGCGGTGAAGCAATGCAGAAAAAGAAGGGGCAAGGCTGTTAGCTATCCTAATCACGTACGACGCCGGAACGACGTCGTGCTCGTGTCCTGTCCTAGTCGGTTTGTACTAGGAGTTGTAATACTACCCGGTTAGTTGCAGGCCTAGTATTTATACCCCTTGTAATAGCTAGTTTGTAACTCAGATCGTGAAGTAATACAAGCCCCAGGTGCGACACGCACCCGTTGCAATCCATCGAATATTGCGTGCGTGTGTTTCGTGTTTGTGCGCGTGACGTGCTAGTGCAAAGATCGCTAGCTGAAATCGATCAGCTCAGCTCGAGCTAGCTGATTAACGTACGTGCCTCGGCGGAAGTATACGGAATACGTGCGTGACGCTCGTCGGAAGCTTCGTCCACTATCGCCGGACTGTACTCGGCGTATTGGGGCTGGTCCAACAATTGGTATGAGAGCCTCGTGGAAGATCTCATAGTAACGGGAGGTCATGGCGAAGGAGACGGGCGAGAATTCCGGGGCGGCCGCGGCCGCGCCGGTGTCAACGATGTACCCGCGGTACAACCGCGACAACTTCACGGTGTGGGCGACCACGATGGAGTGGGCGCTCGAGTCCAACGAGCTCTGGAAGGCTGTCGATCTCGGCGGCGACGAGTACAAGAAGGGCGCGTCGAAATACCGCAAGGACCGACAGGCACTTACGGCCATCTGCTCCGTGATGCCGATGGACGTGATGCAGCACCTGATCTCGAAGAAATCTGCGAAGGAGGCGTGGGACACGCTCAAGATCCTCAATCTTGGGCACGCGCGTGTGCGCGAGGCGACCCTGCAAACTTTTCAGAAGAAGTTCGAGAACCTGGAGGTGGGAGAAGATGAGACACTGGACGCCTTCGCCTCGAGGGTTGCCACAATAGTCAATGGGATTCGCGGACTGGACGAGAAGCTCGAGGAGATCTCGGTGGTTAGTCGTTTCCTTCGTGCCGTACCGGCGCGGTACATCTCTGTTGTGTCAGCGATCGAGCAGTGCGTTGATCTCAAGACTGTCACGTTGGATGATTTGGTCGGACGGTTCAAGGCGCATGATGAGCGGATGAAGATCACCTATGGCGACGCGAAAGTGGAGGAGCATATCATGCTCACGCGCGCCCAATGGCAGGCAATGGACGCTAGAGAGAAGAGCGATGGTGCATCTGGCAGCGGTAGAAAAAAGGAAGACTCCAACTCGACGAAGAAGTCGGGTAAGGGGAAGAAGCCAAAGAAGAAATTCGACAAAAAGAATCTTCGTTGTCATAAGTGCAATCAGCTCGGTCACTTCAAATCGGAGTGTCGCAACGCTCCGGCGGAGAAGGCTCTCATGGCGATGGAAGGAGATGATGGACCTAGGATGATGATGCTCGAAGTATGCGAGCAATCGGATAATGGAGAGTCACCTCCACAGAAGCCGGCCACGGAGATCGTCAAGCTCGAGGAAGAGAAGGTTCTTCTTCATGATAGGACGAGGAATACGGCTACACACGTATGGTACCTCGACACAGGCGCTAGCAACCACATGACCGGCGACAAGGCTCAGTTTTCTGAGTTAAACCTCTCGGTGGGAGGGACGGTTCGTTTCGGCGATGGAAGGACCGTTGGGATAGAAGGACGAGGCACTGTCTTGTTTGAGTTGAAGGACGGCGGTCACAAGGTACTCACTGATGTGTACTATATTCCCAGGTTGAAGAGCAACATTATCAGTCTTGGTCAGCTTGCGGAGCGTGGATGCGAGATTGTGCTCAAGGACAAGTTCCTATGGGGATACGACCGTGAGAGAAAACTCATCATGAAGGTGGAGAGAGCGATGAACAGACTCTACATCCTCAACTTGGATCGGGTGGATCCAATATGCTTGATGTCAAGCATGGAAGACTCGGCGTGGAAGTGGCACGCGCGCTACGGGCATCTCAACTTCCAAGCTCTACGGCAACTTGGACAAAAACAGATGGTTCGCGGCATGCCGTGCGTCGATCATGTTGAGCAATTGTGCGATGGTTGTCTTATTGGGAAACAAAGGCGAGCCCCGTTTCCAAGGGAGGGACAATATCGAGCAAGCAAAGTTCTTGAGTTGGTCCATGGCGACTTGTGCGGACCAATCACGCCGGCGACGACCGCCGGGAACAGGTATTTCTTGCTCATCGTCGACGACTTCAGTAGATACATGTGGGTTGTGTTGCTGAAGAGGAAGGATCAAGCTTTGCAAGCGTTCCGGATCGTGAAGATGGCGGCTGAGGTTGAGGCCGAGGCCAAGTTAAAGGCCCTCCGTACCGATCGGGGTGGTGAGTTCAAGTCCAATGAATTCAAGGAGTTTTGTGAAGCACATGGGATCCAGCGGTACCTCACCGCGCCATACTCACCGCAGCAAAACGGTGTTGTGGAAAGGAGGAACCAAACCGTGGTGGCCATGGCACGCATCATGATGAAGAGCAAAGGCATGCCGGGCAGGTTTTGGGGCGAGGCGGTCAGTATGGCCGTATATTTGCTGAACAGGGCGCCGACTAAGAGTGTAGTCGGTATGACGCCGTACGAAGCATGGTACGGGCGCAAGCCCTCTGTTGATCATCTTCGCACTTTTGGGTGCGTGGCGCATGTGAAGACGGTGGCCGGGCATACTAGCAAGTTGGCGGATCGAAGTACTCCAATGGTCATGATCGGCTATGAAGCCGGTACGAAGGCATATCGCGCGTACAATCCGGTGAACAAAAAATTGGTTGTAACTTGGGACGTACTCTTCGAGGAGGAGAAATCATGGAATTGGAGCTCCGCGGAACCGGTCGAACCAATCTCTAACGAGATATTTACTGTTGTTTACAGTGATATGCATGCAGATGATCAAGGCGCTGGAAGCCACGTCGCTGCGGACACGGCAGATACAAATTCTGGACCTAAAGAAGCGAGTACAGAAGATGGAGCGTCACATGCAATATCACGCGCAGACTCGTCCGCGTCGGACGACAGCGTGCGCGGGAGCCGCGTTTGGCCAGATACATGGCCAGACGGGCCTACAGCTACCAGCGGGAGCACATCATCTAGTGGCTCAGCACAGGGCGATCGGCCATGCATGCCATGCATGCCACGCTATGCATGCAATAGAGATGGAGTTGCACCAGCGCGTGGAGGCCAGCTGCATGGCCCAGCAACTGATCCACGTGATGGCTCTGTACACGAGCCGGCAGGTCCATCAGCTGCGTCTGGAGGCCTCTCGCCAGGACGGACCCGTCCAGGAGGAACGCACGACGGGTAAAGCATGGACGTAGACGCTGGTCCCGCGTCGCCAGCGCGGGAAGCATCACCATCACGAGGAGTTTCAGCTGACGGAAACTCAGCAGATGGTACGGCCAGCAAAGCAGCTGAGGCGTCTCCGAGGAGACGGCCACCGACTCCGGAAAGGTTGCGAAACGTAATGGATTTATATCCACAGGAGACGCTTCGGACGATAAATCCTATCCGGACGACACATGCGAGAGGACGAGGTCGGGGTGGGTGTCTACTCACCGAGGAACCGACAAAGTTCGAGGAGGCTAACACGGAGGAGTGTTGGCGCCGTACAATGGATGATGAGTTGGGATCGATTCGCGACAACAATACATGGAAGCTCGTCGATCTACCCAACAATCATAAAGCCATAGGGCTCAAGTGGGTGTACAAGATCAAGAAGGATGCCGAAGGAAAATTGGTGAAACACAAGGCGAGGCTAGTAGCCAAAGGATACGTGCAAGAGCAAGGTGTGGATTTCGAAGAAGTGTTTGCTCCGGTTGCAAGGATGGAATCGGTGAGATTACTTATGGCTCTCGCGGCTCAAGAATCTTGGAAATTACATCACATGGATGTGAAGTCCGCGTTTTTGAATGGGGAGTTAGAAGAAGAGGTCTATGTGCAACAACCACCGGGATACATCAAGGAAGGAGAAGAACACAAGGTTTTGAAGCTACACAAGGCATTGTACGGGCTCCGACAGGCGCCTCGGGTGTGGAACATCAAGCTTGATCGTACGTTGAAGTCTCTCGGATTCGAGAAGAGCCCACTAGAGCATGCTATGTATAAGCGAGGACACGGAAGGGATCATCTACTAGTTGGCATCTATGTGGATGATTTATTGATAACTGGAGCGGATGAGAAGAAAATTGCAAAGTTCAAGCTACAGATGAAGGAGTTATTCAAGATGAGTGATCTAGGCTTATTGAGCTACTACCTTGGAATAGAGGTACATCAAAAGCCGGGTGAGATCACATTATGCCAGGAGGCGTACGCAAAGAAGATACTCCAGAGTTGTGCTATGGAAGATTGCAATTCAACTCAAGTTCCTATGGAACCTCGGCTTAAACTTAGCAAGAGAAGCAAAGCACCCGCGGTTGATGCAACGGAGTATAGGAGTGTGGTCGAAAGTTTGAGGTATCTCGTGAACACAAGACCGGATTTGGCCTATTCTGTTGGCATTGTAAGTCGCTACATGGAAGCACCTACAACGGAGCATTGGGCGGCGGTGAAGCATATACTCAGGTACATCAAAGGGACAACTAACTTTGGTGTTGTCTATTTGAAGAAGAAGGGAAAGGTGAAGATACTTGGCTATAGTGATAGTGACATGGCAGAAGATGTTGACGACCGTAAGAGTACCTCGGGCGTGGCATATTTCTTTGGAGAAAGCCCGGTAAGTTGGCTATCATAAAAGCAGAAAGTAGTGGCACAGTCTTCCTGTGAAGTAGAGTATATTGCAGCTGCGACCATGGCGTGTCAAGGCGTGTGGCTACGGAGGCTACTTGGTGACCTCATGAACAAGGAAGAGGAACGAGTGGTGCTCAATATTGACAACAAGTCTGCGATCTCATTGTGCAAGAATCCGGTGCATCATGACAGGAGTAAGCACATTGATACGAAGTATCACTACATACGGGAGTGTGTAGAGGAGAGCAAGATTGAAGTCAACTATGTTTGCACCGATGATCAGCTTGCTGATATTCTGACCAAGTCTTTGGGTCGACTGAAGTTCTTGGAGATGCGAGGAAGGATCGGCGTCCAAGCTGTCAAGATGAGCACATCGTGCTTAGGGGGTGATTGTTAGCTATCCTAATCACGTACGACGCCGGAACGACGTCGTGCTCGTGTCCTGTCCTAGTCGGTTTGTACTAGAAGTTGTAATACTACCCGGTTAGTTGCAGGCCTAGTATTTATACCCCTTGTAATAGCTAGTTTGTAACTCAGATCGTGAAGTAATACAAGCCCCAGGTGCGACACGCACCTGTTGCAATCCATCGAATATTGCGTGCGTGTGTTTCGTGTTTGTGCGCGTGACGTGCTAGTGCAAAGATCGCTAGCTGAAATCGATCAGCTCAGCTCGAGCTAGCTGATTGACGTACGTGCCTCGGCTGAAGTATACGGAATACGTGCGTGACGCTCGTCGGAAGCTTCGTCAACTATCGCCGGACTGTACTCGGCGTATTGGGGCTGGTCCAACAAAGGCAGCGAATGGAAAGACGTAGTGGCTGGTCCCAGCTTGCACATTCAAATACTTGAATATATGCTAACACCATCTGTCTGCAGTGCTCTTTGATATCAGGTCATGACCTATTTCCTTAACTAGGTAGTACAAAGATACTTATGTTTTCCAAGTAAGAATTAAAAGGTGGCCAAATATAGACTTCAAAAAAAAGTGTTATCGTGATCTCAAGTATGCAACTTTAACCATCATTTTCAAACGTCATGTCTTAGAACCAGTCAACCTTCGATGGGCTACATTTGTTCCGCCTCTTGACAATGCTCAAATATATTGACTGTGTTTCTAATAGTATTAAATTAGACATGTACTATTACCTAGGTGCTAATTTTAATTTACACATTTGAGTGGATAACTTGATAGATTTTACCATCAGGACTGTTGAGACTGCCAAATTTTGTGTCACTAGGTGTGCTTTTCTCAAAATTATATTAAGCGAATGCATACTAATCTTTCTAAGGGTCCATCAATTTGTCATGTGTATTGCATGTCGGACTAATGCAATTCAGTTCTTTTTTGCTATATATCTCATTTATTTTAAAATATTTTACTCCTCCTCATGTGTACGCCATGCACCACATTACTTAAAATGTGTTAATTTCCAAGTTATGATTTGAGGTTTACTGGGTGATAAATAAACTGTTGACCTTTTCCCAAAGGTCTAAATTCATGCCTATGGACTACTGGATGTTAGAATGTCATATCTGTATTTACTGTTATCTTGGAAATGTAATGATCTATTTTCTTCTTAGATTTGCTATGTAGAGAGCTGCCTTTGGTAGGCAGATTTTCTCAGTTATATCTCATCTTGCCTCTGCCCTCTGGTGTGTGTTTGAGAAAAAACATCTAGTTGAATATCTTATTTTAACTACTTTAAGTGTAACTTTCTCCCTTCCATTTACGTTTTAGTTTCCGATTTAAAATATTTAATCTTCATCAATAGCTTACTGAAGCAGATCCGTCAAATGCATTATGCATACATGGTGTAAATAAATTTAAGCATTTTTTGTATATTTATCAAGACTATACTCCTCTTCTGTTTTGAAGACAATATGGACAAGCTTTTCCATGCTTAGCAAGACAAGATGTGCAAGAATATCCATGTATTTCAAATTTGTTATCATTGCTCATCCAATTCAACAGTTTTACCCCTGCCATTTCAATAGTTACAATGTGGCTGGGACGTGCACTAGGCTGTTGCTCCCCATGTAACTTGCCTCCTAGGATGATTGTAACCCCAAACTCCTTTTCAGTATAATGAAACGCATAGGCGGACCTTATTGTTTTCTCAAAAAGAAATTACAATGTGTGGTTTTGCATGTGCTTACCATATCATGTTCCCCTTATGTTTAACTTATAAGTTCTAATGGCAGTGCCTCTTTTAATTTAGGTATTGGATTCAAAAGTGTGTTCCTGATATCGAGCCAGCCCCATATATTCAGTAACGGGTATCAAATAAAGTTTAATGAGAAGCCTTGTGCACAATGTAATATTGGATACATTGTCCCTGAGTGGGTTGAATCCAGACCTAGCCTTCCAGATATCAAACAGATATATGGGTGCTCCAAAAACCTTCCAGCAACCTGCATCATCCTGCCTTTGAAGGATGAGAAGGTTACTGCGGTGAAGCAGCAACTCTCAAGCTTGCATCCTGAAATGCTTTTGTTTCTGACAAAGATTAGACAGCTTTCTGTCCGAGAAGATAATTGCAACCCCAAAGGTAGCACTGTCAGTGAGATTGCAATATCGAGTGAAACGAACTACGAAGTGAGAAAAAACATGCATGCAGAGTCTTACATACTTCATTTATCAGCTCAAGAGAATGGAAACGAAAAAGAATGTGGGTACTACATGTGGAGACAAAGGTTCCCTGTGAAGCCGGAGAATAGAGTGGACAAGCGTACTGAAATTGATGAGTGGGTCATCACTCTAGCCTTCCCACATGATGAGCGTCTATCCCGCAGGAAGGAGCTATCTCCCGGTGTATATGCTTTCCTTCCCACGGAGATGGTAACCAACTTTCCCTTCATCATCCAGGCTGACTTTCTCCTTGCATCATCAAGAGAGGCAATACTCTTCGACAGTCCATGGAACAAGGGAATTCTAGAGTGTGTACCAAGTGCTTTCCTGAATGCTTTTGTAGCACTTGTGAAGTCCGGAGCTGATGCACCAGCAATGTCACTTCCAGATATGTTCCGTTTCCTGCCAGTCAATCCTTCACAAATCCCATTGCTTGAGCCAGTTAGGTCTGGCATCAAAGACAAGGTTCTTCTTGAGAATATAATGCCATGTGAGTCTCACACTTCACAGAAGATATTTTGCAAGCCTTGCGCCGTTGCTCGTCTCAAACCAACCTTTTGGGATATCCTTGGCAAGGCACGAGAATATGGAGTGGACCTGAAGAATCTGGCAACCCATGGAACTTACATTCTCAGCTCTCATTTTGACAAGATTAAATACAATAGTGTGCTTGCATTTCTGGGTATTAAAAGTGTAAGCTCTGAATGGTATGCGAAATGCATTGAGGGGTCTAATCTTGTCAAGGAGGTACATGAAAAACTTTATCTGGAAATCATATTGTTTGTCGTGGATAATTGGCAAAATTTCTTTTCTGGAACAAACATGTTGTCCATTCCCCTGCTGAAGTATGTTGATAGGAACAATGTTGTCTCTTTCTGGAGCATAAATAGAGCTAGTCAATTGAGTGATAGGTTGTGTCTTGCATCTAAGAAGTACATATCATGGCTTATCAGCTGGAACCAGGAGTTTCCATCATCTAGACGATTTTTTCTGCCTCCTGGTACACAGACAGCTCTAGAAGATTTCCCAGAGAAGACAACAGTAATACAATGGCTTCACAGTCATGCGAAACTGGAGTCTGTAACCGTGTACAACTATGGACTGACTGTTGTTAGCTCCTTGAATAGTGATAGCAGGCATGTCATTTGTTTTGCTCACTTTCTGTACCACTCATCTCAGAAGGGTCACATAGAAAGCTACCATTTAGCTGAACTGTGTCGTACCATGCCAGTAATTGACAGCTATGGCAATGTGGTCAAGACAAGAAGCGGCATTCTGGTACCCGCGAAGGGTAGCAAATGGATTGAATTGATCGGCACTAACCCATGGACGCATGAGAACTACGTTGAACTACATGCAGATTACAAGTCAGCAGGCTGCTTTGCTGGGAACTACACATCCGAAGGCCAGCTCTTGTCTTTCATCAAGACACAGTTACAGGCATCAGATGTGCCATTCATCCACCCTCCGAACGCAAGTTTCCCAACTGTCTCATCACCTCTAACTGTTGGCAATGCAATCTTGCTACTGCAGTGGATACAGAATTTGAAGTCGAGAAGAATAACATTGCCGGCTAGGTTCTTGGCTTGTGTGCAACAGGGAAGTTGGCTGAGGACATCAGTTGGCTACAAGCCACCAAACGAATCATTTCTATCGAGTTCTGAGTGGGGTAATCTTCTGCAAGATGGATCTTCCTGTGTTGATATACCAATGATCGATCAACAGTTCTACCAAAACAAACTGCATGAATACAAGGAGGAACTTAAGGCAATTGGGGTAAGATTTGAGTTTCGGGAAGCATTATCTTACATTGGCAGCCGCCTTATGTCGATGGCTGCAAGCAACATGCTAACAAGAGAGAACGTATACTCTCTTCTTCGGCTGATTCGGTTTCTTCAACAGAAGTTTCTGTCACCAAGTGAACTGATTAATCATGTCAAAGATGGACAATGGCTGAAAAGTACTCTTGGGTACATGTCTCCTGCTAGTTGTATCATTTATGATTCAGAGTGGGCAGTGGCATCTTGTATCAGTAACCAACCATTCCTTGATGTCAAGTTCTATGGCGATGACATCCTTGCCTATAAACCAGAGCTCAAATTGCTTGGTGTTGTCGTTGGTTTTGAAAATAATTACCAGCTTGTAATTGATAATTTCAAGTTCAGTTCTACTGCTATCACTCCTGATGCTACTGTACTTATCCTCAAGTGCATCCGCTATGTGAGCTCATGTGATGACTTCCTAAAGAAGCTCAAAGAATTAAAGTGGTTGAAGACCAACATGGGATTCCGTGTTCCCAATGAATCTTTTCTTCTGGAATCTGAATGGGAGTCCCTTTTAAAGGTCTTTGACGGCATTCCTGTAGTTGATGTTGGATTTTACGGGTGTAAAATCATTTCATACAAAGAAGAGTTGAAGAAGACTGGATTGATCATAAGATTTGAGGAGGCATCGAAGGCAATTGGAAATATCTTTAAGAAGATGGTACTTAAGTCGGCACTTACAAAGACGACTGTCCTAGCTCTACTAGCATCTTATCGCCAGCTGAGAAAGCAAAGCCCTATTCCTGTCGAACTTTTCAATGGCATGCGGGATGAGAAGTGGTTGTGCACATCGCTGGGATTCAAGTCTCCCTCCGATGCAATCTTGTTTGATGAAGACTGGCAATCTCTGTCACCAGTAGCAAACTTACCTTTCATAAATGATGGTGATTCTCATGATGGTTTAAGCAAAGAGGTACATGGTTACAAACATGAGCTGAAGGAGCTTGGTGTTACTACAGAAGTGAAAGATGGTGCTAGGTTTGTCATCACTGGTCTCAACATTCCTAAGAATGCTGCAAACATATCTGCAGCCACGGTCTGGTCATTACTTGGATCCATCCGAAGCTGGTTGGCTCGTGCAACAAATTTTCCCAAGGACTTTAGGGAGAAAATCGCAAGCTGCAGCTGGCTGAGGACAACACTGGGACACCAATGTCCTGATGAATGTATACTCTTTGATCCAAAGCAGTCTTATATCTACAAGGAGGATGGCCCTTTCATCGATGAATCTTTTTATGGTTCAGAAATAGCGTCTTTCAAAGATGTCCTTGCGGCAATAGGAGTAAGTGTGGATATTAGATCTGGACGTGGCCTTATTGCTCAGCATCTGAGGAACCACAAAGATAGTGCTACTATTTCTCGAATATACATGTACCTTAAGGAGTGCAACTGGGAACCTATGGGCAAAAAGAGTGACTGGATTTGGATACCGATTGAAAGGGAAAGTGGAGCCTGGGTGAGCCCGCTAAGCTGTGTTCTTCATGATCCAAACAATCTCTTCAGCTGGCAACTGCATGTCTTGGGAAATTACTATGAAGCGAAGTTGCTTGACTTCTTCTCATCTGCTTTTGGTGTGAGGCGTGGTCCGTGTGCGGAAGACTACTGCCAGCTATGGAGCACATGGGAGAGCTCAATCAGTGAGCTATTGATAGCCGACTGTGCTGCTTTCTGGAAGTACATTGCAAAGAACTGGACCAAGAACACGGAGAAACTTCTTTCAGGTTGTGTCAAGGTTCCGGTTTGTGTCAATGGAAAGATCATTTTATCACAGAAGGAGGACGTGTTTATTCCTGATGATCTGCTTCTCAAGGATTTGTTTGACGAGCTTCCTCAGCAATCGTTTTTTATCTGGTATCCTTCTTGCGACCTTCCTTCTGTCTCTAGTGCAAGGCTTAACAGCATCTATGGTAGTATTGGAGTTCGGGCAATATCAAAAGCTGTCGAGAAGAATGATTCTTTCACCTTGGAGGATAGATGCTGTAGAAAAGTTGATCAGTGCGAGCTGATCAGTGTTGGTTTGCTCCAAATAGCTCTCGCTTTCCTTGCTGATCCTGCTCTTGACATTTCTATCAAAGAACGTCACAAGATGGTTTCTTGCCTGTTTAATGTGATAGTCCTAGAGGTGATATTGTGTAAAACTGTCTTGTGGAAGGACCGTGGATGTGAAGGCCAGCCGAATGCTCCGCTGGGAGAGGGTGAATTCAAAGCTGTACACGCAGAGAAGAAATGGCGCAACCAGTTACAAAGAAAAGATTGAGTTTGCGACGAACTTTGCAAACGAGATAGCTCAAGGATTGCTCTTTGCGATGGCTGACCTGATTCCTTCATTGGCTGAAATTATAAAAATTGGCAGCCTGGTGGACTTCCAGGAGACCGCTGTTGAATACTTACTGAAATCGAAGAATCTGCAGCTGTTCCTTGAAGATGAGGCTTTCTGTAATGCTGCATCGCTAGGTCCGTCCCTTACAAACTAAAATTTCTCATCACATATTCTTAAAGTTTTCCCAACTGATCAACTCTATATCTCTTGTATATAGGTGGGAGCAAGAATTTATTTTATTTGCGAAAACGTAATAAGCACCGTGTTTCGATGCATTGATAGAAAAAGAAGATTTTTATACAAGCCCAAAGGAGGGTGAACACCCCACCATACAACTTGACCCAAAGAAACTAGCTTAGGGGAGCAGTTGGCAAACACCCAACCACTCAAGGCGAGAATACAAACAACAACAGTGACCCACATTACAACCGACACCACCAAACCATCCTCTGCCTAGATGCAAGCCAGACAGACACAAAGGGCACAACAATAACTGTTAGCCGCTTGAGATCTTTCGCTTCTTCAAGTTTACTGGTGACGGTGAGGACATTGTTTTCGCTTCTTTGTGGGCATGACACTACCTTTGTGGCCGCTGCAATAGAGCTTGAAAGTTATGTGTTTCTCATATGTGTAGGTTGTTGATGGCCTGCAGGAGCTTTGGTGCTGCGATTTTGGATTTCTGGAGGATCCAGAATGCAACTGCTTCAGTGTATTTGAGACTTTCTGTTGGTATCAGCTCTAGTTAAGCTCTTGCGTTTCTTGTGTGTGTGGCTCTCTGTCTTGTCGTCCAGAACCTATCAACAGTATCAGTTTGCCTGTTTAACTGAGTGTTTGAAACGTTGGGCTGTTGAGTGATACTACTATTTATACTGTCCCATTACTTTATTTTGCTGTCTGTGCCTCACTGGTCATGAAGGAGAAAATGAGTGCTTTGCTGCACCCATCTACTTTGCTGGTGATAGAAATCTATGGCCCAGTATTTTGTTTTCAAATAGTTTTAACTTTTCTGACGGAAATTTCAATAGTTGCACATAATGTATTTCTGGATAACTTTGAGCATCTTCGTAACAGAGTAAGCCGAGTGCGTTGGCCCAAAACTGCTCAACTCTGATGGCATCAAAGTGATGAACATAATATCTGTTCCAACCGTGTATCTTATCCATGGTAGGAAAGAAGGCCACACTTGAGGCAGAATGATTCCTTGTGTGACCAATCGAGAAAGGAATTTCGGTCAATTAAACAGTGACCGTTCTACTACGTATTAACCAATTAACCAGGGAAAGGTGTATCCGTGTATATTTTCTTGAAGACAAAACCAGCATGCCGTACTATTTTGCATATTGCAAAGCCAATTGCTAGAGAGTGAGCAGATCTGAAAAGCAATAAAAACAATAGTAGTGCAGTTGAGGATGATGCCTCTCTCAGTCTCTCCCCAGCCCAGCCACACTTTGCTTCACAGGAATTAATCTCATTGTAGAGCTTCAGGCGAAAATAGTACGGTGGTACCTCCACATTAGAACTTCGGATTCTCAGTTGTCCTCTTCAATGAGTCATGATTACTGGCTCATTGCACTACTTCAAGTCTGCAAAACTTCTAGATGGACCTAGTGCGCCTCGCCGCGCCTAACGAAGAACAACAACAGGGCAATCACAACGCCTGGGATTATATACGTCTAACAGGCCGGCGCACTTCCTCAACAGAATGGCGAGCGAGCGGGCAGGTGCTGCTTCCGGCTTCGCTTCCGGAACGACCCACCACAGCTCGGCCCCGCCTCCGACAACGCCCTCGGCCGCTTCCCGTTCTGCGTCTCCAGCACGGTAGCCTCCTCCCCGGCGGCGGCAGCGGCAGCCTTCCGGTTCACGCGCAACGCGCATCTCAGCCCCCGATCGCTCTCCCCAAGATGCTTTACCTGAGATAGGCGTGTCAAATCAAGCCGTACACGATCGGTCTATGAATTGGGTGGGTACCTTGCAGAAGAGGGAGCAGTAGTCGTGCCCCGACGAGAGCGGCCGCGCGCACGCCGCGCAGGGGTTCTCCGCGCTGGCCGAGCGCTTCCTCGCCGTGCGCTCGTTCAGGAACACCACCTCGTGGTCGCTCACCGCTTGCGACTGCAGGAAAAGCATGCGCGAGACCATCCGCGATGAATGATCATAACATGTTCAGGACCGCGATACTAAGTAATCACACAGCTGGATTGGGCGAAATTGGTGGTTATACGTGCGTACCTGGATGCCGGTGCAATCGAACAGTTTCAGATCGTCGACGCGGACGACGAAGCAGGACGCGTACTTCCAAATCTTTTAAATTTTCCCCGTCAAACCAAATAACAACAAGATCGATCAGAACATGGCGAGTGGCAAGCACATCTCGTCGATCGCACGCAGAAATTCAAGATCGATGGCGGCGGCGTGCGTGCGTGTATACCTGTAGAACGTTGTGGGAGGGGTCGTGGGGGAGGCAGTGGCGGCAGAGAGCGGCGGCGCAGTCGGCGCAAAAGTGGTTCTTGTCGTTCTTGCGCTCCGCCGGGTGCGCGGCGCACGCCTCGAAGAACTCCTCCGACAGCAGGCCGCGCAGCCATTGCGGGGCGCCGCGCACGGCGGTAGGCAGCTGCATGGCTGCCCCGGCCGCCGGACCTTCACCTGCGTACGGCGGCCGCACACGGTGGCGAGGTGAATGAATTGGGTTTCGCCCGCAGGTTAGGACGGAGAAGGGGCTTTGATAGTCTCGATTCAAAGAGCGAAAAGCGCGGGGGGCTTTGATCGGCACCTCTATCCTGAGGTTATTCTGTGTGGTAATCTACCGTTTACACGATCGAGGACGGATGCAGTTTTTCCATGTTTTCTCAAATTAAATCTTTACCTCTTTATCTTTATCTTTACCTAATAATAATAATAATAATAATAATAATAATATAATAATAATAATAATAATAATCTATATCTATACCTAATAATAATCTACGCAAGGGTTTCATGGTTTGGTTCTTCCGTTGGATGTTTTGCAAAAAAAAACACTCCCTAATTCTGTGAATCAACCCGCAATCCAGTCTTTAGTCACCCTCGCTGGTCTTCTTCCTCGCTTGTCCCGAAGGAGACGAACGGCACCACTCCCGTCCCTGCCGCAGACCGTCCCGACGGAGACGAACGGCACCACTCCCGTCCCGCAGACCAGGAGCGTAGCTGGCGGCTGGAGGAGTGCGGGCGCGGACGGCGTGGCAGGCACGGGCGGCCGGCGGCGTGCAGGCGAACGGCATAGCAGGTGCAGGCGGCCGGCGGCGTGCGGGCGCGGACGGCGGCATGGCCGACGCACCTCCCTTCCCCGCCGCAGACCAGGCGACCCGGATGGCGGGAGCTCGGGCGGTTCCAGGCAGGCGCGACGCGGCCAGGAGTGTAGCTGGCGGCTGGAGGCGTGCAGGCGCAGACGGCGTGGAAGGCACAAGCGGCCGGCGGCGTGCGGGCAGACGGCATGGCAGGCACGGGCGGCCATCAGCGTGCGGGCGCAGACGGCGGCGTGGCCGACGCCCCTTCCTTCCCCGCCGCAGACCAGGCGACCCCGATGGCGGGAGCTCGGGTGGTTCCAGGCAGGCGCGGCGTGGCTGGAGGCGTGCGGGCGCGAACGGCGTGGCAGGCGCAAGCGGCCGGCAGCGTGCAGGCTCGGGCGGCCAGCGGCGTGCGGGCGGATGGCATGGCAGGCGCAGGCGGCCAGCGGCGTGCGGGCGCGGACGGCAGCGTGGCCGGCGCCCCTCCCTTCCCCGTCAGACCAGGCGACCGATGGCGGGAGCTAGCTTGGGCGGTTCCAGGCAGGCGCGACGCGGCCGGCGGCGTGCAGGCGCGAATGGCAGCGTGGCCGGCGCTCGGGCGGCAGGGAGGTTCCATGTAGGCGCGGGCGGCTGCGCGGGCGCGGACTGGGCGCCCATCCCTTCCTCGTCGCAGACCAGTCGACTCCGATGGCAAGAGATCGGGCGGCAGGGCGGTTCCAGGCATTTCGTCCATCGCTAATTTTAGTTTCGTCCATCGTCATGTTAGAATCTGTTTAAAATACAATTGATCCCATCTGTCCCGATGGATATACAAAACGCTAGCTAAGGAAGCTCTTTCAATCTCTCGTACGTAAGCTGGAGAGTAGTACATGTTTGAAATCGAATCCATCCCGTGCTGAGCGTGCTCTCGGATCGCTCAAATAAAAGCCACACGGCCGCATGCCAAAAGACAAATCCCACGCCCCGCCGCCATCGCCTGCAAACCTCCTTCTCGAGTCCTCGACATCGGTTTCAAATTCCTGATCCTGGAGAGCAATTTTCTGATGTTGATGATACAGGGGTAGGCGAGTTGCGCAATGCCTCCACGCCTCCTGTCCTGGCAACGATCAACCTACGAGAGTTGAAATTTGGCAAAGATGATCTGCTTCATACCATTGGCGAAGTTTTTATCTCATAGCCATTTTATTGGTCTGAGATTTGAAGAAGCTGATGTTGACCGGACTGTGGTAACGATGCCCTCGCTGAGCAGCTCAGGAATCTGCTCGGCTGCCGGAGCAACATGACCCTTGTACATGCATGAATATGTTTAGCTCTGGTTGCCTCATGGTATGTAGTAGTGTTTGATTTTATTCAGTATATCTGGAAGATTTTTTGATTCACTCTCTACTTTCAGTATTGCTACGTTTTTCTTTCCTGCATCTATGTGCATGCCCTAGATTTGTTACAGGCCCCTACTTAGCTCCTACAAGGAAAGAGGACAATTTGTCGGGATCTTGGTCGCCTGGGGAGGCATGATGGTAGAGCGACGGAATCGTTTTACTCGACTAAAGGCGACATCTTATTGCATAGGCATCATCGATCTAAAGTTTTATTGGTCGCGATCCATGCCAAACATTGGTGTGAAACCCCAAATTGAATTTTTCTTGGTCGAAGTTTCGTCCCAAGCTCCTAGCTCAGACATTGCCACGTCCGAAGAGGCAAAGATCAGCTCCAGCTAGACGTTGCCGCTATTTGGCCATTCTACTGACCGGAACTTTTGGTCCGCATTGCTCCACGTTGCCGCCCTCTCGCTGTTCTACTGACCAGAATTTGGATTCTTGACGTGATCATCAGGGTAGACGCTGCGGTTCCGCCAAACAGGGATGAATCTGCTACTCCGTCTATATAAAATATACGCATGGAGTATAATTTCGGCGGGAATTTTACGTCTCGGTCTGTGTTGGGGGAACTGGGATATTCTGCTTGTGGAAGCGGGCTCGATTGCCATAGTGCGGAACTGAAATTTGTGGTTGGAGATCCTATTCTTAGCGGTAGAAATCAAGATCTTGGTGAAATCTAAACGATTGGTGTTCTTACTGAATTTTAGAGGACCTATGTTCAGCTTTTGTTCGATATGTCTAATTGATACGTGTTGTAACAGCAGCACTACTGTTGTGTGGCTAAGATGCTGTTACGAGTTTTTAATCCTGTGTAGTTCTTCAGTTTCTTTTGCTTGATTTGGTCGTTGGGCGGTCAGCAGCTTGTAAGGTGAGCTTGTATGGCACTTTCCTAGAGGGGCTCATTCTATGGTACGAAGTTTCAAACAATGTGCTAATTAAGTTGCTCTGGTTGTGATTTTGTTAACAAATTTAGCTTCGTGCTATGTGACTAAACTCAGTTTAAGAATTAAGATGAACCAAGTATCCCCATTACCTGGAATTTTGAAAAAAATATTTATCTTTTACTATACAATATTTACGTGCACATTATCAGTGTTACTTAATGATGGACGGTCAGAAAAGTAGAGATTAACGTATCAACCGGTGGGTTGTGTGGACTGATAAATTTTTGCCCCACAATGCTATGTTAGAGGTTTGCGCTAAAAATGCTATTTTAGAGGATAAAATGGAAAAAAAATAGTTGCATAGAGTTTTTTAGACAAATTTTCAATCTACCAGCAAAATGTATGGATGTGAGAAATTGAAACAACCCGTTGCATCGCACGGGCATATTTCCTAGTAATTAATATATGAAGAAAATAATATCATACAATTTAAGTTTAATATAATGTAAGTATTTTGATACAATTTACATTAGAACTATATAACAAATAACACTAAAACTAATATTATTAACTTTTTATGTATGGTTACTATGAAAAATAAGTAATTAAAAATTGTATCCCTTGAGATTTTGACATAGTGAAATAAGTTCTAAATAAACTTAAAAGTTCAGTATAAATTATTTTTTATATTAATCCGTCCCGCATGAGGATGGC
Source organism: Dactylis glomerata (assembly GCA_007115705.1). Lineage (NCBI taxonomy): Eukaryota > Viridiplantae > Streptophyta > Magnoliopsida > Poales > Poaceae > Dactylis > Dactylis glomerata. The sequence continues at coordinate 422,284 of QXEO01000593.1, read as the reverse complement.
TAATTTAGAAAAGTATTCTAGTTTAGTCCCGTATGATGGCTAAATTGAGAAAGATGTAGGTCACGGCCGCTGCCACCTCCAATCTCCTCACCGCTCGTCAAAGCTCGGGCGGGGGATGATGGCGGCGGCTGTGCCTTTCTCCGCCCCATTATGCGGTGTGACCATTGTAGAGCTCAAGTGTGTGTCACGGGTGTGCGGAGCGCGACGTCAATTGTGCAATGATGAGTCCTCCTCCACCGTTGACGACCCATCCCGATGGTGAGGTATGCTCCGGTGCTGCGACGTCTTTGGCCATGCATGACATCGGCTTTCCGACGAGCGGGGACACTCTTGTGTTGCATCTTGAAGCGAAGCGGTTTAGATTTGAAAGAGTTAGTGAGATTACAAGAACTAAAATTATCTTTCTCTAATTTAGGGCTTTGAAGTGCAATATTTTGCATATAGTAAGAAAAACCTTTTACTATATTATGGCATGTGCTCTTATCTTGCAGAATGACCCAATAAAGGATGCAGAAAAATAGTATGACCATTTGTGTTTGGGACCAAGCCAACCAACCGTGTTTATTTCAACTAACAAATTGCCTTGCTTATAATGCCAAGATTTCACCCGTGTTTTATTCAGAGATTGCAAAGATGTTTATTGCACTTGTACTAGAGGAAGAAGAGAAGAGCATCGGATAAAATTTAAACAATTTTGAAATCTATTTTCCAAAATATGAACATTTTCAAATTGGGTTTTTTTTTTCCAAAATCTGAACATTTTTTACATGGCATAAAAAAGAAAAAAAATAACAAAAAATAATTTAAAGGAGATAAATACAAATAAAAACAAAAATATTGGAAAATGGGCCTCCCAAATGTGGCTATAGTGTGTGCGGCGCAAGCCTCTCGCGTGGAAGGTGTTATACCCCACCCATAGCGTGCAGCTATCCTACATGCCCACATCGCGGCTAATTGGGCTGCCCAGGTAAGCTTTTTCTATAGTCTTTTGTTTTTGTTCGTGCTTAGACTGGAAAACATTCATATCTAAAAAATGTTTTAAAACATTTTTAATGGGTTTGGGAATATTCTAGAACATTTATGTCTAGTTTCTATGTTTTTTGATTCTCATTTTTTCTTATCTTTTTTTCAATCATGAACAATTTTCAAATCAAAAAATTCCCAAATTTGTACATTAATCTTCACATTTTTCAAACACAAACTTTTAAATTTGAATTTTTGAAAATTTTGTGTAGTTTTCAAATTTGAACATTTTCAAATTGAACATTTTTAAAATTTGAACATTTGGAATTTGTTTTTAAATCTTAACATTTTTCAAATCAGAACATTTTCAAGTTTGAATATTTTTGAAATATCAATATGTTTTTAAATCTGAACAATTTTTAAAATCTATACATTTATAAAATTTGAAGTTTTTTAAGAAGCCTGGATATATTTCAAATCTGAACGTTTTTCAATCCGTTAAACTTTCATAAGCGTGAACATTTTTTAAATTGATGATTGTTTTGGGTTTGACTTTCCTTCCATCAATAGAAAAATGCGGGTAAAAGTCAAACAGAACTTACTCCATGTTTTTTTTTTTGAGATCACATCCCTTTATTCAAACTTCAACACATGAGTTTTTTGCACTTAACACCACTTCTTGGGGCTTTTTTTTTCACAGAACCACAACTTTACCAAAAAAAAAATTCATGAAACATCAACTTTTGAAGTAATTATTTGTACAAAACACAAAAATATTGTTAGCTCGTTTGATAAAAAAAATTAGCTAGCTAGGCCCACCTGTTAGGATGCCAACATGGCTGATCGACCTTCTTCCCAATGAACAGGTCTAGATCGGGGACTCCATGCTCCATACAGCGTGCTCTCCAACCTCCATGACCATGTTAGAATATTAATTAAGCACGTACAAAGCCGACACGACCGTGCGTCCGGTTATACGTACACAATTTTGGGTGTATCAGGAAATAGAGTCCTAGTTTTATTAGGCTTTTCTATTAGCAGAAAATATAAATGTAGCCCGGGCTATATATAGCTTTATTTTTTATTGGCGGAAACCAAAAGTTCACGGACAACGGTCTGTCAGGACTTTGCCGTGTGCACCCTCTCTGTCGTATGTTTACGTGGTCATACGCCGTGTCTTTATCTTTGCCGAGTGTTCTATACGATCATTGTCGTGCCAAATTATTATCGTGTGTCCATATGGCTCGGAACATGGCACAGGCTTGCTGTGTTTCGAGCCACATGGACACACGGTAGGTAATTTGGCAACGGCAGCGACTCTGTCTCTGAAAGTGAATAACAACATTTGACATATGTAGTAGTGAACAGTATAAATTTTTAAACTTCAAAGTCGGTCAGATTTTGTTATTTTTATGAAGTCTTGAATATAAAGTATTTAGAACTGAAATTTTACACGTAGATAGAGCACAATATTACCTACATCTAATTTTTTTGAAACTTTAAAATAGCACTTTCGAATTTTAAATAAAAACAAGCTACATGTAGAACAACAGTGGCGTTCTAAAAGGTGGGCCCAGATAGCTAATTAGTTTTTATACGAGTTAACAACAGTTTTGTTTTCTGTACATATAATTACTCCAATGGTTGGTGTTTTGTGAAAAAATATGTTAGGATTGTGGTTTCGTGAAAAAAACTGCATTGAACATACGGTGCAAAGTGCAAAAACCTCTCAACACAGGGATGTCTAAACCGTTCGGTGGGGTGCGCGTACGCTCGCGAATTGACGTTAGAAGCGTCAAACAGGCCCATAACCTGGCAGGGATAGTAGATGCAATATTAGCCCACAAACAACAGAATAAACGGGCTAAACTAAAGGCCCAGACCCACGCATTCCTAGTGGGCGCAGCTGCGCAGGCGCAGCTCCTATCACTGCTCGAGTCGCCTCACCGGCCGACGGTGCCCGAAACTACGGCGTTCGCCGCACGACGGCGGACAGGCGAAGCAACACGGGAAGCCTCTTGTTCGGTACGTGTTGAGTTTGTATCTTCGTCCTCGCTCTTCCTCCTCATTTGTCAACTACAGTTTAGGGTTTCAGTTTCATTGCCCCGCTTCCCCTAAATTTCCACGCTACAATGGTCTCGGGTGAACTCGACGGTAGTTTTTCAGTTGCGGGGCTTCACTTGATTTAGGGAAATAATGGAACAGTTGGAATTCGCAGCTGTTTCACTCCCAACTCCTGATGCAGTCTAGAAGTGTTATTTATGACTCATTTGGTAAAATTTGATAAGTTGGAAGGTTGCTGCAGTAGGTGACCGGATCCTCCTCCTCGAAACAGGCTGGAGGATCGGGTGACCCCATCCGGCTGGTTGCTCATGAGATTGAAGTGTATATTCAGATCCTTACGGTAATCCTTGATGTCGAATTAGGGTGTTTCTGAACGGAGGAGAGATAGAGGGTTTTATTGTCGGCTTTTAACTTTTAATTTTACAGAATATTTTCTATCATGTGGAAGCAATGCTTCTCATAAAAACCTGGTCTTACTTGACAATTTAATCTTTCTTCTTAATTTTTCACTAGGCAATAATTAATGGAAGATTACTGTTTAGTGTTGAATCAGTTAATATTTATGTCGTTTTCTAGTTTCTACAAAGAAACATGTACCCCCAATTACTATCTACCAGCAGGCAGCAACATCTCGTACGTTTGCTAGATCGCCTAAGTAGATCCATCTGTGTTTGGATACTGGACTGATGGCTTTACTATCCGTTTCTCTCATATAAGTCTTCCCCGACCTAACCCCCGACCCCGTGCGGCCGCACCGGGCCACACCGGGGCGCCGCCCCCGCCTCCTCCAGGACCCATCCCTCCTCGTCCTCCCTCCGCCGCCGCCGCGAACACCATCTGGCAAAGTCCTGGCGGCGCGGCGGCGGCGGATTTCCTCAGCTGCGGCCTGGCGGCGGCTCCATCTCGTGGCGGCGGTGCGTTTGCAGCGGCGGCGCGATGGGGCGGCGACAGCGCCCGCACCGGCTGGTCGCCGGCAGTGGAGCGGGGACGGCGGCGGCCAGTGAGCGCGGCATCGATGGCGTGCGGTGGTCGATGGTAATGGGCCCGATCTGGGCCTAGATGGGCCACGTCCAGCTTGATTAATGCATCGTCGTGGATCGCCAAGGATCTGGGCATGTCCAGCTACACGAGGACGTCGGGGGTAGCGGTCCCCGACATGGTGGAGGTGGCCTTCCCCTCTGTCGGAGATGGCTGACCGACTAGTCATGGTGCATCTTTGATCCCACTTCTAGTTCTGGTGGCGAGTTGAGGAGGTACAACTGTCGGTGAAAACCGAGCTCGTACTTCGGTCTTGGCCGGTGATGGCGGCGTCCTGGCATCGATATCTTGTTGAAGACATCGCTGTTGCAGTTTGCGTCTACTCACTCACGCTGCTCCGGGGGAAATCCTAGATCTATGTTCCCCGGATCGGACGATGACGACGCTTCGGTGTCGTTATACCTTTTGAGGGCATCATGTTTGGAGCAGTTGCCGGATGGTGGAGCAATGAGGTGGAGTGGTGTACATCTACCGCATCAATGATGGCGGGTCTCGACGGCGTGGTGCAGCGGGGTCTCGGTGACGGATTTGCTTTGTTGTACTCGCACAGGGCGGAGGCACTGTCTTGCGCCGTGGTGGCGTCGATGGCAAGCATGGTGAGAGCCTTCACTACTATCTAGCACTCCGGAGATGGGTTGGTGGATAGAGGTGGCGGTGACCTCTAGAGTTTGCGCACAAGGCGCTTTCTTTGTATTCTACCAGGGAGTCGACGATGGCGGTGGCCAAGGCACAAGGTCTTGTCCAATCCTCTAGCGTTTTTACTAGTTTGGTAGTGCTTTGACACCTTATTTTGGTGGTTTCGGCTTGTATGATCGTTGTAAGGCCTCTTACCAGTCTCTGTTGAATAAATGAATAAAAGCAGGCCGTATGCATCTCTTTGATGCAGAGGCTGGGGCTGCCCCATTTCAAAAAAAAAAGATCCATCTGTGTTTGAGTGTTTGTAGTAGTGGGCAAAATATGGAACTGCTGGTCGCCCTTTCTTTTCAGACATCTAACCGGATGCTTTAAGGTGGCAAGATTTGAGAACATATTATAGCTAGGAGTAGTAACAATTCCATGCTCCTTTTGATCACTGGAAATTGCAAACAGATGTGTTGATAAAGCAGGGAATTCTTATGAAATAGACACCAATTATTTGGTAAGAATTGCTGACAAATAGTTGGTGCAGCAAGCTGTGCACTTATGTTATCCCATTTAAGAAGATATCGATAGTCAGATATCAGTGAAAGTATGGTAACAACTAACCGTATGAATTTGAGGAGCCAATGAGTTCAATCATAATTTCCATTTTTTCTTTGGTAAGACGATTTGTTCGCCCTCTTCTGCAATAAATTATGGTTGCGCGGGATGCAAAGGCTGGGCGGGTTGCCTTTTCCTTACGTAAAAAGATGAAGTGTGATAATGATGGACTGATGATCATTGATCAATATGTAGCTATGTACATACATTTTTTTTTGAAGGGAACATGCATTAGTGATCATGCTTGCAGCCTTCTCATCTTGGTTTTTTATGTCGAGAGTTTCTTTTTTCGCAATTGCGTTTTGATGCATTGATAGAAAAGAGAGTTTTTTACATATGTACAGGCTCGGATGAGCCAACAATGCATCATACAACTCAACCCGATAGACCTAAGCCGTGGTGGGGATCACGGTACGTATGCCGATCACTCCCGCGTACGCCCAAGACCGAGCCTCGGATCGAATAATCTCACAGAGACTAGCCATGTCTGGTGGCGCAGCATTGAAAACAACCGTGTTGCGATGCTTCCAGGTCCACCATGTTGTGAGCATGATCAACGACGAAGTCCCTTTGAGGGGTGGATCCCAAAGCCTCTTCCCACCACATTACGAAGTTGTCTCCCCTCCGTGATGGGCATGTCGTGGATCGAATCCATGATAGCACCTCGTACCAAACCGTCCTGGAGAAGGGGCAGTCAACCAACAAATGTTGCTTGGTTTCAACCGACTGGTCGCAGAGTGGGCAGCGCGGTGGGTGTTGGAGCCATCTCCTTGCCAAGAGATCACTAGTCCAACAACGGTCCAGACAAGCAAGCCAGATGTGGAACTTGACTCGTGGGGGATCCTAGGGGCGCGAGTTAAGCTTCCAAGATCGTGATACGTTGGCCCCCTAAAAGAGGAACTCGTAGCAAGACTTGGAGGAGTACTGCGCCTCCTTCGTCCACCGCCACAAAAACGTGTCCAAACTAGTACCAGCTGTATGTCCCATACTCGCTGCACGTATTGCCAAAGGGCCAACAGACTCGTCGCGCTCTGTATGTCGACAATACACCGGCACTCATCGATCTCCTCTCTCATCGTGCGGCGCTTTGGAGCGTGCTTTGGGATGAGCACGAAGAGATACGGCGCTATATCCTAGATGGCCTGGCCATCCAACCATCTGTCTACCTAGACCTTTGTGCACCACCATCATCATGGAGGCATCAAAGACTCCTCTCTCTATGGAGGAGAACTGCATGTCGAGGTCACGCCAAGGTCGCAGCGGTTCGATGTGCATCCTCCAGAGCCAGCGCAACCTGAGGCTTATCGTTGTGCGAGCCAGGTCTAGGATCCCAAGGCCTCCCAAGCGCAGCGGTCTACAGACTTTGGCCCAGTTGACATGGCAGTGCCCACCATTCGCGCTTGCCCTGCCCGCCCAGAGAAATCCCCTCACGATCTTCTCGATTTGCTTTAGGGCTTTCTTATTGAGCCCGAGCACAACAATCTCATGAAGTTGTATCACCATCAACACGTACTTGACCAGGACCAGGCGTCCTGCTTTCGTCATCATGCTTGCCTTCCACAAGGTAGACGGTCTACGATGCTATCCACCAGCAGTTGGAGTGTTGATGCTGGTAATTTGCCAACCGTAAGCAGGATCCCAAGGTACTTGATGGGGACGGGTGTCAGCTGGCACTCCATAACACTCACCGCCTCAAGGGACTCCTTGTCCGAGCATGCAATTGGAGACATCGAGCACTTGGCAAAGTTGGTGTGTAGTCCAAATGCGTTTCCAAATAGTGTGAGGATTGTGCGCACCATGCGCAGCTCCTCATCTGGGTGAAAGAAGAGGACCACGTCGTCCGCGTAGAGGGAAACAGAAGTCACCAGCTCACGGTGCGCGATCGGTCTCAGCACCCGCAACTCCTTGGCCTTAGCCAGCAACCTGTTGAGCGAGTTGATGAACAACTCGAACAACATCGGCGATAGGGGGTCACCCCGATGGTGCCAAATCGGAGGACCCGACTTGCCATTGAGCAATACCCTGTGTACTGGCCATGGAAAGGAGGATAGCAACCAACTCTCAGAATTTAGGGCCAAACCCTACCTTTCGTAGCACCTCGAAAAGCATGGCCCAAGACACCGAGTCAAACAAACGAGTGATATCAAGCTTGAGGATCACTTGTGGCTCCTTCAACCTGTGGAGTAACCGTGCCGTCCATTGAACCAACATGAAGTTATCTTGTATGCAACACTTCTGAATGAAGGCGCAATTGTTCGGCTTGACTAGGGCACTCAACCTAGGAGCTAATCTCGAAGCCAATACCTTTGCCATCAACTTGGAAAAGATGTGTATATGATTGATCGGCCGGTAGTTCCCAAGGAAGGAGGCATTGTACCGTTTAGGCAGCAGGGTGATCAAGGCCTGGTTCAGGACTTGAAAACCATGCCAATTCAGGGCGTGCAACTTGGCAAAGGCCAACACAAAGTTGTCCTTGATCGCCCCCCAACAACTTTGGAGGAACTCAGCGGTAAACCGTACGGGCGGGCACTGTTGGGAAAACTGGACACACCGATTATCCCCTTAATTGAGAGATTAGCACAATTAAGCGTGGACTAAAAATACGCAGTGGAATCAAAGTAAACTTTAGCTACTTGGGCTCTAACTCAAGGACCTTTGCTCGCGTCGGAAGGAAACATATGCATCAAACATATATGGAGGAAACAAAGAGCAACCCTTGGCTGTCTCCTGACCTAAGACAGTCTCTCCCCTTAGGAGAGAAGCTCTCTCCTCACCTGCGACAATGTCTTTCCTAGGGAGAGAGGTCTCATAGCAGCTGCAGCAGTAGTAAATCAACACATAGGGATACCAATCCTTTTTGGGATTTCTATTTTCGTGCCCTCGGGTCCTTAGTTGTACTCAGTTTTCCCCAGCTCCTTAGTTTTTCCTCAGTATTGTCCAAGCCCTTGTCTGAAACTGTCACAAGTGCTAGAACGGTGATACGTCTCCAACGTATCTATAATTTTTGATGCTCCATGCTTGTTTTTACACCATTTGCCTATTGTTTCGTTACACTTCGTGGCACTTTTATGCATTTTCCGGAACTAACCTATTAACGAGTTGCCACAGTGCCAGTTCCCTGTTTTCTGCTGTTTTTGTGTTTGAGAAGTGATACACAGGAAATATTCTTGGAATTGGACGAAACAAGTTCCTGAAGTCTTATTTTACCCGGAAGCTTCCAGAGATCCGAAGAGGAGTAGGAGGGGGGCCACCAGGGCCCCACACGCATGGGCGGCGCGGCCAGGGGCCTGGCCACGCGAGGCCTGCGTGAGGGCGCCTGGCCCCTCCTCTGACATCGCCCCTTCGCCTATAAAGACCCCCCGACGGAAAAAACCTAAGTACCCAATCAGATTTCCAGAACACATCGCGATCCGCCACCGCCGTCGACCCGAAGATCGGGAGGGTCCAGAAGCTCTTCCCGGCACCCTGCCGGAGAGGGGAATCGCCACCGGAGGTCTTCTTCATCGCCATGCTTGCCTCCGGAGCGATGAGTGAGTAGTCTACCTTGGACTACGGGTCCATAGCAGTAGCTAGATGGTTATCTTCTCCACCATGTGCTTCATGTTTAGATCTCATGAGCTGCCCTACATGATTGAGATCACCGTTATGTAATTCTACATGTTTGGTTTGTTGGGATCCGATGAATATTGGAGTTTATGATTAAGTTGTTGTACTGAATTATATCTTTTGTTATCTCTATGTTGTTTATGATCTTGCATGCTCTCCGTTCTTAGTAGCTATCTTGGCCGAGTAGTTGCTAGTGACTCCAAGAGGGGGTATTTATGCTCGATAGTGGGTTCATGCCTCTATTTCACCTGGGGGAGTGACAGAAACCTCTAAGGTGGTACATGTGCTGTTGCTACTAGGGAGAAAACAACATTCATATGCTCAAGGGCATATGCTTTGTTTACATTACACACTTTGCTTAATGCAATTATCTGTTGTTCGCAACTTAATACTTTTGGGGTGTTCGGATTGATATCCTCGGGAGTGGATTATTAGTCATAGATGCAGTTGGATGGCGGTCTATGTATTTTGTTGTAATGCCCAGAGTAAATCTCATAGTGATCTTCTTGACATATCACATTTATCTTTATTCTATCAATTGCCCAACTGTAATTTGTTTACCCAGCATGTGTTATTTTATCTATGGAGAGACACCACTAGTGAACTGTGGACCCCGGTCCTATTTACATCATATTGCTATCACCTGTTTACTTTACTCGCACTGTTTAATTTACTTGCATACTATATTATTTTCCACTCGATACGCTCATAATCTTTGTTTCAAGCAAACCGGTGAGATTGACAACCTCATCGCAAGTTGGGAACAAAGTACTTGGTTGTGTGTGTGCAGGTTCTGCATCACCTTCAGTCGTCGCCATCTCTCATCTCCTGATCGATAAACCTTGGTATCTTAACTCAGGGAAAACTAGCTGCTATACTCATCATACCTTCCTCTTGGGGTTCCCAACGGGCTGGTTATCCACCACGCACAAGGACCGTCTGCTCCCACATCAACTACACGCCAGCAGCCTCTTTTCTGGCGCCATCAACAAGTAGCAAACGGCCGGTTGCCCGACGGGTCAACACCTTTGACCGTTAACTGCTGACTAGTGGGGCCACGTAGAGCCCGCAAAGACACGTCAGAGAATCCATCTTTGTTTGACCGTAAGCATCGCCGTATCCCTGACCAAAATACGGACGAGTGGGGCTTCGGTATATCGAATGACAAGTGGGGCCATGACGCTGATACAAGGGGCAATACACGGGTAGGATTAGATTTTTAAACGGAGCTCTACAGCGATGGCACGGAGGAGGTGGCCTGCGGGGTGCCGAGATGAGATCGACGTCCACGAAGAACTGCATGAGGCGAGACCAGACGCATTAGATAGATATGAACTAGACGCGTTTAACCATGCAAAAAAGAGAAGAAATGGTTGAGGACATCGACGACGACCTCAACACTTTGACTGACGGTGTCGGACACGAACGCGAGCAATGTAGAGAAAACTAGTGTCTCTCCTTTGTGGCGTGTATAGATGGGTGCTAGGGGAGTGTGGTGGCGAAGGGAAAGACCTCGCGGTGGTCTGTGACGTCCAGCATAGCGGGGCGGCGTGGTCGTGCCCACAGCGGCGTGCATGTTCGGCATTGGCATCAGCATGTATGTTCGTCATTGGCCTCGGCGGTATCTCTGGTGTGTCAGTGATCGAATGAGGGGACGGGATTGAGGGTGCATCCCGACGGTGACCTAGCAGCAGCGGCGAGCATGCATAGCCGTTCTGACCATGCCGATATCGGCATCGGCATCGTTTGGAGGCTATGATGCTCGAATCATGGTGGAAATTGTGATTCCCTATTATTTTTACATGCATAATATATAGAAAATAGCTAGATCTCTATATCGATGCATATGAAGCTACATATATGTTCTTGGTCATAATCCCCTTAGATGCATGGCTTCACGTCGTCGTCGCTTTTATTGTCTGTATCTTCGTCGTCCGTGTAGTAGTACTTCCTGCATGTTGTTCCGTCGAACACCTTCACTGTGAGCACATAATCGCCTTCATATTTGAAGTGTAGGAAGCAGCCGAAATCCACACCGTGCGCGATGGCGAAATTCTCCCAGCCCTTGTCGAGGTACATCCGGCCTTGTCCGTCAAATAGGACCTCCACGGTCCAGAGACGAGGACCGCAGTCAGCTGCTTGCAGATACACCTTTGCGGGCTCCTGGCCGTCAAGATAGTCCGCAAACTTTTGTGGGAGTGCCTGCAAAGAGATCGAGCGCCGATCGTTTGAAATTAAAGGTTTTTTAGAACATGCACATAATTAATCACATGCATCATATATGTGGGAACGCGTACGTACCTTCTTGGCCAAAGGGTCTTCATAGATGGTGATGAAGAACTCCTCTATGATCAATGGCAGTGTTGACGATGGTGGTGGCAATGATGATGATCCACCACCCCGGCCGTCCCTTCCCCTTCCACTTCCCCTTCTCCTTCCGGTCGGCGTCCGAGACGTGGAAGCCATGGCAATGGATCAAGTGTATGTGAACAAAGAAGAGAGAGGCAGAAACGAAGAAGAGAGAGATAGAACCTATTGACATGAGGGATGGCCATTGTGGGGGTTTATAAGGGAGAGATGACCGTTGTAGGGTTTACACCATAAATTAAGGTAGAGATGACCGTTGTGGGGTTTACACAATAAATTAAGGAGGAGATGACCGTTGTGGGGGTGGTTTATATCTCAACAAAAAAGTAATGCCTAAAAGAAATGGAAATTCGTGATAGTTTATCATTTTACCGTGAAAAGTAATGCCTACAAGAAATGGAAATTCGTGATAGTTTATCATTTCAACATGAAAAGTAATGCCTACAAGAAATGGAAATTCGTGATAGTTTATCATTTTACCGTGAAAAGTAATGCCTAAAAGAAATGGAAATTCGTGATAGTTCATCATTTTACCGTGAAAAGTAAAGCCTACAAGAAATGGAAATTCGTGATAGTTTATCATTTTACCATGAAAAGTAATGCCTACAAGAAATTCGTGATTACCAAACTTGTTGAATCTGGTGGCAAACTCATCATTTAGCATACATAGAGGGGTAGTAGTTTGCCACCGACAGATAGAGAGAGGGTGGAACGATCCTGCCCGTTAGATCATAGGATCGACGGTAGGTGGGCACGATCCGTGTGACAATAGCTTGACCAATCAGGCCAAGTTTGGGCTTCTGTGAGAAGGGAGAGGGTAAAACTGAGTAGTATCAAGGATATAAGGGCAAGTAAATAGTAAATAGGCTAAGGAATTCAAACAAGAGATTTAGAAAAAGAAAAACACATGTTTTGTACAATGAAACCCAGGTTGCCCTACCTCAAAGTATTAGCAATTCAAATATACATGAGTGTAAAAATTATGGCCTCATTCAGACAAACTATGTTTTGGGTATAGATGTTTTGAGAAGGGGTTTGAGTGCAAAGCCATGAACCTTCATAGCTACTAGTGATTTGAGAAGTGGCCATTTGTGTTAAAATTTGATTTATATAAGATTGTCTACGTGGCAGGTCGCGTAACAAGACTCCATGAGTAGGAGGCACTATGATTTTATTTTTTTGAATTTTTTTGCGCATGAAATGACTCAATTAGATAGCTTAATCCCATTTGTTGACTCTCTGTTGACCAGCCACTTGAGGGTAAAACTGAGTATATTGCACTAGCCAGTATTAGTACTCGAGGGGAAAACTGAGTACAGATATTTTTCCAGTGTAAGACTCGATGATAGAACTGAGTACACGTAATGGTGCTGACGTGCAGTACCACGGACGCGTGTCGCGGTGCGCAGCGGTTAGGCGCGCGGTGCGCGTGTTGAGACCAAACGTCAACTGCTAAGACGAACCGTCACATTGCCAGTACAGAGCCCCTCTCTCCCTCCCTCTGCACACAGTCTCATTATAACTCACGCATGCAACCACGCCTCTCACGTCCCATCACCTTCTCCAAAAAACCCCAGCCGCCCTACGCGCGCTCCCCTGCCAGCGATGGAGAAGAAGAATGCGCCGGCGGCCGTCGCCCCCGAGCCCGTCGCCTCCGAGCCCATCGCCTCTGAGCCCGTCGCATCCGAGCCCGTCGCCACCGAGCCCGTCGCATCCGAGGCCGTCGCTGCCGAGCCCATCGCCTCCGAGGGCGGCGCATCCAAGCGCGGCGCCTCCGTGAACTAGACCTCTCTCAGGGCTGACGGACCACTTCACAAGATCGGCGCCTGCTTACTGGCGAACGAGGAGTACATGGACACCTACTCTGCTTTGAGGCAAGTTTATACAAATTGGCGCTCAGATTTACCTGAGCCCGATGTGCACCTGCACGAATGGATCATGGTAGAGCACGCCCTTCCACGCGCCGCTGAGTTCTCCTTCCTCCACCTCCGCACATCCCGCTACGTCACCATCGATCTAACGGAAGTTCATGCAAGGTTCAAATTCCTCCATATCTATAGAGTTAATCCTTTTATTTTCAATCGTAAACATCTTAGTGCTGAATGTTATCTTCATCAATATATTTTAGATACTACTTCGTCAGCTTTTGCCGTGGCGTCATCGTGCTTGCCCATAAGAACCAGCCGCACAAGATACGGCTTCTGAACCCACTCACAAAGATATCGAACACTATATTTGAGGCGCAGATGCCATCTGTTATTCTGGAGTCAGTCACTGTAATGAAGTCCCCGACTATGCTCTTCGTTTCCACATATTACCCAGCGGAAATTGCTTGGGTCGATGAGAGCACTCCAACTAAGGGTATAGATGAAGATTGGGGAGAAGGAAGATTTACGATCGAGCACCATTCTATGCGTTGCATTACCATGTTCAATGGTGAATTCTATGCACTAGCTGTGAACAATTTGGAGTTCAGAACATTAGTGTGCACCAACAATGTCCAGTTGGAGCAGGGCGCGAGCACTGTCAACATGGAGACACTTTTTTCATTTCCAGAACTTGGAAATGACAAGTTCTACCTTGTGAAGTCGGATGGTGATCTGCTGCTTGTGTTGTTGGGCGGTTGTTTGAATGAAGGTCAAACATTGGTGTACCGTGTGGACACTGAGAGCTGCTCTCTCCATGCCGTCAGTAACATTGGCAGTCGTGCCTTCTTCGTCCATCATGTCCGATGTATCTCCGTCGACACCAGAGTGCACCTGACACTTCGACCTGGCTGCATCTACTACGCGGATTTGGGTTATATCAGAGAGTACTTTGATGATATGAATGCCTGGGATGAGTGGCCACTACGTGTGGATAGATTTGGAAAGTACGGTCTGAAAAATGAACAAAGGCCATACCGTTTGGAGGATGTATTGGCTGCACACTGCAGACGGAAGGAGTTCAATGAATATTTCTTTCAGACCAGAAAATGGAGCGACGAAGATATATATGATGAATGAAGAACAGATTCATTCATCCTGGGGTATCCTAATCTTCATGTTGGGCATACATTGCGTCTTGTATTATTTTCAGCTTAGTTTGTCGTAAACATTAACATCGTTATTGGATGCTTTTGGCTGCTGTATGCAGTTTATGTATTATACTTAGTTTTCTAGATTTATTATGCTGCTGTGAATTTATCCTATACTAGCATCTAGATTTGCTACTAGATTTGTTACCATATTGGGCAAAAAACGAGGGCCAAAAGGCAACAATCATTAAAGAAAGACAGAAATAGAAGCTTCTCTAGATTTGATACTAATTTGGTGAAAAGAGAGAGAACTGTTACAGAGAGAGAGGGGAAAAAGGCGCTCTGAAAAGGCGCTCTGAAAAGGCGCTCTGAAAAATGCCAATTTGGCCCGAGAGAGACAGAACCGAGCTCTCACGTACAACCAAACGCGGTCTCATCCTGTCCCACGCGGTCCCTTTCTACCAGCCCCACGCGACGCAGCCCCACACGATGCGGCCCCACACGTCAGCACGGAAACGGTCAACTAAACGGGAATTCTCCCGTCCAAGCTCCTTCTTAGGGTTTCAAACAACGGCTTGGGGAAAACTGAGGAAAAACTAACGAGCTGGGGAAAACTGAGTACAACTAAGGACCTGAGGGCACGAAAATAGAAATCCCATCCTTTTTACGTGGAAAACCTCTCAACTTGAGAGGAAAAGCCACTGGCCGAAGTCATCCAAATCTTCTTCCACTATAATCAGATAGGGATACAACAAGTTTTTCTCTAGAGAGCACTAGAGGATCTGAAGCACCAAATCTGGGGCTGCTTCTTGATGTCTACGCACGCTTCTATCCTTGTAGACAATATTGGGCCTCCAAGTGCAGAGGTTTGTAGAGTAATAGCAAGTTTCCCTTAAGTGGATCACCCAAGGTTTATCAAACTCAGGGAGGAAGAGGTTAAAGCTATCCCTCTCAAACAACCCTGCAATCACGATACAGAAAGTCTCTTGTATCCCCAACACAACCAATACACTTGTCAGATGTATAGGTACACTAGTTCGGCGAAGAGATAGTGAAATACAAGTAGTAGTGATCATTATAAGTAGTAAATATAATCTGAAATAAATATCGCTGCGAGCAATCATGTAACAAAACTGAAAGTAAACGATGTTCAATGCTTGGAAACAAGGCCTAGGGATCATACTTTCACTAGTGGACACTCTCAACAAAATAACATAGTTGAACCAATAGATACTAACTTCAATATGCCACTCTAAACTATTCTCCAATGGAAAACGAACACTAATCATGTGTAGGGCTACGAAGCACTCCTCAAAGTCCGTATTTCCCCAAACTAGTGTAACGCCCCACCTTTGAATTAAGGTGGAACATCTGTGTTAAGTGCTATTCCCTGGATCACTGATAGCACCACAGTACAAAATATAGTATTCATTGCATAGTATCAAATATTACAACGTGGATCCAGATACATAAGTCTTCAAATCATACAAGCCAGCTTAGTCACATGGACTAGCTCAAATACAAGAGTTCAACATAACATAAACACAACGAAAACTAGGGTAGTAGTGAGCCTTCATCTTCACCATGTGCCACAGGCAGTCATGTTGGAATGTAGACTCGAGATCCTATCAACTCACTCCTCATCGGAATATCCTGCACATTTGAATATGCAGCCCCATAAATGGGGATCAGTACAATGATGTACTGGCAAATGACACATATTTGGTGGCTGTTGTGAGGAAACTAACTACATGACATTTGGCTGGTGGATCTCTTGGCTAGTTTGCATAAAGCCAATTTTGTCCTATTCTTTTCCAAAACTTTCTTTCAAAATTTTATTTTTCAAGGGTCGAGATAACCCCCAAATACTACATACTAGCTAGGTATGTAGCACTGGGTGAAACTCAACAAAGTCGGAACAACAGAAACCACCACCCCTCGGAGTGAATGGCCCTGAGCCCCTAACCTAGGGGTTTA
This sequence comes from Dactylis glomerata, assembly GCA_007115705.1. Lineage (NCBI taxonomy): Eukaryota > Viridiplantae > Streptophyta > Magnoliopsida > Poales > Poaceae > Dactylis > Dactylis glomerata. The sequence continues at coordinate 406,014 of QXEO01000593.1, read as the reverse complement.
TAGACAAGTTTTAATCATTCCGAAATGGTGATGAGATTCTTCCGTACATTCCATGTCTAGAGACTCAAATTGTCCATAACCGGGGACACGGCTAATCGATTAGATTGACACCCTGCAGGGGTTGTGCACTTTCACCTTAAGACTCATTTTACGCCCATACATAAAATGAGACGAGACCTTTTAGAAGGAGAGAGCAACCAACTGGCAAGATCCGTTCCCAACCTACAATTCAACTACCAGCCATCTTCTTGCACACAAGTTGCACCCTCACATCTAATCAGTCAAGACAGAGCCCATATTGTCATAAGGCTGCACTGGAAGTACTCTAAGCATGGAAGACATGTTAACCTCTTTATTCCTGAGTGGCATTCCACAAGTGTACTCCTGAGGTTCACCCCATCCTCTGGGAGGCATGAGGCCCCAGAAGACACTCAACTTCGCCTCCATCAACAAACCAATCCACCCAGGTGTTTCATTTTAGTTGAAGTTCTTAATTTATTCACAAAACACTTTTAACAAGTGATCATAGCATGGCATCAATATTTTTCAAAGTATTTAGCATCCTAACAGGTGGGGTTTAAAGGATAGCTACACACTACTAGGATCTAAGCATTTTATAAAACAGTTGAATATTCCACCTATCATGCATACTACTGAAAATCACTAATGCAGTATTAAAAATAGGTAGAAGCATGTGTGTCACTTGCCTTGGTTACAACCGGCACACTCACAGCAATCACAGGAGTTGTTGAGCTCCACTTCACAATCTATACAAGCAACAAGTACACAAGCATAAATACACTAATTCTAAATGGCAATCATAGACATGTATGCATGTATGCAAATGTCAATTTAATTTCACACACTAAGTTAGTGTGTGAAAATGTTTTATTTAGTGAAACATATTGTTTAGAAAACAAGTGTGATGTTGGAAAAGCTTTTTAATTATTTTGCAAAGCAATAGGCAATTTGGTTATTTGAAAATTGAGCAATTGCTTCCCAAAAATGGCTCTGGTTTGGCATTGCTCTGAGAAAATTATATTATGAACCCAATGGATATAGGGCAGTAATATGAATCTACTACAAGTGGTTTCACTCCAAAATAGTTTTTAGAATTCAAGTGAGGTCCAAAATAGTTATTTGACTAAATTTAATAGTAGCAAGTTTGTGCACGTCTCAAGTTTGAATTTTTTTGATTCAAGAGTGTTCTACATGTTCTGAGGAATCCATAGACTATAAATTTGCAGCATTTGGATCTACAGAACAAAAGTTATGAATTTTATGGTGCAAATAGGTACTTTTTGCCATTTGAAAATAATTTTCTAAATGTTGTACAGTAACACCATGATATTATTGCATGGTTGGGTTCTAAACCTTTCAAGGATTCCAGGGATATAAAATTTGTCAAATATCGCCCATTAGATTATTTTCTATTAATTTTACAACTTCAGAACAGTTTCTGCAATTTGAATTTTGAATTGAATTCGAGTTTGACTCAAATCTGACCGGGGCTGACTATCCTGGCGACGTGGCAGATCCGAATTGGCTGGGACCGATTCGGTACTGGCTTCTAATCTAGGCCATTGGATTTCGATCGGAAGGACAAGACGAACCAGAGAAGATTGCTCACCGGCGTGAAGTGGTTTCCGGCGAGGTTGACACTGGAAGTCGTCGTCGGCGTGGTTCCGGTGAACGGCGGCGATGAGGAAATAGCGGACGGTGCGCGGGCGAGTGCGGCGAGTTCGAAAAATTGAACGGAGACGGCGCGGGCTTCCCGAGACGTACCCGAGTGGCGGCTGGAGTTTGGCGGCGGTTTCGGTCTCGTCGGGGTGAGCACTGCACAGCAACAATCGACGATTTGAAGCATTCAGAGGCTGTATAAGAGAGAGGGAAAAGAATAGAGGTAGGAGTGAGGGCGTGGGATTCCTCCACCGTGCCGGAATTTGGCGATGAACTGCGGCGGGATCAGCGGGCTCCGGCGGGCAATTTCTTCTCGCAAGCGACGTTTCCGGCTCGGAAATCAGAGGGGAAATGGAGAGGGGGTGCAGGGAAATATGGGGGAGAGAAGGGGAGGCGGTTGCTGGCTCTGGGAGAAAAGGGGGAAAGGGCGACGGGGCGCGGGGGCGGTTCCAGAGAAGGAGGGACGGTTGGGGAAGACAAATCTGACCGGTGGGACCCGGTTGTCAGCGAAAAAAGAAAAGAGAAGGAAAAAAGGGAAAGGAGGTGGGCGCGGGGACTGGCTTGCTTTGCTGGGCTGAAAACTTCCCGGGTCGGCCTAGGCTGGGCTGCTACTCTCTTTTTTTTTACTCTGCTTTTCTTTTCTATTTTTCTATTTCCTGATTTGTTGTTTGAACCAACAATACTTATTTGAATTGTAAAATTCCAATTCTGTCCACTTCAACAACTTAAAATAATGTGTTTGTAACACACAAACCTTGATTTGATATTATTTTGTAAAAAGAAATATTTACAAAACACAATTAAACTTTTGTATAGATATGGTGCTATTTAAAATAATAATTTTCTGAAAACCTTTTGTTTCCCAAATTTTATTTCAAAAAGGTAAATAAAATAGTAGTATTTGATAAAATAATATTTAAGTATATTGTAAAACCCCAAATAGGGAAGTTTTGTAAATAAGATAAAAACTAGAAAAATATAAGATAGCTTCCATAAACAAATGGAGCTAATTAAAAATAAACTTTCTGATTTTTATTTTAGTTCAAGAATTTATAGAAGAAAAAAGAAAAAGAAAAAAAATAATTTAAAACAGTAGTGTTTTGGTGTAAAACATTTGAACTTATTGTTTTGAGAAATTTAAATTGGCTCACATAAGCTTTGAAGCTTAATTTAGAAAAAAAAACAACCTTCTAGTTTTGAAATTTTGTTTCAAATTTAATTCAAAAATGCAGAGATGAGTATGAATGCATGCTGAGTTTGAATTTGAATAACTTGGGATGTTACAGACTAACCCCCTTAAGATGAAGCTCGCCCTCGAGCTTCGAAAAGGCTAGCAAATAGGTATGGGTGATTATCTAAAGGATTTTCTCTATGCTCCGAGGTAGTTTCTTCCTCTGTGTGGTGGCTCCACTGTACTTGACAGAACTTGATGTTTTGGTGTGAGTGTTTCTTTCCTTTGCTTCCAACATCTTGATTTGTTTCTCCTTGCAAGCAAATCATTCTCTTACCATGGCCATATCTTCTAGGCTAACCCCCTTAAGATTATTTAGCCTAATATCCTTAGATTTCAAACAAAATTTGTATCAATCCTCTTTCTTTCTTGGGTGGTTAGTGTAGTTGTTCTTCCTATGGCTTCAGTGGGAAAATGCATGCTTGCTCTCAAATGCTCTTGATATGAATAAATGTGATGCTCCAGTATCAAATAAAATTCCAATGCTGTAAAAGAGTTGAATGGAAGCGTACCCATCACTTCCTCCACATGGATGTGGTTCACATGTCCCTTCTTGAATGGATTGGGCTTGGTAGGTTCTGGGCAGTTTGTGGAATAATGTCCTTTCTTCTTGCAATTGAAGCATGTGATATGTGAGAGATCCTTCTTAGCTTCTGAGTTGTAGTTGTGTTGACCATTGTTTCCATTGTGGTGACCATTGTCTCCATTGGAGTAGTTTCCCTTGTTTCCACCATTGTGCCTATGGCCATTGGAGTTACTACCATTTCCATTACCTTCGGAGAAGTGGTGTCTCTTATGGCAAGATCCAATGTGAGTCTTGCCATTGCTGAACTTCCTCTTGCGGTTCTCTTCCTTTGTGATATTGTTATCCAGTGTGATAGCCTGATCAAGCAGAGACTGGTAGTTTGGAGCATACGCCACTGACAAAGGTATCTTCAGTTCTCCTTTGAGTCCATTGAGGAATTTTTCCTTCCTCTTAGCATCAGTATCAATGTCATCTGGTGCATACCTAGACAAAGCACAGAAATCATCCATATACTCTTTCAATGTCCTTCCACCCTGCTTCAAACTGCGGAATTCATCCTTCTTCATATTCATAATACCCGAAGATATGTGGGCATTACGAAAGCCTTCTCTGAAGGTATCCCAGTCCAGACCATCTATTGGATGAGTGATCTGATAAGTCTCCCACCACATAGCTGCTGGCCCTTCAAGCAGATGGGCAGTGAATCACACCTTCTCAGCATCGGTGCACTCACAGGTGACCAGGTCCTTATTGATTGAACGTAGCCAGTCATCAGCCACTATTGGCCTAAGCCTCAGAAATCTGGCCAACCTATCCACTTGAGGTGGGGGTGGAGGCGGCGGCGGTAGAGGATGGTTATTGTTATTGTTGTTATTTGCACTGGCCTGGATGAACTGAGTCATCATCTGCATCAGTTGAGCCTGCGCTGCCACTAACTGCTGAATCACGGCGTTGTTGTTGTTGTTGTTGTTGTTGTTGTTGTTGTTGTTGTTGTTGTTGTTGTTGTTGTTGTTGTTGTTTTCATCGTTGTCATTGTTGTTTGGTGCACGTCGGGGCGGCATCTGAGGTAGTTTTAGCATAGATGAGTAATAGACAGATAGGACTAAGGAAGAAAATTTCCTACCCATGCACAAACAACATGTCACACAACAAACAGGCAAAGCAAACAAATTTCCAAAATTCCTTGATAATTTTGAAAACAACCACTAAGGTTCACAAAACAACCAAGGTAAATGGTACTGTCATACCAACAAAGGTAGGACAATACAAATGCGTATTGAAAACTAATACAAATGAACTAATGGTGGACTACTAATGCCTTTGATCATAGGAGTCCATCTAAATTTTTGAAAAGAAATAAGGCAAGATTTGAACAAGGTAAGAATTACAAGTATGGAATGAAATGATTAAGGCAAGTTAAGACCACAAAATTTTTCACAAACATTTTTAAATAATTTTTTTTTATTCCTATGGTATTCCAATCCTAGGGTCTCGATCCTACAGGCAACACTATGCTCTGATACCATTTTGTAACGCCCCACCTTTGAATTAAGGTGGAACATCTGTGTTAAGTGCTATTCCCTGGATCACTGATAGCACCACAGTACAAAATATAGTATTCATTGTATAGTATCAAATATTACAACGTGGATCCAGATACATAAGTCTTCAAATCATACAAGCCAGCTTAGTCACATGTACTAGCTCAAATAACAGAGTTCAACATAACATAAACACAACGGAAACTAGGGTAGTAGTGAGCCTTCATCTTCACCATGTGCCACAGGCAGTCATGTTGGAATGTAGACTCGAGATCCTATCAACTCACTCCTCATCGGAATATCCTGCACATTTGAATATGCAGCCCCATAAATGGGGATCAGTACAATGATGTACTGGCAAATGACACATATTTGGTGGCTGTTGTGAGGAAACTAACTACATGACATTTGGCTGGTGGATCTCTTGGCTAGTTTGCATAAAGCCAATTTTGTCCTATTCTTTTCCAAAACTTTCTTTCAAAATTTTATTTTTCAAGGGTCGAGATAACCCCCAAATACTACATACTAGCTAGGTATGTAGCACTGGGTGAAACTCAACAAAGTCGGAACAACAGGAACCACCACCACTCGGAGTGAATGGCCCTGAGCCCCTAACCTAGGGGTTTCTAGACAAGTTTTAATCATTCCGAAATGGTGATGAGATTCTTCCGTACATTCCATGTCTAGAGACTCAAATTGTCCATAACCGGGGACACGGCTAATCGATTAGATTGACACCCTGCAGGGGTTGTGCACTTTCACCTTAAGACTCATTTTACGCCCATACATAAAATGAGACGAGACCTTTTAGAAGGAGAGAGCAACCAACTGGCAAGATCCGTTCCCAACCTACAATTCAACTACCAGCCATCTTCTTGCACACAAGTTGCACCCTCACATCTAATCAGTCAAGACAGAGCCCATATTGTCATAAGGCTGCACTGGAAGTACTCTAAGCATGGAAGACATGTTAACCTCTTTATTCCTGAGTGGCATTCCACAAGTGTACTCCTGAGGTTCACCCCATCCTCTGGGAGGCATGAGGCCCCAGAAGACACTCAACTTCGCCTCCATCAACAAACCAATCCACCCAGGTGTTTCATTTTAGTTGAAGTTCTTAATTTATTCACAAAACACTTTTAACAAGTGATCATAGCATGGCATCAATATTTTTCAAAGTATTTAGCATCCTAACAGGTGGGGTTTAAAGGATAGCTACACACTACTAGGATCTAAGCATTTTATAAAACAGTTGAATATTCCACCTATCATGCATACTACTGAAAATCACTAATGCAGTATTAAAAATAGGTAGAAGCATGTGTGTCACTTGCCTTGGTTACAACCGGCACACTCACAGCAATCACAGGAGTTGTTGAGCTCCACTTCACAATCTATACAAGCAACAAGTACACAAGCATAAATACACTAATTCTAAATGGCAATCATAGACATGTATGCATGTATGCAAATGTCAATTTAATTTCACACACTAAGTTAGTGTGTGAAAATGTTTTATTTAGTGAAACATATTGTTTAGAAAACAAGTGTGATGTTGGAAAAGCTTTTTAATTATTTTGCAAAGCAATAGGCAATTTGGTTATTTGAAAATTGAGCAATTGCTTCCCAAAAATGGTTCTGGTTTGGCATTGCTCTGAGAAAATTATATTATGAACCCAATGGATATAGGGCAGTAATATGAATCTACTACAAGTGGTTTCACTCCAAAATAGTTTTTAGAATTCAAGTGAGGTCCAAAATAGTTATTTGACTAAATTTAACAGTAGCAAGTTTGTGCACGTCTCAAGTTTGAATTTTTTTTGATTCAAGAGTGTTCTACATGTTCTGAGGAATCCATAGACTATAAATTTGCAGCATTTGGATCTACAGAACAAAAGTTATGAATTTTATGGTGCAAATAGGTACTTTTTGCCATTTGAAAATAATTTTCTAAATGTTGTACAGTAACACCATGATATTATTGCATGGTTGGGTTCTAAACCTTTCAAGGATTCCAGGGATATAAAATTTGTCAAATTTGGCCCATTAGATTATTTTCTATTAATTTTACAACTTCAGAACAGTTTCTGCAATTTGAATTTTGAATTGAATTCGAGTTTGACTCAAATCTGACCGGGGCTGACTATCCTGGCGACGTGGCAGATCCGAATTGGCTGGGACCGATTCGGTACTGGCTTCTAATCTGGGCCATTGGATTTCGATCGGAAGGACAAGACGAACCAGAGAAGATTGCTCACCGGCGTGAAGTGGTTTCCGGCGAGGTCGACACTGGAAGTCGTCGTCGGCGTGGTTCCGGTGAACGGCGGCGACGAGGAAATAGCGGACGGTGCGCGGGCGAGTGCGGCGAGTTCGAAAAATTGAACGGAGACGGCGCGGGCTTCCTGAGACGTACCCGAGAGGCGGCTGGAGTTTGGCGGCGGTTTCGGTCTCGTCGGGGTGAGCACTACACAGCAACAATCGACGATTTGAAGCATTCAGAGGCTGTATAAGAGAGAGGGAAAAGAATAGAGGTAGGAGTGAGGGCGTGGGATTCCTCCACCGTGCCGGAATTTGGCGATGAACTGCGGCGGGATCAGCGGGCTCCGGCGGGCAATTTCTTCTCGCAGGCGACGTTTCCGGCTCAGAAATCAGAGGGGAAATGGAGAGGGGGTGCAGGGGAATATGGGGGAGAGAAGGGGAGGCGGTTGCTGGCTCTGGGAGAAAAGGGGGAAAGGGCGACGGGGTGCGGGGGCGGTTCCAGAGAAGGAGGGACGGTTGGGGAAGACAAATCTGACAGGTGGGACCCGGTTGTCAGCGAAAAAAAAGAAAAGAGAAGGAAAAAGGGGAAAGGAGGTGGGCGCGGGGACTGGCTTCCTTTGCTGGGCTGAAAACTTCCCGGGTCGGCCCAGGCTGGGCTGCTACTCTCTTTTTTTTTACTCTGCTTTTCTTTTCTATTTTTCTATTTCCTGATTTGTTGTTTGAACCAATAATACTTATTTGAATTGTAAAATTCCAATTCTGTCCACTTCAACAACTTAAAATAATGTGTTTGTAACACACAAACCTTGATTTGATATTATTTTGTAAAAAGAAATATTTACAAAACACAATTAAACTTTTGTATAGATATGGTGCTATTTAAAATAATAATTTTCTGAAAACCTTTTGTTTCCCAAATTTTATTTCAAAAAGGTAAATAAAATAGTAGTATTTGATAAAATAATATTTAAGTATATTGTAAAACCCCAAATAGGGAAGTTTTGTAAATAAGATAAAAACTAGAAAAATATAAGATAGCTTCCATAAACAAATGGAGCTATTTAAAAATAAACTTTCTGATTTTTATTTTAGTTCAAGAATTTATAGAAGAAAAAAGAAAAAGAAAAAAAATTAATTTAAAACAGTAGTGTTTTGGTGTAAAACATTTGAACTTATTGTTTTGAGAAATTTAAATTGGCTCACATAAGCTTTGAAGCTTAATTTAGAAAAAAAAACAACCTTCTAGTTTTGAAATTATGTTTCAAATTTAATTCAAAAATGCAGAGATGAGTATGAATGCATGCTGAGTTTGAATTTGAAAAACTTGGGATGTTACAACTAGATTGTCTCACACTATCACCATGAATGCACTAGATGGTTCCAACAAACACCAACAATTCATAGAGACATTAACCAAAAAGACACACATAATGCGCACACTAGTCACCTTCACATTACGATACAAGGTGTCTCCGGAGTTTACAATAACAAAGCATGGGAGTAGCATAATATCTGAATAATAGCATCTACCAATTCAACTAGATACAAAGCTCACGATCACATAAAGATCACATCATGGGAGAGAGAGGTGAACCACATAGCTACCGGTAGAGCCCTCAGCCCCGAGGAAGAACTACTTCCTCCTCATCATCGGAGGCAGCAACGGCGATGGAGATGGCGGTGAGGTCGATGGAGACGGTGGAGACGGTGATGGAGACGGCTCTGGGGGTACTTCCCCGACCCGGTAGGGTGCCGGAACAGAGACTTCTGTTCCCCGAAATTCGTCGGTGGCGGCGGTAGAGCTGCAGAACTCTTTCTCAAAAATCACCGACCGATTTAGGGTTTTCCGTCCCGAGGCTTTTTATAGGCGAAAAGGCAGCGTCAGAGGTGGGCCAGGGCGGCCTCGCCATAGGGCCACGCAGGCCAGGGGGCGCGCCACCCCATGGTGAGGGTGCCCTCTGGCCCCCCTCCGGCTCCCGTTCGGTCCTCGTCCTTCCTCCGGGCAAAATAGGAGTTTTGGTCTTCGTTTCGTCCAATTCTGAGAATATTTCCTGAGTAGCTTTTCTAAAACACAAAAATAGCAGAAAACAGGGAACTGGCACTGTGGCATCTTGTCAATAGGTTAGTTCCGGAAATCACATAAAAATGCCACGAAGTGTAAACAAAACATGAAGCAAATGGTGTAAAACAAGCATGGAGCATCAAAAATTATAGATACGTTTAAGACGTATCAAGCATCCCCAAGCTTAACTCCTGCTCGTCCTCGAGTAGGTGAGTAATAACAAAAGAATAATTTTTGAGGTGACATGCACCATCATAATCTTGATCAATGAAGTAAAGCATTGAGTGCTAGGATCAAAGAACTTAAAACATGGGCATAAGAGACATAATCTTGACAATAAAAACTTAGCAACCATGTTATAGCATGAAAAGAAACACAAATAAAAGATCATGAATAATGAAACAACATGTGTTCAAATCATATGAAAAACATAACAAGTGGTTTTCAACATAAAATTAAAAGAAAGACCCTTCGTAGAGGGAAGCAGGGATTAAACATGTGCTAGAGCTTTTCATTTGTAAAACAGAGAGATAAAAATCGATTTTGAGAGGTGGTTGTCTTTGTCAACGACTGGCAATGGGGTTCTTACTATCTTCCATACAAAAATGAAGCAAGTTTTTGAGAGAGAGATTGGCACTTTTGTGCTCTTTTATAAAGCTTGGCACTCCTCCCCACCTTTTTCCTTTCACAAACCATGGCTAACCGATTCCATCGGATGCCCACCAACATTCACATACCATGGAGGAGTGCCTTTTTTTCTTTTTTCTTTTTTCATTTTTTTTCTTTTTGGAATGAAACAATATGGAAGATAGCAAATCCGACCACTACGTCCCCATGAGCTGAAAACAGTGTCACAAAATGAGAAGTACTTTGAAGATTTTTTTGAAAGATAACACATGAAAATTTACTTGGAATGGCTTACAAATACCATGCATGGGAATTTATAGTGGACTCATTGGCAAACTTGGTTTTTGGGAGTTGGATGCACGAGTAGAGCTACTCAGTACAAAATGAAGGCTAGCAAAAGACGGGGAGTGACCAACTAAGAGAGTAATAACGGCCATAATCATGCATAGCGACAAAACATCATTAAAAGAAGCATAAAATGACATCACAAGTCAAAAACCAAATGATTATAGAGGCTTATGGCGACTTTGTAAGAGTCAAACATGTTGTAAGCATGCGCCCAAGTCAACCCAAATAAAGCATCAAGGAGAAAACCAAATAAATGCTTCCATATAATAAAAACAACGCATGATTTTTTCAATGGCTCATTAAGCAATCTCAGTCATTTGAGACAAGTCATGCTACAGCAAAAAATACTAAGCATACTATCAAAATGACATCAAGCATGGCATGCAAAAGTCTAAGCCACAGTCTAAATAAGCTCCTTTTTGTACCACTTTTTTTTGCATGAAACTTTTTCTCTTTTCCAACACCATTCAAATCTTTTCGAAACCACTCTTTGAGATGAAAATCAACATAGACCAGATGTCTAAAATACACCTTGATGCAAAGATATAACAAGATCTGAACAAAAATTAAGGCGAAAAACGAAAGCTAAACGTAGTTCAAGAAAAGGAGAACACTCGTTGAATGATAAGAGTGAAAACTAGAGTGTTCTTGGCAATGAAAAACGGAGCATAGCTCTCTCCAAAACAAACATGATGCGATCCAAACATTTATTGCGGCAAATAAAACAAAATGAAACTGAAAGTAAAAACAACTGACGCTCCAAGAAAAACGCATAATGCATGAAGCAATAAAAATATAGTGTCTTGAAAGGTGACCTGATTTTTGCCGATGAAGAAGGGGTGCATCGGGGGCATCCCCAAGCTTTGACGCTTGTACCTCTTGGATATTTCTTGGGGTGACATGGGCATCCCCAAGCTTGAGCTTTTGTCCATTCTTCATCTCATCTCATCATTCTCCAATCCATACACTTGAAAACTTCCTTCATACAAAACTTCACACAATTCTATTACCAACGTTAGCATAAACATAATAGTGAATCAATCCTTTTTGGTTTAGGTTTCAACTAAAAAACATCACATATAAAGCATATACTACTGTGCAACTTCCTCAAAAGTTCCGTGATCGAAAGAACTCAAAAAGAAAGCGATCGAGAGGCAAACACAAATAGTGGCAGAAATCTGTCGAAACAGAACAGCTGACAAAGGTCGAATTGTTTGGAGACCTTCTGTTGCTCAAATCGAAAAGTGCAAAACTAATGAAAGTTTGGATATAACCTGGGGCATATGCTCAAGAAATTTCACATCAAAAAGATATTCTGAGAATTTTCACGAATTTTTACGGTGCAGCGCAGAAATCTGTTTTAGGACAGCAACTTCCCCAAATCTTACCTCCCTCAAATTAGAGGTTCTTCTTGGCACAACAACGAAATAAAAAGGATAAGGAGCGGTCATTACAGTAGTAATAACTTCTAAGACTCAAATAAAAGAAAAATTACTGAAAAGAAAATAATGGGTTATTTCCCAAGAGTGCTTTTCTTTAACGCCTTTGAGCTAGGCGCAGTGATTTGAAAAAACGCTCATGTAGGCGCCATAAAAGAGCTTGAAGCAAGAGAAAGCATCAAAAAGCAAATGTGAAACACATTTAAATCTAAACCACTTCCTATGCATAGGAATCTTGTAAGAAAATAAATCAACTAAGCACATAGTAACAAACATGGGAAGGCAAAATAAGTACATCTTCAAAAATTCCAACAAAAAGAGGGGAAACTTAATATTTTTGAGATCCATCAAACCATGTTTCCCTCTCTCATAATAACTTTCAGTAGCATCATGAATAGAATTAACAATATAACTCACATAAAACATCCCTATCATGAGCTACATGCACAAAAGAATTAATACTCCCCACATGAACAATCGTAGTAGGAGCAAATTCAACAAAATTATTCTCATCACCATAATCATAAAAAATAGGAGGCATATTGTAATCATACCTTGTTTCCTCCTCAATAGTAGGTGAACTGAAAATATTATACTCATCATTGTAATCATCCAAAGCGTGTTCATTTGTAAACATATCATCATTGAAGGGAACATGGATAGCACTAATGGTACGACAATTATTAACCTCATAATTTTTAGAATTGGTACCAAAAAGATTTTCAATATCGAAAGTAGAGTGCTTTTCCCAATCATGATCACTAACATAGGTAACAACATTAGAACATCATCAAGTTCAGAATCATCATAATCTATAATAGGAGCAACATGCTTAGGGAAAGATACCGTTTCCTCTCTCCTTTTACTCCTCTTCTTCTTCTTCTTCTTACTCTTCTTACTCTCTTCTTTAGGAGGGAGAGGCTTGAAAGGCATCTTCTCCACATAATCTGGTTTACTGACAGAAACAATAGAAGAAACTTTGGAGGATTCCTCCTCTCTATTAATAAGATGGAAACATATATTAGTCCTGTCATAGCTTGGCAAAACATCATATTTTATAACATTTTGTATGTAAGTATTTACAAGGAAATCTTTAACACAATAAAGACGACAACCCTGCAGGATGCTAATATTTTTTAAAACGCTCATATCTACCAAAGAAGTTTTTCTAGATAATTCTTCACACCCCACAAACAAAGTAAGCTCATCATGATGATTGAGAGTGATCTTGTCATCACAATACAAGCTTGCGGTACTCATTCAATTAGAAGGGTCACTATTATGGCCTGAGCATTGAAAATTAAAATGACCCTTTTCATGGCAAAGTTCACAAATAAAAGGATATAGCTTACAAACCTTTTTACCAAGCTCATCTAGAGCCTTATCCCACATTCGGGTTTCTTCATTCCTGTGGTGGATACAATAATCTTCCTTGTCGTGACTCTGTTCACAAGGTCTAAGTACTCCACAAAAATTAACATGCTTATAAGAAGTAGTACTTTCAGAAGTTTGAGCACGTTTATTACAATCGTCAATAACAATACCACTTTCTATGCAAGTGTCTTTAAAAGGTTCATGATACATGTCCCCATTTCCCTTAGGAACATTAATATGGGAAGCAAAGGCTCTAAAACAATCAACCATAATTTGAGGATCAAGACTATATTTAGCACTAAGCTCTTGAAAATCAGCTGTTTCAGCGAAAGACTTAATGCAATCATACTCATAATTTATACCTGATCCTTTACCTTTGTTGCTATCCCAATCTTTGATATTGCTTTGAATTGTTTCAAGCAAATCCCACTTGACGTCAACATCCTTGCTTGTGAAAGACCCATCAAAGCATGCATCTAGATAGTCCTTGTAATATCCTGAAAGCCTTGCATAAAAATTATTAATAACAATATTACGGGGAAGCTCATGAATAGGACATTTGAGCATTAGTGACTTCAATTTTCCCCACGCTTGGGCAATGCTTTCTCCATTATGAGGATGAAAATTATAAATATAATTCCTATCTTTATGAACCTCATTAGAAGGATATAATTTAGAATAAAAGAGAGGTACAATTTCCTCCCAGCCAATAGGTCAGCCGTCATTCAGCGTCTTATACCATTCCGCCGCTCTGCCCTTTAGTGATAAAGAAAATAGCTTCCTCTTAACTTCACCTGTAGAAATACCTGCACACTTGAACAACTCGCATAATTCATATATAAAGAGCAAATGATCGCCGCGATGGACAGTTCCATCCCCTAGATAGCAGTTATTCAAAGCACGTTCAACAATTTTAATAGGTATTTTAAAAGAACGAGGATCACAAATATCATTAGAAACATCACATATTGGAGATAAAATATCATCAGAGCAAACTTTCTCCACTAAAGCTATGGAACTAAAAATATCATGCTTAGCAAAACCAGCTTCCCCAAGCTTAGACCTTTCTATAGCATTAGCAATAACGATGTTCAAAGAATTCATAGAAATAACATTGCTATGCAAAATAAGCTCCAAAGGTTTTTCAAACACTTCAAATCTAAACTCAGGAAAGACACTATAAAACTCTTTATTTTCCATTAAGCCTAACTAGTGAAAATAAAAACAAGAAACAAAAAGATATAATTGCAGAATCTAAAGGAAATAACTTTGAGCACTCACCAGCAACTAAAAGACTTAGTAACCAAAGGATGTGAGTACCTTTTACCTTACCTCCCCACCAACGGCGCCAGAAAAGAGCTTGATGTCTACGCATGCTTCTATCCTTGTAGACAGTGTTGGGCCTCCAAGTGCAGAGGTTTGTAGAGCAGCAACAAGTTTCCCTTAAGTGGATCACCCAAGGTTTATCAAACTCAGGGAGGAAGAGGTCAAAGGTATCCCTCTCAAACAACCATACAATTACGATACAGAAAGTCTCTTGTGTCCCCAACACACCCAATACACTTTTCAGATGTATAGGTGCACTAGTTCGGCGAAGAGATAGTGAAATACAAGTAGTAGTGATGCTTATAAGTAGTAAATGTAATCTGAAATAAATATCGCTGCGAGCAAACATGTAACAAAACTGAAAGTAAACGGTGTTCAATGCTTGGAAACAAGTCCTAGGGATCATACTTTCACTAGTGGACACTCTCAACAAAATAACATAATTAAACCAATAGATACTAACTTCAATATGCCACTCTAAACTATTCTCCAATGGAAAACGAACACTAATCATGCGTAGGGCTACGAAACACTCCTCAAAGTCCGTATTTCCCCAAACTAGATTGTTCCACACTATCACCATGAACACACTAGATGGTTCCAACAAACACCAACAATTCATAGAGACATTAACCAAAAAGACACACATAATGCGCACACTAGTCACCTTCACATTATGATACAAGGTGTCTCCGGAGTTTACAATAACAAAGCACGGGAGTATCATAATATCTGAATAATAGCATCTACCAATTCAACTAGATACAAAGCTCACGATCACATAAAGATCACATGATGGGAGAGAGAGGTGAACCACATAGCTACCGGTAGAGCCCTCAGCCCCGGGGGAGAACTACTCCCTCCTCATCATAGGAGGCAGCTATGGCGATGGAGATGGCGGTGAGGTCGATGGAGATGGCGGAGACGATGATGGAGACCGATGGAGACGGCTCCGGGGGCACTTCCCCGTCCCGGCAGGGTGCCGGAATAGAGACTTCTGTCCCCCAAAATTTGTTGGTGGTGGCGGCAGAGCTGCAGAACTCTTTATCGAAAATCACCGACCGATTTAGGGTTTTCCGTCTCGAGGCTTTTTATAGGCGAAAAGGCAGCGTCAGAGGTGGGCCAAGGCGGCCTCACCATAGGGCCGCGTGGGCCAGGAGGGCGCGCCACCCCATGGTGAGGGTGCCTTCTGGCCCCCTCCGGCTCCCGTTCAGTCCTCGTCCTTCCTCTGGGAAAAATAGGAGTTTCGGTCTTCGTTTCGTCCAATTTTGAGAATATTTCCTGTGTAGCTTTTCTGAAACACAAAAACAGCAGAAAATAGGGAACTGGCATTGTGGCATCTTGTCAATAGGTTAGTTTTGCAAATTGCATAAAAACGCCACGAAGTGTAAACAAAACATGAAGCTAATAGTGTAAAACAAGCACGGAGCATCAAAAATTATACTCCCTCCGTTCCTATATATAGGAGGTATAGTTTTTTAAAGAAAATTCCAAAATATAAGACTCCCGTCAAATTTACCACTGGATTTGTGGAGTAGTTTACTCCCGCATGAGATATTCCACAAACCAATCTGATCGGGAAAGAGAGGAGATCAAGAGTTTCCTTATTTTCCTCTACTTTCATGTCTAAAACCAATGAAAATTAATGGCCTAACAGCTGTGCGTTAATATTCGTGCAAAAAACTATACCTCCTATATATAGGAACGGAGGGAGTAGAGACATTTGATACGTATCACTTCTACAAGATTTGGGGCAAAAGAGCTAGAGATTGGAGCAATCTCACCAAAGATGGTGGAACAACAGCTTGAAGGAGACAAGATTGCAGATCTGATGCCTTCACAACCTTGTGGGCAAGGCCCGGCGCTTGATTTAGCTTCTTCCTTCAACTTCTCCTCTTTCCCTTCTCTCTTGGTTTTCTTCTCCAATGGAGGCTATCCTGGATTTTCATCACTCCCACTATGGGAGATGGAAAGGAGGCTTATCATCCCCTTTCCCCTCATGTGCAATGTCCAAAATAATTCTTGGTCATAACCCTAAAGGTTGGTGGGCTCTTGCACCTGTTTGGGTCGCCTGAAAGGCTTCTTTAGGCCATCTCCTCACAGCCCACATGAGGAAGATACCCAACAGGCACCTAATGACATCCCACACCTCCGCCTCTATGAACAGGGCATCCAGGTCTAGCAAGTCCTCAGGGTACCAAGAAAGTCAAGATCCAGCGAGTACTCGTGGTTTGCAGTCATGCCTGAAAGTGATCAAAGGTAGTCTCAGCCATGGCCGCATGGTCAACAACAACCACGCCATCGTCCTGTAGGCTATGGATCACATTCTTCTGCCTGCGGTAAGAGGCATGCTGGTGGAAGAACGTTGTATTAGCATCTCCCTCACGCAACCAGGCTATCTTAGCACGTTGCCATGCCATAGTGCACTCGAGCGAGGCCTTCACCGATCCTACCTTCTTGTCTGCCCAACTCATCAGCTGGCGCGTCGTATGCTTCATCTTAGCAATGAGCCGGCGGAACGAGGGTCCCCGTTGTCACACCTCGCCCCCTTGCCGCTATGATTGGCGACATGAGGCCGATCGATTTCCCGAATTCTGGAACAGAGAGAACAGCAGAGGGAGAGGAAAGCGAGTGGAGTCTGTTCTGTTTCCTTTCTTCAGTTCTTCGATGCCCCCCTTGTGATGACCTCCTCTGTATCTTTATCCTCCCATCTCCAAGGTCTAATGGTTGGGCCGAGCCCACCTGCATCAGCCCTTCAGTTAGACTGCGGCCCAGTGGTATGCGGCCCAGGGATACGTCAGGTGTTACACTACCGCCCCGGCAAAACATTGCTTGCCCCCAAGCAATGGCTTGAATTTTGCTTTCACTGATGCCTCCAGGATCCCATGGCATTCCATCAGGCGTTGACATGTTGATATGAATTGCTTGCTCCAACACATTAGCAGTGTCATCTTCAACACATGATGGATATCCAAAATTGTATAGCATCGACTCCTTCTTGACATAACCATGAGGACACTGATTTCCTGTAATTTGATTCAGAAGATTCCTAAGAGTACCTATCAGCTTACCCACATCGCACTTTGCATGCATAAGAATCTTCATAATTCTAGGGTCCCCTTGCACATAAAGTTTAACTGCAAGAACTGACTTGTTGTTCTTCCAAACAAAGGAATCTCTTAGCAGGTTCTGCATCAAGTAACCAGTAGTATATCCAGCCAAAAATTTGCAATTCATCACCAAGCATGGAAACCATGAACCTTCGGGATCCCAAGGGCTACTAAACTTGTACATCTCCTCTGTTGGCCACAAACAGTTGAATAGTACATCAAAGTTGCCAGCTAGCTCTAACCTTGTAAGCGCCAACCTCTGGATACACTGATTAAAATTGACACATTGCACCTTCTCCAGTTTAACTGTCATTGTGTCACAAGGACCATGTGGAACCCGTATTCCATGATTGGATTCCACATGACGGTGAAGCTCTTGATAAGTTCCTGTACCCAGCTCTAGGAATAGAGAGTAGCTGCCAATATGAGTGAGCACGCAATCGGCAACCTCCTCCTCCCACACCACCTCCTTCTGAGACGTTTTCTCGCACACCTCACCACGAGCATCCCCACATAGCTCTAGAAACAACGACAAGCCTCCAATGTTGGTTAGGACCATTTCATCACTAGCGGCAACTGGCTCTGCCATCTGAGTTGCCGGTTCCATGGGCTCAGCAGCTTTGTCCATCACGTTTGGAGACATGTCCCCACTAGCATCAATAGCAACACTCAGATGATCAGCACCAAGAATTGTTGTCGATGGTGGCAGATCCCCAACACCAAAGTGTGCTTCCACATCATCTATGAACTCAGGCCAATCAGTAACCACTTGGCGCAACTTGTATTCCTCAAACCACTCCTTGGCTTTACCATCCATGTGCATCCTGGCAGCGATAACCCACATACATTTATTTATATTGAAGAGGTTGAAGTACTCAAGACATTGAACTCGCCAGCGGCATGGATTTGTGCCATCAAAACAAGAGAATGAGGTGTTGCGCAGCAGGTCAGTGTGGACAGCGCGAGCACCTGCGATAGAACCTTCCGGTGTGCTGGTGAGGACATGTGTCAAACAGCCTGCACATGTGTTCATGCCACTCCCGCTTGCACCTTGCAGCCCATTGTTCCCAGCATCAGTCCAGGTCGTAGCAACAAGATGCTTCGTGCCACTGGTTGGGAAGACCACTGCATGGTTGCCACCACCGTTCACAGCGGAGCCAATTGTCGAACATCTTGTGGGCATGGTGGGAGTGACGACTGCTTCGGTGGGAAGAGCACCAGCAGCCACAACCTGATACTCCGAGAGGGTCGAGGATGGGGAAGACTTGGTCGCCGGCTGCTCATGCACTGGATCCGGCGCGAACAATGACCCTGTCATGGGGGCAACCGAAGCCTTGGTGGCCTCCTGCCCTTTCTGCTCCTTGACACCCAATCGCCGTGCAGAAGAGGCTAGCAAGGCGAGCAACTCGTTGAGGCTCGCCGTGATTGCCGCTAGCCTCGCCTCCATCGTGATCGCCGTGACCGCAGATCGGACCTCCTTGAGCGCGGTCACTGATGTCTACACACGCTTCTGTTCTTGTAGACAGTGTTGGGCCTCCAAGTGCAGAGGTTTGTAGAACAGCAGCAAGTTTCCCTTAAGTGGATCACCCAAGGTTTATCGAACTCAGGGAGGAAGAGGTCAAAGCTATCCCTCTCAAACAACCCTGCAATTACGATACAGAAAGTCTCTTGTGTCCCCAACACACCCAATACACTTGTCAGATGTATAGGTGCACTAGTTCGGCGAAGAGATAGTGAAATACAAGCGGTAGTGATGATTATAAGTAGCAAATATGGTCTGAAATAAATATTGCTGCGAGCAAACATGTAACAAAATAGGAAGTAAACGGTGTGCAATGCTTGGAAACAAGGCCTAGGGATCATACTTTCACTAGTGGACACACTCCCAACAAATATAACATGATTGAACAAATAAACAACTTCTCTTCACTATGGTACTCTGAATTACTCTCCTATTGAACAACACTAATCATTGCGTAGGGCTACGAAGCACTCCTTAAAGTTCATCAAGTACTTGACAAACACCACTCATAGAGATATTCAAATCAGATCACAACTCAAGATAGATATTATTGCAACTTAGACCAAGTACTAACACGGTGCACACACTGTCAACATTACACCATGAAAGGAGGAATAGATCACTTCAATACTATCATAGTAATAATTATTCTCATAATCCACAAGAGATCACAATCATAGCCTAAACCAAGTACCACCATGATGCACGCACTGTCACCGTTACACCATGGTAGGAGGAATAGATTACTTTAATAACATCACTAGAGTACACATAATATCTGAATAATAACATCTACTTGTTCAATATGATATAAAGCTCACGATCACATAAAGATCACATCATGGGAGAGAGAGGTGAACCACATAGCTACCGGTAGAGCCCTCAGCCCCGGGGATGAACTACTCCCTCCTCATCATAGGAGACAGCAAGGTTGATGGAGATGGCGGTGAGGGCAATGGAGACCGATGGAGATGGCTCCGGGGGCACTTCCCCGTCCCGGCAGGGTGCCGGAACAGATACTTCTGTCCCCCGAAATTCATCGACGGCGGCGGCGGAGCTGCGGAACTGTTTCTGGAAAATTGCCGACTCCCTTAGGGTTTTCCGTCCCGAGGCTTCTTATAGGCGAAGGGGCGATGTCAGGAGTGGGGCCAGGGGCCCTCACGCTATGGCGGCGCGGCCAGACCCCTGGCCGCGCGAGCCACGTGTGAGGGGGCCTGGTGGCCCCTCTCCTACTCTCCTTAGGATCTCTGGAAGCTTCTGGGTAAAATAAGACTTCAGGAACCTATTTTGTCCAATTCCGAGAATATTTCCTGTGTATCACTTCTGAAACACAAAAACAGCAGAAAACAGGGAACTGGCACTGTGGCATCTTGTCAATAGGTTAGTTCCGGAAATCGCATAAAAACACCACGAAGTGTAACAAAACACAAGGCAAATGGTGTAAAAACAAGCATGGAGCATCAAAAATTATGGATACGTTGGAGACGTATCAGCATCCCCAAGCTTAACTCCTGCTCGTCCTCGAGTAGGTAAGTGATAACAAAAGAATAATTTTTGAGGTGACATGCACCATCACAATCTTGATCATATAAGTAAACATTGTGAGCTGAGATCAAAGAACTTAAAACATGGACATGAAAGACATAATCTTGACAATAAGAACTTAGCAACCATGTTGTAAACATGAAAATGAACACAAACAAAAGATCATGAAAATGAAACAATGAAAGTCAAACGTGTGTTCAAATCATAAGGAAAAACATACAAATGGTTTTCAGCTTGTCCTTCATGGAGAGCAAAACATAAATGCATAGGACACCTTCAAGTTTAAGAGGGCGACTAGATACAAATAATTTAAGAACAAGTGAAACCATAGTCATGAATCAATCAATGAAAACTTTGGGACAATGCACATTACACTAAGAATGACAACTATGCTCTCTTAATGGTGTATAAAGGTAGAAGGTGGTGACTCAACATAAAAGTAAAAGAAAGGCCCTTCGCAGAGGGAATCAGTGATTAAACATGTGCTAGAGCTTTTCATTTGTAAAACAGAGAGATAAAAATTGGTTTTGAGAGGTGGTTGTCTTTGTCAACGACTAGCAATGGGGTTCTTACTATCTTCCATACAAAAATGAAGCAAGTTTTTGAGAGAGAGATTGGCACTTTTGTGCTCTTTTATAAAGCTTGGCACTCCTCCCCACCTTTTTTCCTTTCTCAAACCATGGCTAACCGATTCCATCGGGTGCCCACCAACATTCACATACCATGGAGGAGTGCCTTTTTTCTTTCTTTTTTTTCTCTTTTTTTTCTTTTTGGAATAAGCAATATGGAAGATAGCAAATCCGAGCACTACGTCCCCATGAGCTGAAAACAGTGTCACAAAACGAGAAGTGTTTTGAAGGTTTTTGAAAGGTAGCACATGAAAATTTACTTTGAATGGCTTACAAATACCATGCATAGGAATTTATAGTGGACACTTTGGCAAACTTGGTTTTTGGGAGTTGGATGCACGAGTAGAACTCATACTCAGTACAAAATGAGGGCTAGCAAAAAGACTGGGAGCGACCAACTAAGAGAGCAATAACGGCCATAATCATGCAAAGCGACAAAGCGACATTAAAAGAAGCATAAGATGGCATCAAAAGTCAAAAACTAAATGATCATAGAGGCTATAGGCGACTTATTTTGTAGTCAACATGGTGTAAGCATGTGCCAAGTCAACCCAAATAAAGCATCAAGGAGAAAACCAAAGTAATGCTTCCAAACGATAAAAACAACGCATGATTTTTTCAAAGGTTCATTAAGCAATCTCAGTTATTTGAGACAAGCCATGCTACAGCAAAACCACTAAGCATACTATCAAAAAGACATCAAGCACGACATGCAAAAGCCTAAGCCGCAGTCTACACAAGCTCCTTTTTGTACCACTTTTTTGCATAAAGTTTTTTCTCTTTTCCAACACCATTTGAATTTTTTTAAGACACCTCTTTTGATAAAAACCAATAAAGATCAGAGGCAAAAATACACCTTGATGAAAAGATAAAACAAGATCTGAACAAAAATCAAGGCGAAAAATGCAAGCTAAACGCAGTAGCAGAAAAAGAGAACACTCATTGAACGATAAGAGTGAAAACTAGAGTGTTCTTGGCAAACGAAAAGCGAGTTCATCTCCTCCAAAAGAAACATGATGTGATCAAACCATTTATTGCAGCAAACAAAACTAAGCTAACTAAGAAAACTAAAACAACTGACGCTCCAAGAAAAATGTATAATGCATGAAGCAATAAAAATATAGTGTCTTGAAAGGTGACCTGATTTTTGCCGATGAAGAAGGGGTGCCTCAGGGGCATCCCCAAGCTTTAACGCTTGCACTTCTTGGATATTTCTTGGGGTGATGCATGGGCATCCCCAAGCTTGAGCTTTTGTCCATTATTCAACTCATCTCATCACTCTCCGATCCCTACACTTGAAAACTTCCTTCATACAAAACTAAACACAAATCTATTAGCAACATTAGTGTAAGCATAACATTGAATCAACCCTTTTTGCTTCAGGTTTCAACTCAAAACCACCACATATATAGCATATACTACTGTAGCAACTTCCCCAAAAGTTCCATCATCAAAAGAACTCAAAAAGAAAGCGATAAAGCGGCAAACACAAATATTGGCAGAAATCTGTCAAAACTGAAGAGCTGACAAAGGTCGAATTTTTGAGGGGTTTTCTGTTGCTCAAATCAAAAAGTGTTCAGCTAAAGAAAGTTTGGATATAACCTGGGGCATATGCACAAGAAATCACAGGTCCAAAAGATATACAGAGAATTTATACGAATTTTTACGGTGCAGCACCGAAAACTGTTTCAGGACAGCAACATCCCCAAATCTTACCTCACTCAAATAAGAGGCTTCTCTTGGCACAAAAACGAAATAAAAAGGATAAGGAGTGGTTATTACAATAGTAATAACTTCCAAGACTCAAATAAAAGAAAAATTACTGAAAAGAAAACATTGGGTTATCTCCCAAGAGTGCTTTTCTTTAACGCCTTTGAGCTAGGCGCCGTAATTTGCAAAGATGCTCATGTGGGCGCCATATAAGAGCTTGAGGCAAAGGCGCCATATAAGAACTTGAAGCAATAGAGAGCATCAAAAAGCAAATGTGAAAGACATTTATATCTGAACCACTTCCTATGCATAGGAATCTTGTAAGAAAATAAATCAACGAGGCACATAGTAGCAAGCATGGATAGATAAAACAAGTGCCACTTCAAGACTTGCAACATAAAGAGGGGAAACTTAATATTGTTGAGATCCATCAAACCATGTTTCCCTCTCTCATAATAACTTTCAGTAGCATCATGAATAGAAATAACAATATAACTATCACATAAAGCATCTCTATCATGAGCCACATGCATAAAAGAATTAATACTCACCACAAGAACAATCGTAGCAGGAGAAAATTCAACAGAATAATTATTCTCATCACCATAATCATCATAAATAGGAGGCATATTGTAATCATAACTAATTTTATCCTCAATAGTAGGTGAACTAAAAATATTATACCCATCATCATAACCATCATAGACTAGAGGTTTAGTATCATCACAAGCTAAAGAACAGCTATTTCGCAAAGCATATTCTTCAAACATATCATCATAAGAAGGAACATCACATATGGGAGATAAAATATTATCAGAACAAACTTTCTCCACTAAAGCTGGCGAACTAAAAATATCATGCTTAACAAAACCAGCTTCCCCAAGCTTAGACTTTTCTATAGCATTAGTAATAACTGTGTTTGAAACATTCATACTAACAACACTATTAGCATGCAAATTAAGCTCCAAAGGTTTTTCAATTTTCTCTTCAAACACTTCATATCTAAACTCAGGAAAAAGACTATAGAACTCTTTGTTTTCCATTAAGCCTAACTAGTGAAAATAAAAACAAGAAACAAAAAGATGTAATTGCAGAATCTAAAGGAAATAACTTTGAGCACTCACCAGCAACTAAAAGACTTAGTAGCCAAAGAATGTGAGTACCTTTTACCTTACCTCCCCGGCAACGGCGCCAGAAAAGAGCTTGATGTCTACACACGCTTCTGTTCTTGTAGACAGTGTTGGGCCTCCAAGTGCAGAGGTTTGTAGAACAGCAGCAAGTTTCCCTTAAGTGGATCACCCAAGGTTTATCGAACTCAGGGAGGAAGAGGTCAAAGCTATCCCTCTCAAACAACCCTGCATTTACGATACAGAAAGTCTCTTGTGTCCCCAACACACCCAATACACTTGTCAGATGTATAGGTGCACTAGTTCGGCGAAGAGATAGTGAAATACAAGCGGTAGTGATGATTATAAGTAGCAAATGTGGTCTAAAATAAATATTGCTGCGAGCAAACATGTAACAAAACAGGAAGTAAACGGTGTGCAATGCTTGGAAACAAGGCCTAGGGATCATACTTTCACTAGTGGACACACTCCCAACAAATATAACATGATTGAACAAATAAACAACTTCTCTTCACTATGGTACTCTGAATTACTCTCCTATTGAACAACACTAATCATTGCGTAGGGCTACGAAGCACTCCTTAAAGTTCATCAAGTACTTGACAAACACCACTCATAGAGATATTCAAATCAGATCACAACTCAAGATAGATATTATTGCAACTTAGACCAAGTACTAACACGGTGCACACACTGTCAACATTACACCATGAAAGGAGGAATAGATCACTTCAATACTATCATAGTAATAATTATTCTCATAATCCACAAGAGATCACAATCATAGCCTAAACCAAGTACCACCATGATGCACGCACTGTCACCGTTACACCATGGTAGGAGGAATAGATTACTTTAATAACATCACTAGAGTACACATAATATCTGAATAATAACATCTACTTGTTCAACATGATACAAAGCTCACGATCACATAAAGATCACATCATGGAAGAGAGAGGTGAACCACATAGCTACCGGTAGAGCCCTCAGCCCCGGGGATGAACTACTCCCTCCTCATCATAGGAGACAGCAAGGTTGATGGAGATGGCGGTGAGGGCGATGGAGACCGATGGAGATGGCTCCGGGGGAACTTCCCCGTCCCGGCAGGGTGCCGGAACAGTGACTTCTGTCCCCCGAAATTCGTCGACGGCGGCGGTGGAGCTGTGGAACTGTTTCTGGAAAATTGCCGACTCCCTTAGGGTTTTCCGTCCCGAGGCTTCTTATAGGCGAATGGGCGATGTCAGGAGTGGGGCCAGGGGCCCTCACGCTATGGCGGCGCGGCCAGACCCCTGGCCACGCGAGCCACGTGTGAGGGGGCCTGGTGGCCCCTCTCCTACTCTCCTTCGGATCTCTGGAAGCTTCCGGGTAAAATAAGACTTTAGGAACTTGTTTCGTCCAATTCCGAGAATATTTCCTGTGTATCACTTCTGAAACACAAAAACAGCAGAAAACAGGGAACTGGCACTGTGGCATCTTGTCAATAGGTTAGTTCCGGAAATCGCATAAAAACTCCATGAAGTGTAACGAAACACAAGGCAAATGGTGTAAAAACAAGCATGGAGCATCAAAAATTATGGATACGTTGGAGACGTATCAGTCACTGTGACCGCAGGTGCCTCTCCCATGGCTTGGAGGACCATTTGCGTTTGGGGTGATGGCTTGGACAACTTGTCTTGGCCGTTGTGTCTCCTCACCGGCGGTACCAACGGATCGGCGGCGGACGAAATCAGGGAGAAATCGGGCCGCTCCTCCGGATTTTATTGTCCCGCACAACAAATTAGGAGCCCAAGACACAATCCCCGTGGATCGAGACTGGAATCTGATACCAATTGTCACACCCACTAGTGGAAAAAGAGGCTTCTATCCGCCACCTTTAGTCCCCAAACTAATTGGGTCGGGACTAAAGGGGGCATTAGTCCCGGTTCGTGCCGCTGGGGCACGGCCAGCACCTAGTCCCAGTTCGTAATGGACCTTTAGTCCCGGTCGTTAACACGGACCGGGACTAAAGGGTTGGCTGGCGGGAACCCAACGGGCGGCGGCCTTTAGTCCCGGCCCGTGTTAACGACCGGGACTAAAGGGAGACCTTTAATCCCGGCCTTTAACACGGACCGGGACTAAAGGTCGTCGCCTACAAAATCGAGCTTCTCTTCCCCCGAGCCTGCGAGTACACTAATGGTGGTCGGAAGCTTGGATTGAGTGGAGAGGTCATGCCCGATTTTTTTATCAAAATTATCCAAGATTTTGAGTTATTTCATCTATCTAATTGGTTCAAAAGGTTAGCAACTTTACTCTCTCATCTTTAATTGCTAATTTAGCTCATATAATGCTCTAGATGTGGTGAGATTTGTGGCTATAATTTGGGAGTAATTATGGGAGTTTATTTGATTTATATAGCATTTGAGCTTAAATTAATTCCTTAGTTTGCACATGTGTAGAGGTGGTGTACTTGTATGTTGACCAAAATGAGTATGAAGTAGAAATTTGTCATGCACATATATAGCTCTTTTTATGCTCAAAAAAATAGAGGGATTTGTGGAGTAATTAATGTTAGAAAGTAATGTGGGAGTAATTGTGAGCTTATGTGATTTACAATAATAATTTTTGAGTAGGATTTATTTGCAATAATTTTTGTAACGCTAGAGAGTAATGTGGGAGTATATATGATTTATATGCAATGTGAGTTTATTCCTTGTATTAATTTGGTTTATTATATACTTATATAATAATGCAGATGAACCGGCAATGGATGTACGATAGCCGAGTCTCAAGCGAGTTCATTAAGGGCTTGCAGGATTTCCTCCGTGTGGCTGATGTGAACAAGCGTAATGATTTTGTTGTCTGTCCATGTAGTGTGTGTAAGAATCTGAAGAATTACTCTTCATCAAGAAGCCTTCACGTGCACCTGCTTCAGCACGGTTTTATGCCCAGCTACAATTGTTGGACCAAGCACGGAGAAAGAGGTATTACAATGGAAGACAATGAAGAAGAGGATAATGACAACTATCCTGGGTTCCCTGAATATGGTGATACTTTCATGGGAGAAGCTGAAGGGGGAGCTGAAGGGGGAGCTGAAGGGGAAGCTGAAGGAGAGACACATGATGAGGCCCCTGATGATCTCGGTCGGACCATTGCTGATGCACGGAGAGAATGCGAAACTAATAAGGAGAGGAAGAAGTTGGATCGCATGTTAGAGGATCACAAAAAGTCCTTATACCCAAACTGCCAAAAATGGTCTGAAAAAGCTGGGCAGCACACTTGAATTGCTAAAATGGAAGGCAGAGGAAGGTCTATCTGACTCCGGATTTGAAAAGTTGCTGAAAATGATGAGGAATATGCTTCCAAAGGATAACGAATTGCCCACCAGTACGTACGAAGCCAAGAAGATTGTCTGCCCTCTAGGTTTAGAGGTTCAGAAGATACGTGCATGTCCTAATGACTGCATCCTCTATCGTGGTGACTATGAGAATTTGACTGAATGCCCGATATGCACTGCATTGCGGTATAAGATCAGAGGAGATGACTCTGGTGATGTTGAGGGCGAGCCCCCCAGAAAGAGGGTTCCTGCCAAGGTGATGTGGTATGCTCCTATAGTACCACGGTTGAAATGTTTGTTTCGGTGCAAAGAGCATGCCAAGTTATTGCGATGGCACAAAGAGGACCGTTTGTCAGACGGGATGTTGAGACACCCCGCTGATGGGTCTCAATGGAGAAAGATCGACAATAAGTTTAAAGATTTTGTAGGTGACGCGAGGAACATACGGTTTGGTCTAAGTACAGATGGCTTCAATCCTTTTGGGGAGCAGAGCTCCAGTCATAGCACCTGGCCCGTGACTCTATACATCTATAACCTTCCTCCTTGGTTGTGCATGAAGCGGAAGTTCATTATGATGTCAGTGCTCATCCAAGGTCCGAAGCAACCCGGCAACGATATTGATGTGTACCTAAGGCCATTAGTTGATGAACTTTTACAGCTGTGGGCCAAACCAGGCGTACGTGTGTGGGATGAGCACAAACAAGAGGAATTTGACTTACGAGCGTTGCTATTCGTTACCATCAATGATTGGCCTGCTCTTAGTAACATTTCAGGACAGACAAACAAGGGATACAAGGCATGCACACACTGTTTACAAGAGACTAAAAGTATATATTTAGCTAATTGTAAGAAGAATGTGTACATATCGCACCGTCGATTTCTTAGCAAAATTCATGCCGTAAGAAAAAAAAAGGCAAGCATTTCAACGGTAAGGCAGATCACCGGGAGCCACCTAAGGAAAATACTGGTGATGATGTATTCGATATGGTCAAAGATATAGAAGTAATCTTTGGAAAGGGTCCTGGCGGACAATCTGTTCTGCATGACGCAGACGGACACGCACCCATGTGGAAGAAGAAATCTATATTTTGGGAGCTTGAGGATTGGAAATTCCTAGAAGTTCGCTCTACAATCGACATGATGCATGTGACGAAGAATCTTTGCGTGAACCTGCTAGGCTTCTTGGGTGTGTATGGGAAGACAAAAGATACAAAGGAAGCTCGATAGGACCTGCAACGTGTGAAAGACCCAGAAGACCGACATCCGGAACTGTTTCAAGGTCGCGCTAGCTACGCTCTTACTAAAGAAGAGAAGATCACCTTTTTTGAATGCCTGAACAGTATCAAGGTCCCGGCTGGATTCTCATCGAATATAAAGGGAATAATAAATATGGCAGAGAAACAGTTCCAGAACCTAAAGTCTCATGACTGCCACGTGATTATGACGTAATTGCTTCCAGTTGCATTGAGGGGGCTTCTACCGGAAAATTTTCGACTAGCAATTGTGAAGCTATGTGCATTCCTCAATGAGCATGAAGCACCGGGGTCTCGCTACCCCGTGGATGATGTTAGGGAGATGACAAATTGTGAGCTACATCAGCCAGTGAAGAACATGACCTTCAAGGTGGCGAGCGGCGATGCTTTACCTTGTCTACCTGAAGCACTCCACCATGGGAACCCGATACCGGCTGGCTATGCTCGTGTCTCGGTGCTTGACATAGTCAGCTCGTTCGAGGACCTAGAGCTTGATTTTGCTACACCTGAAGGGGATCGGAGACTTGGAGATGTCAAGCGCCAGATCGTTTTATGGCAAAAGAAATACATCAAGTTTCCAGGCTCAGCGCCAAGGCCACCGACTCCGAGGAATCCAAGTCCACCCTCCCCCGATGAACGTCGTCCACCTACGCCGCCCCCGAGTCCACCTCGGGCGCCGCGTCAGCCGATGCCACCCCCGAGTCCAACTCCAGCGCCGCGTCAGCCGACGCCACCCCCGAGTCCACCTCGGGCGATGCGTCAGCCGACGCCGCCCCCTAGTGCACCTCCCGCGCGTCAGCCAACGCCGTCCCCCAGTGCACCTCCAGCGCGTCAGGCGAAGCCGCCCCCAATACTACTCAGACGGGGAAAAAGCGGAGCAGGTCCGCTATGGTTAGTACTACTGATAAGGTAGTACATAAGACCACGAAGATACCAGAGCCATCGCTAAAGCCTCTTCCTAAGAGAGCTTATGACCGGACTCCCGAGGAAAACGAGGCGATAGTACGCGCCAAAGTGAAGGCATTTTTTGCACCGAAAGTGCCTGAGCCCAAGCCGACATACACGGAGAAACAAAATGACTGGGCTTATGGTATGCTTACTGCAGAGCCCCAATATAAGATGAATCAGCCATCAGACTATAAACGCGAAATTGAAAGGCAAAGTGACTTGGCCAAGGTAAAAAGAAGCGGGAAACAAATTCCCTAGCTTGGAGAATAGAAGAATCAATCGGTCGCCCCGCTCATAGTCGGCCCCCCCGATATCGATACGTCCTTCAGAGCCGATTTGGAAGAGGACCGATTGTTATTGGACCCCAGAGTAGTAGCAGTTGCACAACTATTGGGTTTAACTGTAAGGGAGGCAAAAGAGAACGCGGACGTCTTGAATGTGCCTCTTCTAGTTATGTTAGGCCTTGAAGAAGCGCCAGTGGGAGAGGTAGTAGAGCAATATGTACTGGGGGGGCCTCTGATCAAGCCTGAGGAGGAACGCGGTCTATCAACACGTATGCGAAATCTGCTCGGCTGGTACAAGGTGCATATACAAAAAACGGACTTCAAACGTTTTATCCTCTTGGACGTTAGAGAGGAGCATTACTTCAAAAGATACATGTTACATATTCCAATAGACGAATTGTTTCACATATTCAATCAGCGCGATCTCGACAAGTCTACCATCAGTTGCTATTGTCTGTAAGTGATTTATATTCAAGTATCTAGCTAAGCTCGTTCATTGCCTATATATCTTAATTAACTATATGATTTTTGTATGCTATTATGCAGATTTAAGATGTTTGAATGCAAAAAAATTGGAATCCATGATGTTGGGTTCATTGACCCATATATCATTAATGAAAGGATGTTAAAAGATCACCCCGGAGATGTGGAGAAGGACCTCTTCAGATTTTTTGTCAAGCAAAGTCTTAAAAGAGAACTTCTATTTCCTTACAACTTCAAGTGAGTGTTTCTATCTTCTAGACATTCTTTTTTGCTTACTCGATGTTAAGTGTAATTGATGAGTTATGCATGCGTGTCTGCAGTTACCACTGGATTCTGCTAAAGATTCAATTGGACACATCAACTGTTCATATCTTGGACTCATTGGATAAGCCCGACGTCCTGTTTAGCGACATGAAAGAAATACTGCAAAAGTAAATTCAATCATTACCCGACTATATCAGCTCCTTTCATTAATTTCCTGATATCAAGTATTTAATAACTCATTTGCTCATTTTCTTTGCCCTGTAGCGTTTGGACACGTTTCAGAAGGTCGGTAATAGGTGAATTCAAAGAACAGCTAACTTTTAAAAAGATAAAGGGTTTGAAGCAACCACCTGGGACCAATCTCTGTGGATTCTACGTCTGCGAGTTCATCCAGTGGTACACCAGTGAGCGGAGAGCACGTACCACGGACTTTGATATACGTAAATAATATTCACAGTTTTCTTTTATTATAATCAATTGTGTTGAGTTTCATCCAACTTATATATATCCATATCGATCTTCTTAAAGTTGTATGTGATGCGGGAGAAGCTCGTACCAACCCAGCGCCTAAAAGCAATTCAAGAGGAGCTGGCAGGATTCATCATGAGGGAGGTCCTCTGTGAGAAAGGAGAACACTATGTGGAGGACGAAGAACACTATCTGTAATTTAGTGATCTCCATGTAACTTAGTTTGTTTTGAAACTTGTTTCAAAAATAGTTGTACATACACTTGTTTGAAATTGTAGTATATACAGTCGCAAGACATCGTATAATATTATATATGCATGCACCAACGTGTAATGTGTATGTACTAGTCGTAGAATATAGGTACGGAAACTCGTTTGAAATTAAAATGAACCCTAATTAAGCATAAACCCTAAACCTATAATCTGAAACAGCAACAAAAATAAAAACAAAAACAGAACACTTTAGTCCCGGTTCTCATTACTAACCGGGACTAAAGGTCCCCGAGACGGCGCTCCTAGCCGTGCCCACGTGGACGGCCATTAGTCCCGGTTCGTTTGCAACCGGGACTAAAGGCTGAGGGCCTTTAATCGCGCTTTGCTAGTCCCGGTTTGGAAACCGGGACTAAAGGCCGTTACAGACCGGGATTAATGGCCCTTTTTCCACCAGTGACCTCACCCCCTTGCCGCTATGATTGGCGACGTGAGGCCGATCGATTTCCCGAATTCCGGAACAGAGAGAACAGCAGAGGGAGAGGAAAGCGAATGGAGTCTGTTCTGTTTCCTTTCTTCAGTTCTTCGATGCCCCCCTTGTGATGACCTCCTCTGTATCTTTATCCTCCCATCTCCAAGCTCTAACGGTTGGGCCGAGCCCACCTGCATCAGCCCTTCAGTTAGACTGCGGCCCAGTGGTATGCGGCCCAGGGATACGTCAGGTGTTACACCCGTCAATCGTGGACTCAATGTCCAGAGTTTCTCATCGACCATGAGACAGGAGGACTCACAAGCTCACAGACTTTCACTAAATGCCATGTTTTGGATTCTCACATTTATAGTCAATCAGTGGATTGTTTCTTGAAAGTGGTTCTTGCAATAAATTGTGTGAACAAAATCCTGTTTCTGATCTCACCTGTTCAAATAATTCCTCTAGGCATTATGTCTTTTAAGAGGCATACATTACATGAAGGAAGGTATTATAATCATTCCGCATTTTGCAGGTACATTTACATAGAGTGTAGACAAGGGCGGGAGTTTGGATGCGAAGGAACTGTGGTTATTGTGTGATCAGCATTCAGTTCGCTGGCATGATAATACATCGTACCTGCATTCCTGATTTGTGCAGATAAATATCCATAAGGTATCTGCATGTCATATTCAGAGTTATGCATATGTCTCTTGATATGAGAATATAGTTATTTAGGAACTGAAATGATGAAGATGAAATTGTTTTTGTATCATCTTACTACGTTTGCTGGAACATATTTTCTTTCCTAGATTCATATCCGCTCTATCATTTTTTACCACATGATGCAACTCTCTACTCTGATTTATGATATCCTCATGATATTTTGAATGAGTTTTCTAGCTCCCTTCCTGAACGGTGATTTTTTCCAAATCGCTAAGACGTTTCTTTCGTTGCTTTCAATATGAATATTTGCTAAAGTAACAGTTAGTCATGTAATCATATTGCTGGCAGTTTGATTCTGAATTCCCAATGCAGTTTGCATCAACATTGTTTGGTTTGCTATATAATTGTCGAAGGAAGTAGAGTGTACCTCTGTTAACAGTTTGTTATGTTGTCATAGTGTATCTGATCTGATCACGAGGGAACTAGAAGGTATTGTTTGTTAACATTCCTTTTCCAGTGACATAATAATGATATCAGAGAATAGACAGTAACCTGTTCATGGTACTGATGAAACTGTGTATTTATTTGCCGCCTCGCTCTCCCTTAGTTTGTTTTCCCTATCCTTCTGTTTGTGTACGAGTCTTTGGTTTTACTTATGAAACAAGGTAAACCCAGTTAAAAACTATGTAAGAGATCAAAGAATAGTGAACTCTTTCCAAAATGTTATGGGCAAGTTGATGTGTAGCTGGAGCCTGTGCCTAGTATACATCTATGACTTACTGAATTTTCAATGAATCAGTTATATCTACACACACCATTTTTTTTTGTCATACTGGTACATGTACAGTAATTTGATTTAACTTTCTATGCTTTCAGAGTTCAGACCGAGTGAAAGAAGCAAAGCAGTTGTGCAATTAACCAGGGAGTACAAAGCAGTTGGGTCATAAAAACTTAGGACAGGATCTGCTCCTCTGAACGCGCACTGCAAAATAAGTTGCCATCATAGTGTCCATAACAATTGGCCCATTCAGACAATGAGCTTGTTTTAGGAGATCACAGGCGAGAGGGGCTTCTGAAACGACCAGAGAGAACATGCAGAGGTGATATTGTGGCTGCACACAAGGCCATTCTTTCATCCTTTGATCTCTACTGGGATGGAAGCAGTGTCTGATAAAACAGTAGCCGCCCAACTGAAGTAATCATGCTTGTTTCTTGCTTAAAGGAAGGCTCTTGCTTTCCTTTGCAAGTATTGATCCTTTCATGTTCCTCCAATGCCAGCAGAAGTTAAAGGTCTTCCCAGCTCTTTTAACTTTTAGACTTTGGATGGGTTTTAGTAAACTAGGAACTAAAACGCCATCAGTTTGGCAATGTATTGTTAATTCAGTTTTAGCACTTGTTCCCATGTTGTATAACTAACATAGCTCTTCCAGGGGTATTCTACTACCATTACCCTGTCAGTAGACAAACAAGTGGATCACAATTATAGCTGCCAATAAATGAGGTTGCTTCTGGTTTGCTAGGGTTGCGCTTGACAAGGAGGGAGAAACCATTCAATTCTGGAAATCATTTTCTTGTCAGTAGCCAGCTACTGTACTAATTAGTTCAGTCTTTCATTGCAGTCTTGCATGCAGGATAAAAAAGAGTGCACATGAAGCAGAGGAGTTACCATAACCATGTGATGGACTGATGAAATTTATGACCATCATGTGTTCTCTCTTCCTAGGTCAGAAATACTAGTACTTCTGGAGGCTGCAGTTTGGACTTCATGGCCAGTCATGTGCTGAAGTGGTGATGCGTAATGTATTCTCTCTTACCTTCAGGGTAAAAAAAAAACTACAAATTATTCCTTTGCAGTTTTGTTTATACATTAGAACCTAGCTGTGTTCTCCTTCCGATTAATTAATTAGCCTATGATTCTGTGAGTCTTCTCTGCATATTAAAAGTGTAAGATAGATAGCATCTGCTGCAAGTAAAATATTGCTAATGCACATTCCAGCATCAACACCAGTGATGGAGGGGACCGTAGGAGGAGTACACATCCTATGTACATCTACATCTACATCTACTACTGTACATTTGAATTTACCAACATTTAAATAAGACTTGACATTTCAAATGCATTGTAGTGGACTCTCCAACCTAGAAAGAACCTGTGGCCCCCAGCACTGTCAAAACTGATCGAGTATTTGAATGCATCTTTGAGACGAACTGATTCAAACTTGAGTCATGGCACCTTGAGTTTTGCTACTACTCATTTGGGTTTCCTGCCTTTTGAGGCCTTTAGAAGTTTGAGCTTTTCAAGCGTAACTTGTGCAGGCGCGCTTTATACATTGATTGATTCCCTTAATTTGGGCAGATTCAGTGATTCAGTAGGACTAAAAAGTGAACAAAACCCATATCAGAAAGCTGAAAAGAGCATTATTTTTGGAACGATGGATCAAAACTTTAGAATGTGGTGACTGAAAAGATTGTGCACGGTTTGAATTTAACTGTACCTTCTGTTTATAGAGGGATGCTAGTCTCCGAAGTATAGAAGGATTTGACATGTTACGGATTTGAGCTGGTGTGCTAGATCATATTACGACATGAATGGAACACAGAAGTTCAGTGAACTGTTCTGTTAATGCAGGAATGGGGATAAAATCTGATGATTGAAACGGGTGATCGAGGTGCGCTCGCAACTGGGACTGGATGCTCTTCCCGTTCAAACATTTTCGGGGAAGCAAAAAGCTACCGTGCATGGCCGCGAGTTTGCGAGAAAGGTACGGTGGTGATGATGGCGGATAGTACAGCACCAGCGGCCGGGATAAGATGTGTAGCATGAAGGAAGAACCGGAAGCAGTACCGGTATATTGTATTTTTCTTTTCAGTTCATGGAAAAACGAGAAGCTGGTAGTGGAACCGTGAAAGGAAATGCGCCAAAGGTAGCAGTAGAGCAACAAGCATGCGCGGCAGTATATTACTCATTGCTCAATCGCATTGCACTAGTGTGTGTCAATATTTAAATCGGACGAAGACGATGTGCTGCGTTTTGTCTGCCTGTAGATGATTGATCTTGACAGAATACAAGCCCGACACAGGGCCTGTACATGTGCAGCAGTATATAATTTGGAGAAGATCTGGTTCCATGTTCATCTCTGATTATATTGTTCAAACGTCGTGCAAATCTCGCTCTTTAGTTTCTAGAATGGGACCTAGTTGCTTGTAACTACTGATGGTTGATGGCTTCGTTAATTCAAAGTCGGGCTAATTTCGAGCCTTCCATCTAAAAAGAATGGGACCTAGCCTGGTACGTGCATCTCACCCATTCATCCACGAAGGTACTGGCAGGTTAGGTATGTAGCAACCGGAATTTGCTAAATGTTGTTTATTCAGTGGAAACTAGTATGGTAGTCCGATGTAGATCAACATATTGGTTTCAGTAGGTTGGGTACGTAGTGAGGCGGACTTAGCCCAAAACCCTAGAACCCCGCCGGCGGCATCTCCATCCACCGCCTCCTCCCATGTTGTTGTCACCAGATGATGTCAACTAGAAATTCCCTTATTTTCGACGGTGAAACCTAATAGCCGACGGCCCGTCGGCTAATATGGTATTAACCGACGGTAGCTTTAATGGCCGACGGTTATCAGCAACCCCTCGGGTATAACTGCCAATAACCGACGGTATAGTTAATTACGTGAGAGGGAAAACCCAACTCTCGGCTATCCAAAGGAATGGCCGACGGTTCGTACGAATATCCGATGGTTTTGCTTTCACCGTCGGGCATTAGCCCATATAGCCGACGGTCATATAGCAACTCTCGGCTATGTGATGAATGGCCGACAGTGCAATCTAATAGTCTACGGTCAAAGCACAACTCTCAGCTATTCGTTGCAATGGCCGAGGACTCAAATGTACAGTCGGTTATAAGGGAAGCTATTCTTTGCAATGGTCGAGGACTCAAATAAGCATTTCTTTTTTGCATTTGGATGTCTTTTTTGTACATATAGTTCCAATTTGAATTATATCCATTAAATAGTTAGCAATTCATTTAATTTATAGGTAATGGCATATGATTTTGAAAATAACTTAAACTTAACACTAACAGTATAATGTACTCCTTCCGTTCTATAATTCTTATCATGGTTTAAGTTCACAAGAATTATGAAATGGAGAGAGTGATATTATACATGTATAAAAAATCTGGATCATTTTAGGATTTTTATTGCAAACGGCCAATCTATTTCCTCTAATCTTTACGAAACCGCAGCTAATTCACTCCACTTGGGGACCAAAAGCACAGGTAAAAACATTGATATAATATTGTAAGTTCTTATTTATTGAGTTTGTTATTCAATTTATATCTCATATATTAGATTAGTTTTTTTTTATGAACGCAGCTGTGCCCGCACGTATATGGTCAAATTTATACAATTTCCAGGACGTGGGAGATTTTTTTTTTTTTGAACGTAGGACGCGGGAGATTTGGGCGCGTCGACAGAAAATAAACCGCTTCCTTATATTATCCGTGGCCCCAATCTTCGCGTCCACTACTCACGATCTCTCCCCCATTTGCCTTCCTCCTGCGACCTCGGATGATCCTCTCTTGATCTAATCACGCGATGCACAAGGTGCCTGAGCCCAGGTGGCAGAGGAGGGCACTATTCCTCCAGCTAGAGGCCGGCGGCGCTGAACCGCCCGTCTGATTCGTGCAAGAAGCCGAACCAGAGGCGTGGACACCATGGCGAGGGACCGTCCCAAGGCGACTGGACAGAGGACGGTGCTCCTTCATATCCACAATAGGAGGCCGGAGCATGTCCGAGTCTCCAGATCCTCCAGCGAGGTATTCACTAAATCTGTACTTTCCATGGCGCGGCGGAGCAGATTGGTCTGGCACATGGTCGTGTTTTTCAACTGCTAATCAATCGGCCTCTCATCTTGTTCTACCTGCATAGTAACTCCTTTCATCATGTCCAACTACTAATTAATTATTCTCTGATCTAAATTGGAGCAGATTCCCGTCTGTACATTGGAGTCAATAGCCACGGCGTGCAGCGGCCATAACGACAAGATCAAGTCTGGGCAGGCCTGGATTCCTGATAAGGAACAAAGGCAGATTTAGTATTAGTATCTCTTTGTATGTAAGTTTTCGTTTCTCTGTGGAATACGGTGACGACATCGACGAGCGAGCTGAGAAGGCCACCCGAGCGTCCCAGATACGTCCTGCACCGGCAGGAGCCCATGCCAACTATCTCGCCTACAAGTGTATCAGTCCGCCACGGGCTTGCCTTCATCAGATCAAGATAAAGATCTCTGCTACAGAACTTTGACGCAGTGGATCTTGTATTTGTGATTAATATTTTTTGCAGTTGTTAATTGCAATCTGTTAAATTCTGCAATGCTGAAAAGGAATTGGCTGCTATCAATGAAATCTTAGGCGACATGACCTGTAAAAGTGGAAATAGAACAATGATAATTTACAAGTCTTGAGACATATCTGAACAACGAGAGAAAATGTAAAGGAAGAGAGAATGAGAAAAACAAAATGGGCTTAATCGGTCACATATGTCCAAATATTGTAGACCATCTAAATTTTGGAAACAGGCGTTGAACTTTACATGTCGATAATCATGGTAATAGTTTCCTCGTCCTCTTGGCTGTAATTAACTCCGACAGGTCAAATATACCGTCGACTATGATAAAACCGACGGGAGACAATGACCCTCGGATAATATATACCCGATGGGTAACTGTCGGCTATAAGCATCGTCAAGTTACTCTGAGGTGAATGGTGACTAGAACATGTCCGACGGCTCACCCTCGGCTTATTCTTGTGGGCAAAGATAATAGCCGACCGTACCGTCGGCTATTAGTGTAATGGCCGACCAAGCATAGCCGACGGGAGATTGCCGACGGTAAACCGTCGAATATTAGTATATCCGAGGGTAAACTAAAATATTCGACGGTAATTTGCCCCTCGGGTAAAAGGGGATATCTAGTAGCCTTCATGGCAAACGGCGGCAGGGGGGTTGCTTCCCCCAATGGTGTGCACGCGTAGGTCTTCTCCTATGCGGCTTTGTCTTCTCCCGAGCGCGAACGCTCCGACGATCACGAGATGGTGACGCTGGACGTGGCTAGAGGCAACGGCCGGTCTACGCTGTGGCATCAACGACCACGAGTCTCGGCAGCGTGAGAAGGTCTACACATTGATCACGTCTTGAAGACGAGTCAATGGAAAACAGCGGGGCTTATGCAGTGCGTGCGTGCGATGTGCGCGCAGGGTTTGCTAGACCTATTGTGACTCCCGGCTCGCCGTTGGACGACTTGATGAGGCATTGGGATTTAGATGACGCATGCTCCCGGCTCGTCGTTTGGACGGTTTATAGCCACCTGTTTCATCAATCGTGTAGTTCCAGAAGGTGACTTAGAACTGATCCATGTATTTCTTTGTAAAGGTTCGTTGAACAATAATATGATTTAGTAATAATGGTTTTGAGCATGGTTCAACCTTAGTTCCGAAAAAATTCAGTGCAGCTACAAATGCAGTCAAGAGTGCACATTGACTAACACGGTTGTTCCTCACAAGAAGACACGCATCCATACTTTCACCATGGCCAAGATCTGAAAAGTGTTTGTGGTGGTAGCTTGGCTACACCATGAAAACATTCACTCGCGTAGGGGCGAGCAGATATCACGTGCCGAGCAGCGACTCTCGAATTGAAGACAAGACGAGCAGTGCCAAACGCAAAAACGGAGTCCACGCCGACACACACGACGCGACCCCGGCTGCCACCGGCCGTTCCATTCCCTTTGTCTTGCCTCCGCACGAAAGCCTGAAAATCCTTCCCCTCCCCGTCGAACACGACAACTCCGGGGAATAAGCGACAGTGCCTCTCTGCGGTGCCACTGCACTTTACCCGCGCCAGGACGCAAGGCGAAGCATACACACTTGTACAGTACCAGGACTACAGGTATACACCAAGTGCGGCCACTGTACATGCCTTAAATCGTAAACCTGCCGCTGCAAGATCGAGTGGCATGCACGGCCGGCAAGCACGCAATGAGGTGTGTGATCGAACGGGGATTTTTCAAAAAATGATGAACTAGCAACACGGGAGTAACAAGTGCCAAAATTAATAGTAGAGGCGTGCAGGGTTACTGGACATGGTTGATCTCTTTCTTTACAGCTTGTAGATGATGAGGAAGCAGGGGAGCACGGCGCGCCGGTCGAACACCACCAGCTCGCCCTTGCCCTTGCCGCCGCGCGCCGAGTCGTACCCCGCCCTGTCGGCCTCGGCCTCGGAGCATCCCCCCTCCGCCACCCGGCCGGCGATCACCCTGCACAGGAACATGGCCCGCCTACCGCCGCTCTCCGCCCCGCGCCCGCGCCCGCTCGCGTGAGCGTGCGCGCCGCCGCTGCCGTCGAAGGTCCGGACGACGCGCAGGGACGCGCTGCTGTCGTGCGGCGGCGCCGGGGAGAAGCGCATCATCTCGTTGCCGTCGGCGGCGCTGCGCGCGGCGCCCCCCGCCCGCGCGCGCACGGCCACGCGGTAGTCCTCGAAGCGCGCCACGGCGCGCGCCTGGTTGTGCACGCGGAACAGCATCTCCACCTCCCCCGCGAACGCGCCGCCGCCGGGAGCCATCGTCGGCGCCGACGACGGGAGCGGAGACCACGACGAGAGGAAGATGATCTCGACCACCTGCCGCGAGGAGTGGCCCGCCGGGAGCTCGGTCAGCGCCGGCAGCGGGCCGAGCGGGCCGGGCGGAGGCGACGTCGGCGCGGTGGCCGGCTTCGCTGACTTGGGTTTCTTGCTCTCCGCACTGCCTATCTTCGAGCTAGACTTGAGCTTGGGCTTGCACGAGGAGACTACCTTGTTGTTCCCGTGGGTGTCGCCGGAGCTGGCGCAGCTGGACCGGAGGAGGAGGTGGGAGTGGGACTTCTTGGGCAGCGCGGCGACGGTGGTGGGCACGTCCTCCGCGGCCGTGGACCTGCAGTGGAGGGACCGGACCCAGCTCCCGGCCGCCGTCGGACGGCGCCGGAGCGGAGGAGGCTTCTCCGGCATAAGTCGGCCGGCCAGTATCACCAGCAGACGTGATGTTTTGTGCTGTTGTCTCGCAGCTCTGGCTCGGGAGACCGAGGGTGGTGAAGTAGGAGGGGAATGCTTATTGCGGTAGTGTAGTGTTGCTGTCGCTCGGCAATTTGTATTGTCTAAAGCTTTGGTAATGCAGGAGGAGATGCTGCTGCTTAACTGGCCAGGTAGCGCAGCAGCCGTACTGACTACTGAGACGAGTAGTCACCAGTATGATAAGAGGAAAATTACTAATGTTGTTTCACAGTTTGGTGGTGTGTGCATGCTGGTAGGCGGGGCAGCTAGCCTTGTAGGAAACTCGCGGTGGACCGGCCGATTTTACTTGCCGAGTGATCCTGGTGACCAGTGTTGACTGCTGAAACTGTTATTTTAGACCGCTGTTGAAACAGTTAGAAGGATGATTCCCGATATAAAACAGTTAAAAGGACTAAGCAAGACCTGTATGCAATGGTAATTAGAGTCCGGCTCGTGGAATTGTGACTGTAGTGAACCCTAATTGAAATTACAGTTTGACTTTTGAACTGTTGGATTCAATTGTGATTCAGGCTAGGTGTGAGTTACACATGAGTTGTAATAATCTCAAGCTAACGTATAAATTGATTTTGCTTCGTAAATCATGCTAGCATACAAATTGTACTTTTTTAATCCTAGTTTTAAGGTATATTCTGCAAATCACGACGAGCGCTATTGTTAGTTTGTTACGGGGGAGCGCCATATGCTATAGCACGTACATAGCTAGGTGGTTTTCGCAAGATTCCGCGAGCTCCATGCATGCTAGTGCTATGCACGCGTGAACGACGCCTCTACGTAGGACAAAATCGGACAACTCGATCAAAAGCGAGGCCACGGAACACTCGTGTGAGAAGGACGTAGGTCCAACTGCGCAACTGTTGTGTGTGTCATCGATCGATCATAGCGCACACGCAATATCAGGTTGAGGCTGATCGAGATGCTCCGCAATCGATAGCGGCGGAACGGTTCGAACTTGCTGCAACGAGTTAACTAGGAGCCACATTGGCAAAAAAAAAGATAGTATTAAACTGAACTATTTCCTTTCGACACTAATAAATCCAGATATCGCTCGTTTCATAATATAAGCCGCTTTAGCAATAAACGACTTATATTATGGAATAGAGAAAGATTTAAACTTGGCGATGCTCTTTATCATCAACTATCAAACATGACTGTGCTTCTTACTGGTTTATTTTCTTAATTATCTTTGGTCTATGAAAAAAATAGTGTAGGCTCATGATCCCAGCAGAGCAACAATAACATCATGCTTCTATCTCTCTGCTGGACAGAGCGGACATGGATTCTACTAAGGAAGAGTCAAACAGCCAAATTGCCTTGTAACATTGGCACAATCTCGGTTTATAATGAATGTCCGTAATCAATCATAAGATTAACTGATTACCGAGTTGCCTTATAATCTTGGCACAATCTGAGTTTACACTGAATATATGTGATTAACATGTGCTCCCTTTCTTCGCTTCATAAAGCTAAAATATCTTATATTTTCAAACGAAGAAAGTATATCGCTAGCAATAATAACCAAGGGAGATAAGAAACAGTCACCAACGCCTATAAATACTCAAAGGTTCCGTAGTCTCGACGTAGGAGAAGGTCCGGGGCCGGATGTAGTCGCTTGGTATAACGGCAGCCTCGACCCCCCGATCCCTCTCGCTGATCTCTACCACACCACGCCATGCCTTCTTTACGTCATTGATCGGCTTGTGTTTGTACAATTTATAGGCATGAGAACGATTCGGTCCACCTGAGTACAACTCATATCTCATCGTCATGATGCACCCATTGTCGTGAGTCGTAAGGTTTGGCAGTGTAAGCTGATGCTGGTGCGTATGTATATCTAGTGGCTTCTCCATCGATATGTTGTGTAAGCGGCTCCACCTGGGTCGTCCTGCCGCGGCATCCTCCATGACCCACACCTCTGTTCTGTCCGATGTCCGCAACTCGCGGCTAATGGCGACGCACAGCCTTCCACGTGCTTGCGTAAGGTGCCAACTGCTACTATTTTGAGATAGCACGTTTGGCAGCGGCTTGATGGATGTGATGTGCTCGTTATCGAGGTCAAAGGACATGACCTTTGCTTGTGTTCCTTTGACTGCCCAGTACATTGTGCCGTCGACGCTGATAATGCCCTTGGCGGCGTCATATGCCTCTCTAGGGCTGCCTGTGGCGACGTCTCGCCAGCGAGCGCCCCCGAGAGTGAACACCCAGACCCTGTCGAATCTGTACGGGAGGTGCAAGACCTTATACCGCCCCGTCGTGGGGTGGTACGCGAAGGTGTAGGTCAGGCGTGATTCCAAAGCGGCCTTCGCTTGCGGCAGCGGCAGCGGCGGTATGGCGAGCGTCTCACCAGTGACCCGATTTGCAAGTGTGATGGGTCTGCCGAGCTTTTGGCCGTCCCACATGCAAACGAGGCCGTTGCAGGTGCCTACAAGGCTCATGCCATCGTAGGCGTCGCCCCTCCATCGCCATGATGTTAGGTCATCGACAAGGTGTATCGTATCTACGGTAGCGACAAGTGTCTTGGGACGGCTCCGCATCTCGCTAGTGCGTCTGTCGACGGTGTCGCGCCAGAGCCGGCATACGAGACGGAACCGCCGCCGGGAGCTCGTCGGGAGGCGGAGCAGGACCTCGACCAAAACGTCTATGGGTAACTCCCAGATGCCCCAGAGGTTGTTGTCACCATCGGCCATGACCATGATGGGTCGCGATCTTTGTTGGTCTTTGGCCTTAGTTTCTCGTCTATTAATAAAACAGCCAGGAGACTTTGTGTTCGCATCGACCAGGAAGAAATTACCTACACGGAATCAATAGGAAAGAAGACCCTTATCTTTCCAACTAAGACACGATTCAAACTTGGATTACTCAAGCTGGTTTTCTTGTTCGTGACGTACCTGGGCTCCTGGTCCGGCCCGTATGCTCTTCCTTTTTTGAGCGCTATCAAGATCGAGAAAATGCAGTGAACCACATGGCCGGCAATCAAGAGCAACAGCACCG
Source organism: Dactylis glomerata (assembly GCA_007115705.1). Lineage (NCBI taxonomy): Eukaryota > Viridiplantae > Streptophyta > Magnoliopsida > Poales > Poaceae > Dactylis > Dactylis glomerata. The sequence goes on along the minus strand of QXEO01000593.1, from coordinate 362,504 downwards.
CAGTTAAAAAAAAAAAAGAGCAACAGCCCGCGGCTGTAGCGGAACAGGTCGTGGATCAGGACAAGTACGGCGGCGACATGGCCCCTAGACGCAAGGTCCGGATGCATGCCGACGACGTCCGCTTCGTCATGTCCCTCAAGCAGGTGGAGCTCGGTGGCACAGAGTACCTGGACTAGTTCGGCGGCTGCACGAGGAGGCGGCGGCCATATTCCCCAAGGACAACGAGGAGATGGAGGCGCGACAGGCCGAGGTCGCGAGGGAGCTGGCCGAGAAGGGCTAGACAGATGAGGTCGAACCAGGCTGACGAGAAGTCTACGACAAGTGGGGCAGCGGCCGACCCGCGCCGCCGCGCGGGGGGGGGGGGGGGGGGGGAGGTTGGACTGTCAGACCACACGACGCTAAGAAGAAGAAGATGAATATGAATATGATGAGAATGAAGATGGAGATAAATTAAGTCAAAGTTGACGAAGATAATGACAGTAAGAGCATCTCTAGCCATGAACCCGACGAGGCACCCGGCAGCCGTTTTTTTATCCGGACGGTGGAAAACGACCGAGTTGCGTCCCCAGTTCCTCGTTTTCCCCTGGATTTGGGCCTTCATCCATCCGGAGAGCCCAGGCCATCCCCGGTCCCCCGGGGCGCGCTCGGGAACTCCGTATGAGAGAAAATTGGGGACGGGCCCGCTCTGTCAGCGAGAGAACACCCCGAACCCTACTATCTGGTCGCAAATCCCCCTCTCCCTCACCTCGTTGCTCTGCTGCCGCCAGCACCACCCCTCGCCAATCCGCCGGCCGATTGCCTGAACTCCACCGTCCCTCCTCCCACCAGCCTATATTTCGCCGTCCGGCGTGCCGTCTGGCTATATTCCGTCGTCGGGCAACTCCTCGCGTCACGCCTCGTCGACACGCTTGGCAGGTGTTCGTCCATTTGCCTTGCCGAACATGGACTCAGACGACGAGGAGGAGCAGATGTTCGCCGAGATTTTTGAAGAAGAGATGGCAGCCGCCGCCCAAGACGAGGAGCATATGTTGATCCTAGCTTGCCTGTCGGGCTTGTACGCGGAGACGGCCATTGGTCGCCGTGGTGGGTCGGCACTAGGTCGCCGAAAGTGCAAGCCGAGACAGCGAATGGAGGGCTACTGCATACTCTACGCCGACTACTTCGCCGACAATCCATTACATGGTGAGGCTATTTTTAGGCGTCGTTTCAAGATGAGCCGGAAGCTTTTCCTAAAAATTATCTATGCCCTTCGAGACTACGACTCCTGTTTCAGATGCAAGTTAGATTGCACCGGCATGGCAGGGTTTTCTACCCTCCAAAAGTGCACGGTGGCTATGCGGGTGCTGGCATATGGAGCTCCTGGTGATTCTATCGATGAATATCTTCGGATGGCGGAGTACATCGCCTTTGATTGTTTCTACCGCTTCTGCAGGGCGGTGATAGCAGTGTTTGGAGACACCTACTTGAGATCAGCCACTATCCAAGACACTGCTCAGATCCTCACTTTTAATGAAGCTCGAGGATTTTTTGGGATGCTTGGAAGCTGCGTGACCCAGCATACCACTGCATGTTGTAGTATGCAAGTCGTTGATATAATACTTGCGGAACAAGCCTCCACAAATATTACATCCCTCAGAATGGTACAACAGAAACATTGCGGGCCCAAATACAAACTGATCCACATTTTATTACAGACCAAAGCGTGATGATAGCGAAATGCTCCCGATAAAGAGAACACCTCAAGTGCTTAGTGTTTACAGCAACTGAAAAGCTCAAATAATTAAACACGAGAAGAACTCCACAACTTATTCATATTCTACAGTTGCTCGGTTCTTCGGCTCCAGTACTACCCTAATAGTTAGTATTCCTTCACTCTGACTCCTCGCCGGAGGATGCTCCGTAGCGAATGAAGTAATCCACGCATTCGACGCCGCGAGAGAGATCTGGCTCCTCATAGAAGATGTCCTGCTGGCCTTCGATTGCGTTCAGAGTGGCTTTATCGAGCTCTTCACAGTCTAGCAAGGGTTTAAGAGATTGGGGTGAGTAACGAGCGTTACCCAGCAAGTTTCTTTAGAAAGAAGTTGTGTGATATGCACTATCTACAGCCACAGACCCAAAAGAGTCGCAGGCCTATGCAAGGTTTTGTCAAGGTTTTCTTGAAAGATTGCTTTTACTTTAGAAAACTATGCCCAACAGCCAATACAGGTATAGTGCCTTGAGAGCACCTTTCCTGCCGCGTTTGCAGCTCCTTCCCGGAACAAGGGGTAACATGTCACATCATTTTACTCTCTGCAGAGGTGTGTCCTTTCAAAAGAGATCAAAGCCTTGCTGCACAACCGGGCGTACATTCCCGTCCACACTTCCTTGGTGTGGGGCCCAGTCATTGATCCAAGCCAATCACTGCCTTCTCCGCACAACGCATGCCCACCCAATTCACGCGAGCAGGTTATGCCCCTGATATTCACCCCCAACGATGAAGTACCTAGGCGCCTCTGGCGGACCATCATAGACACCAGTGCCGTGAGAACTTAGGTGTCCCACCCATATGCAAGTAGTCCCGCAAGACCTACTGCGACCGGCAACTGGCTGCCCGTTGATATGTGAACGAGAGAAGATACAGCTGACTTTCCCGTCCCATTCCAAGTCTCTTGGATGACACGGTTTTTACGGCGCCGGACTAACTGTGGCATTGGTAATTAGTCCTAGGTTTACTTTCCCGTGCAAGTGGAACCTCCACCACCACAATCTTACCGTGGTTCCACCTGCCAACCTTCCTAGGTTATCACCACTGGTCGATAACCTCTAGTCAAGTTCATTTATGAAAATAAGTTTTCCATCCCTTTTGAAATGTTAGAGTTTGAAATCAACACTTTGCAAGAAGTTTCCAGAACCAGTGCAATCAAGAGATATGAGCAAGATAAACTTGCCTTGTGACTGAAAGGTAGTGGAGTCGGATACTTGGCGATGCTCCTGATCTCCTTGTTCTACAGAAATCCAAGCATTGTCCGGTAAGGACAATGTTTCAAGAAACAACTGGATGCTATGCACAATGATATGCTATGCATGGTGATTTATGGACTTGGTTTTTCTTATTTGTGTGTTTTACCCAAGACTTTCTAGGGTTTAAAGATTTTCTGAGAACACAAGTTTTATTTGTGTGTTTTACCCAATTGAAGTGTTGAGACAATTAAATGAAGGTTGAAATTAAAGTTTAAGTTATAAAACTCTTGTTGAGTTATTTGAAAATGAAAAGGTTTAGTTTTTAAAGAAAGAATTCAATTTTGATAATATAGATAATAATTAAGGTTTTTGAAAATAAAATTTAAAAGCTTTAAAATAGATCTAAAAGAATAATTTAGAGATTGGAATTCTTTTTAATATTTAATTCATTAAAGATTAAGAAAGTGTTTTCTGATTGTTATTTGAATTTTTGAATTTGGTTTGAATTCAAAAAAAGAAATAACATTTGAATTTAAATTTGAAATTTTTATTTAAATCAATTGGCCAAAGCCAATTTGGCCCATCTGGCCAACCGGCCCAACCGGCCCACTCGGGCTCGGCTAAGCCGACCCGGCTCGGGTCTGTGTCGGTCACCCGACCCAGCCCAGCCCCATTCGCTCACCTTCCTCTCCCCTCGCTCCCTCTGGCGTTCTGGATCGCCGCCGCCATCGCCTGGCCACTCCGGCCAACTCCGGTGGCCTCCGCCGTCGCCACCTTGGGCGAGATACTCGCCACAGCACCCTCTACCAGCTCCACCGAGTGGAGTCGCTGACCGCTTCCTCCCTGAGGAGATCGGGGTGGTCCTCCCCCTCGGGATCTGCCGCCTCCAAGCTCACCGTTAAGGTGCCTCGTCGCTGGAGGTTGCTGAGCATGCCGAGCATGCTCAAGTGCTTGAGCTACACGAGCTTTCACCGGTGGAAGCGCCAGGTGTGGTGCTCCCGGTGCGCTTCGGTGATGTCTACCCTCGGCTGCACCTGGTCGGCCGCGCGGGCACTGCCTCGCCATGCTGGCCAGGTATGCACCAGGGCGTGCGGTGAGTGCCTCCTTCTTCCCCCACCTTCTACCTCTCTTACTGGCCAAGATCTCTGATCAAACTGGTCAAGATCTGTGAGTCTAGCTCACAGACCTTGCTCTGCGCTACTGTTTGCCTGTTGCTAGAGTGATTCTGTGATTGCTCTCTAGTGATGAAAAGCTTAGTCAGTGATGATTTTGCTTTGCTCCACCTTTTGTCAGTGAATGTGGTTGACAGATGAGTTTCTCTGAAACTGGTTATGCTACAGTCTCCCAGTTAGCTCTAAACCATGGTATGCTAGATGTTTTTCCTGTGATCTATGCTATCACAGTGTGGTGATAGCAAACTGAATTTCATGATTCAGTTTAACTGCTTCCCCTGGCCAGTGATGAATGTATGTTGTGCTAGCTTCTGTCACTGGTTTACCTAGGGTAAACAAGTGATAGTGAGTCTTGCTGTGTCGCTAGCTTCAGTGAATGTATCTTGAGCAAAATATGATTCCTAGATTAACATAACTAGGAAAATGATTGTATGGCTGCCCTTGCCTATGCTGTCCAGTAAGATGCTTGTTGTGTTGAGGTGCAAGATCTTCTGATCTTGTGCCCAGCAACTGTCTTTTGGGATCAATTTTATGGTGAAACTTGCCCCTAGGGATTAAGCCAATGATGCAGGTCTGAGGCTAGTGGTAATTAGTGAGGTGCCTAGCTTGCTTGTGTGCCCACTGCTACCTTATTTGGTGATGCTTGAAAGCCTTGTGTGTTTGAGGTGCATGTCCAATAGGACATGTGCCCAGCACAAGCTTCTCTGTGTTGTTTTGATCCTTGAGATGTGCCAGTGAAGTGCAAACTGAGGCTAACACTCTGCTGTGGGCTTACTTTGGCTTTTATTCATTATTCCCAATGATGAGTTATGCAAAGCATTTCTTTGCATAACTGAGGGCTTATCACATAACATCACTTGCTGGAATCAGGCACATGCAATGATATGCTTGCAAGGTTTCTACCTGATGCCTGTAGTTGTGCAGTGATAGTGTTGTGTACAGCTTCTGTTGCTTGCTGTTGGTGGTAGCTTGCTTCTGGCTTGCCTACTCCTCCTGGCTCGGCGGCTAGCTTGTCCTTCACCTCCTGGACTTGCTCCTGGCTGCTTCTTGTCCTTCTCCTCCTGAGATGGCTGTTGGTTCTTCTCCTCCTGAGCTTGATCTTGAGCTTCAGTTGGACTCCATGGTTTTACTGGAGATGTTTGTGTGGAGCTGTGCAAGAACTATTGCTATTCTTGGTGTGGTGCAGTGTTTGTGCTTGTCGACTGGGAGCAGCTAGCTCCTGGCCGAGCTCATCTACTCCACCAGCAACTCACTGGGTTGTTGTGGTGTTGACAACACCACAGCCCAGCCATGGTGACTGAGCTGCTTGTAAGCAGCTATTCTGCTTGCTCTCCAGGCTTGATCTAATCCTTACTTGGTCGTGCTGTGAAACTGATGTGGATTATCTTGGTTTGTACCCCAGTGACTTAACAGAACAGATGCTATACTTGGCCAAACTATTCAATGATGCGATGGCAAAAATCTTTGCCCTAGTCTGAGAGTACTAACCCTAATACTTTACTTTACCTTTTCTTTTGTTTCTTTTACTTCATTTTGCAGGTTGCAGCTTATGAAGATCTAGAAGATGGGTTTCATGAAGACTACTAGAAATAATTTAGTTTTAGGGTTCTTTTGTTTATCTCTGTTGTAATCTTCTTTTCATTTTAAATAAAGATGTAAAGACATTGTATTGATGTATAATATCAATAAAGTAATATTTCTATTTGTTTTACATTCTATTTCATTTCTATTATTCAATTAATGCATAATTGAATTATTTCTTTATTAATTATTGAATATTCTAATTTGAGATAATTCAACAATCATTTTCAATTCAAAACTCACTTAATATATCATCAAGAGATCATAGCAATGCCCTTAACACTCTAATAACCCCTAACTCTAAAGGTGATTAGATAGAAGCTTTGCTCTCTCCAGTTTTTGGAATTCGCGAAAAATTTACTCAGATTTTAGATGCATGAATGCAGAGAGGTCCTAGTTCTACCCTTCGTTTAGTCCTAAATTCTGGGGTGTTACAGTCTTCCCCCCTTATCAGAACTTTGTCCCGAAGTTAAAACTCTGCGTACCTGAAGAGTTCTGGATATGCTTGTCTCAACTCCTCTTCTTTTTCCCAAGTTGCTTCCCGTTCAGGGTGATGCTTCCATTGTACTTTATAGAACTTAATTGCACGGTTCCGAAGCCTCTTCCAGTTCTCTTCTAAGATCTTTATTGGCTTCTCCTCATAAGTCAAGTCTGCTTGAAGATCTAGGTCATCATGTGTAATAGAGTCTTCAGGTGCTTTCAGACACTTCCGAAGTTGAGAAACATGGAAAACATTGTGAACCTGCTTCAATTTCGTTGGAAGCTCCAATTCAAAAGCAACACTACCATTCTGACTTAGAATCTTGAATGGTCCAATATATCTTGGGCTTAACTTCCCTTTAATACCAAACCTCTAGATTCCTTTCATAGGACTAACCTTCAAATAAACCAAATCTCCAACTTCGGGTTCCCATGCCCGCCTCTTTTGATCCGCATAACTCTTTTGTCTACTCTGAGCTATCTTTAGACGGTCACGGATGGTATCAATGATGCCTTGCTTTTCTTGGATGAAATCAGTTTCAAATTCATGGTTGCCTCCTGGCTCAAACCAACATATTGGAGATCTGCACTTGCGTCCATATAATACTTCAAATGGTGCTGCTTTCAAACTGCTTTGATAACTGTTGTTGTAAGAGAACTCTGCTAGTGGTAAGTGCTCATCCCACGATCCTCCAAAATCTAGAGCACATGCACGCAGCATATCCTACAAGATTTGATTTGTTCTTTCTGTTTGCCCTCCAGTTTGAGGATGATAAGCTGTGCTGAAATCCAATTGTGATCCCAGTGCTGTATGAAGATCTCTCCAGAATATTGATGTAAACACAGACCCTCTATCAGAGACAATCTTCTTGGGCACTCCATGCTTCCTGACGATTTCTCTAACATAGATTTCTACCAGCTTCTCTGCACTATCTTTTTGATTAACAGCCAAGAAATGTGCACTTTTGGTGAGTCTATCAACTATCACCCATATCATATCCTTGTGTCTCTCGGTTAAAGGTAAACCGGTAATAAAATCCATCCTGAAAGTACAAGGATGTCGCCTAGAGGGGGGGTGAATAGGCGATTTAAAACTTTTACGAGTGGCTTGACAAATGCGGAATAAAACTAACGTTTAATTTGCCAAGCATACAAAACCTAAACAAACTAGGTTCACATATGTGCACCAACAACTTATGCTAGACAAGATAAGCAACTATGAGATAGCAAGATATATATAACTTCAAGCACGAAGGCTATCACAAAGTAAATTGCATAAGTAAAGGAGCTCGGGTATAGAAATAACCAAGGGACGTGGAGACAATGATGTATCCTGAAGTTCACACCCTTGCGAGTGCTAATCTCCGTTGGAGCGGTGTGGAGGCATAAGGCTCTGCTGCGTATGGTTGACGTGGGAGCAGACGGTCCTTGTGCGTGGTGAATAACCAGCCCGTTGGGAACCCCAAGAGGAAGGTATGATGAGTATAGCAGCTAGTTTTCCCTCAGTTTAAGAAACCAAAGTTTATCGATCAGGAGAGGAGAGACAAACGACTGAAGGTGATGCGGAACCTGCACACACACAAACAAATACTTTGTTCCCAACTTGCGATGAGGTTGTCAATCTCACCGGTTTGCTTGAAACAAAGGTTATGAGCGTATCGAGTGGAAAACAATATAGTATGCGAGTAAAGTAAACAGTGCGAGTAAAGTAAACAGGTGATAGCATTATGATGTAAATAGGACCGGGGTCCACAGTTCACTAGTGGTGTCTCTCCATAGATAAAATAACACATGCTGGGTAAACAAATTACAGTTGGGCAATTGATAGAATAAAGATAAACGTGATATGTCAAGAAGATCACTATGAGATTTACTCTGGGCATTACAACAAAATACATAGACCGCCATCCAACTGCATCTATGACTAATAATCCACTCCCGGGGATATCAATCCGAACACCCCAGTAGTATTAAGTTGCGAACAACAGATAATTGCATTAAGCAAAGTGTGTAATGTAAACAAAGCATATGCCCTTGAGCATATGAATGTTGTTTTCTCCCTAGTAGCAACAGCACATCTACCACCTTAGAGGTTTCTGTCACTCCCCCAGGTGAAATAGAGGCATGAACCCACTATCGAGCATAAATACCCCCTCTTGGAGTCACTAGCAACTACTCGGCCAAGATAGCTACTAACAACGGAGAGCATGCAAGATCATAAACAACATAGAGATAACAAAAGATATAATTCAGTACAGCAACTTAATCATAAACACCAATATTCATCGGATCACAACAAACCAAACATGTAGAATTACATAACGGTGATCTCAATCATGTAGGGCAGCTCATGAGATCTAAACATGAAGCACATGGTGGAGAAGACAACCATCTAGCTACTGCTATGGACCCATAGTCCAAGGTAGACTACTCACTCATCGCTCCGGAGGCAAGCATGGCGATGAAGAAGACCTCCGGTGGCGATTCCCCTCTCCGGCAGGGTGCCGGGAAGAGCTTTTGGACCCTCCCGATCTTCGGGTCGACGGTGGCGGCGGATCGCGATGTGTTCTGGAAAATTGATCGGGTACTTAGGTTTTTTTCGTCGGGGGGTCTTTATAGGCGAAGGGGCGTCGTCAGAGGAGGAGCCAGGCGCCCTCACGCGGGGCCCGTGTGGCCAGGGGCCTGGCCGCGCCACCCCTGTGTGTGGGGCCCTGGTGGCCCCCCTCCTACTCTCCTTCGGATCTCTGGAAGCTTCTGGGTAAAATAAGACTTCAGGAACTTGTTTCGTCCAATTCCGAGAATATTTCCTGTGTATCACTTCTGAAACACAAAAAAGCAGAAAACAGGAAACTGGCACTGTGGCAACTCATTAATAGGTTAGTTCCGGAAAATGCATAAAAGTGCCACTAAGAGTAACAAAACAATAGGCAAATGGTGTAAAAACAAGCATGGAGCATCAAAAATTATAGATACGTTGGAGACGTATCAAGCATCCCCAAGCTTAACTCCTGCTCGTCCTCGAGTAGGTAAGTGATAACAAAGAATAATTTTTGAGGTCCCCAAGCATCTCCACAACTTAATTGGAGGTCCCCAAGTAATTGCCACGGAGGCACCACAATGCTTGGGAAGATCTCCACAACTTAATTGGAGGTCCCCAAGTAACCACTAAGCCACTAAGCCGTCTAGGGTTCCAAGAACCCAAGAGTAAAAAGCTCAACGAACTTTCACTACCGAATCTCCGAGGAGAACTCAAACCGATGCACCAAATGCAATGGCAAGAACACACGAAGTGCTCAAATCCTTCTCTCCCAAATCCTACCAAAGCAATAAATGCTATGGAGGGATATGAGAGGAAGAACAAAGGAAGAAATCCACAAAGAACTCCAAGATCTAGATCCAATGGGTTCCCCTCACAAAGAGGAGGAAGTGATTGGTGGAAATATAGATCTAGATCTCCTCTCTCTTTTCCCTCAAAGATATGCAAGAATCATGGGAGGAATTGAGAGATGGGCAAGCTTTCCAAGGTCAACAATGGGGGGAGAGAAAGGGGGAAAACAAGCTAACCCAAGCTTGAAGAAGGGGAGGGGTATTTATACCCCTCCCGGGATTGTAGCCGTTGCAGTACTGCAGGGGCCGGATATTCCGGTCCAAGTTTGGACCAGATATTCCGCCCCCCCCCAGAAAACTGCTAAGGACTTCGCGCGCGTCGTTCAGATTTGGGGCCGGATATTTCCAAAACTGGGCCGGATATTCCGCCCAAGAAAAGTGAGCAACACGAAAACAACGATAACTTTTGCATCCGGACTCCATTTTCGATGATCTTGGGCTCGTTGGAATCACCACAATGAGCTCTACACCATCATCCATAGAAACATCATAGTCCAACAAAGGAGGATGAAGCCAAATGATAAAAGGTTTGACTTAGCTATAAAGATGAACCGGTAAAACCTCCAAACACTAAAAACGCAATTAGAGTTCCATACGAAATCCGTTTTTGATGAGCTAGAGCTTGTCATGGAAATAACCACAAGCTCTAGAACCTCACATGGATAAAAGCCAAATAAGAACCAAGAAAGATAATGCCAAGTATGCAAAGGTTTGAGCTCTCTCCGAACAATATGAATAAGTTACTCACTCGAGAGCCCCTCTTGATAGTACGACTATCGATCCTAAAACCCGGTCTCCCAAACACTATGAGACCGGGAAGAAAGAAAACCTATCAAGATCAAACCTTTGCCTTGTGCATTCCACTTGAGCTAGACGGAGACGATCTTGATCTTCTCAAGTTGGACTACCTTTCTTGATTGCGCTTGCTCGGTGAAGTCTTGCGGATTGCTCCCCAATGCTTCACAAAGGGGGAGACACTTGAACTTGCGCTTTGACTTAATCAACATTGCACTTAAACTTCTTCCTTCATAATGATGATGTCTTGAGAATGCAGATGAGTGCTCACCCCAACTTATTCCTCAAGACACACTCTATATAGGCTCAACTCCCTTGATCATCACATAAACTTCTTTATTTGTATCTTCTTACAACCTTGAAACCAACATATGGCTCAAGCGTTGTCTACGGACAAGTCCTACAAATATAACTTGATGCAAACATTAGTCCATAGGGATTGTTATTAATTACCAAAACCACACATGGGGGCAAATGCTCTTTCAATCTCCCCCATTTTGGTAATTGATGACAATCTCTTTGAGACGGTTTATATAATGAATTTAAAGGACTAAGATGGTTACACTATCATCAAATACTACAAAAGTATGTGATGTTAGTAGAACCATCATATATAGAGCAAACTCCCCCACAATCTATGCACGTGTGAATGAACTTGAATTTTATTGCATATATTGCCAACCAATGTTGTTGGTGGAGTTTCCACTATATATACTCAACCATGCAAAGCATGCAAGGCAAATGCTTAAGAACAAAACAAAAGCATGAAACCCAACAAAACAAAAGCATGAAACCCAATTCCCTTCAAACCCTCGAAACTTCTCCCCCATTGGCATCCATTGCCAAAATGGGCGGAAAGGCTTAGAAGGCCAATATAGTGAGAGTTCCTCCTCAAGGTGTGCATGGCACAAAAAAAAGGTGAAAACACATGCACAAATTCAAGGACAAAAATTTGGAGGAAATCAAACTATATTAAGGATCAAAGATTGCAAACAAAAAAGGATGACATGATGGTTAAACTTCCAACAAATGAAGATAGCAATCAAAAGATCCAAATAGTGAATCAAATAAAGATATTATGAGAAGACCAAAACAATGCTCTAAATAATATGAAGAAGCTCCCCAAGGTTTGTGCACAACATATTCCATTTGAATTAAAGTATAAGGTGCACAAATATGGAATCATCACTCCCTCGATATTATTCAAAACATAATGATACCAAGTGACATCAAATACTATGATAACCACAAAATGGTGCTTTAAAATGAAATGAGGAAGCTCCCCAAGGTACATGCACAAGATAGAATGTTTGCATTTGAATACAATTTGCACACCATGGAATCCTCACTCCCTCAATACCATTTAAAAGGAACCATTAGCAAGAGACCATAGAAAAGAAATCAAGCTTAACACTTGCATCAAGGAAATGGTTGAGCAACAAATAAGGAACCAACATATTAAACGGCTCAACCAAAGGAATGTGTGATAGGAATGACAAAGCATATTATAAGACTAGTACAAAGATGTACATAGAGCATCCACATAGTCCTCAATGGATGATATTGCTTAGCATTCCATCCCAACACACAAGGTTTAAAAAAGATATCAAATAAGGAGATATCATCTCTCATGTGTATAAGTTTCTAAGTAGACAACATCACAAAGATAATTATCACAAAGAAACATGTACACATAAAATAGATACAAAGAATAGAACATGATATCCAAACAAGTTCATGCAATATACCAATGAGATTTTTACTTTTAAAGTATGGCCAAAGGCTCAATTTATCTTATTGCATATTGAAGAACTTCAACCACAAACATGTCAAAGACATCACAAATATCAACAAGGGAAAGAAGATAGTCGGGATGTTTTGAGAAAAGCAACAAGTATCACGAATAAGTATACCAAAAGAAAGAACTAAATTTGCACTTTCATCAATATTGCACATGTGAGTAACTTGAGGAATTGATATGCAATAAAATTGCTAGATAGACATATTTGGGAAGTGTTCCCCATAATATGCACTCATCTCAAATTACTCACATTTACAATAAAGAGGTTTCATTAAGATCATTGCAAATAAAGATTTTCATGCCATGAAATGACCCACACAAGGTTAGATGCTAGAAAAGTATGCATTAATAAGATACTTGTTACCGAGATACCATTGGGAGGATGTAGTAGATAGGAGTTCTTCAATAATCCTAGCTTGTCACAAATTATCAACTAGTCACCGATTCATGCTTATTATTGAGACAAGAACCAATATATCTCCCATGTACCTAAAGCAAATTCAAGTACAATATGGTCCCCAAACTCATTGGGTCCAAAGTAGTTGGAGACACTACAATATATAGGACAAGCTCCACATAAATATGTGCATATAGATATGAACTTGAATTTCATGCACATCTTAGCCGATCTAGGATTTATTGGAGTTTACCCTATATATTGGATCAAAGAAAGCAAAGCATGCCATAAAGTATACATTTAGTAAATATGCATGCATAAGACTTTCAAGATCCAAAAGAGATACAATTTGGACAAAACACCAAGAAGACCAATAAGTCACACAAAGGTGTGAAGAACTAAAGGTTGTCCAAAATTTTATCAAAGAATCAACTCAACACAAAAATGACTCCAAAGTCCACCAAGTGAACAAAGCACACGCCAATGAGCATAAAGGATCACTAAAACGCACATGCCCAATGACTTATCTCATTTTAAGAATATAGAGCAAAAACAAGAGAAGAGATAACCATTCTCCCAAAGAGAGCAAGGTTCCAACAAACAAACCAAACTCTCCACTCTTTTATGATGGCACATTAAGTACCAAAAACAAAAAGATTTGTCTTCCAACAAAAACCAATACCAATTGAAATAAGCCGCAAGAGTATGTTATAGAAAATATAGGAGAGCTCCCCCAAGATTAGTGCATTATTTATAATTTTGCATTTAAATACAAAATGCACACAAATGGGATCATCATCTCAACCTACATTAAGAATAACACAAAACAAGTTCAACAAAATCAAATGGAATCACAAGAGTTAAGAAAGACAATGGGAATTTAAAACAAATACATTCCTTGGCAAGAGATAAGGTAATTAAAAGCAATAGCCAATAAAAGATGATCAATATATATATACCACATGATAGAGTACCAATTGTCCAAGGACAAGAGGTATTTGGAGTTATTAATTTCTCGGTGGTATTTTACACATAAATCCAAGATCATCTTCACAACAAGAGGCATATGAAAAGGATAAGAATTAAACACCATGCTAAAGAAGATATTCTTGATAGACTCAAATAGTTAAACAATCACGCAAAGCAATGATTAGGATAACTTGAAGCAAATGGTTTTCCAACTTTGATATAGAATTCCACATTTTAGGAAAACCCTACCAAGAATGTATCTCACAAACAAGATCCAAAACAAGAGCAATAAAACAATTTGGCAAATTGAAACTTGTTGAGCAAACATGTCACATAGAAGAAAGATAATTTGCAATATCAACACTATGTGACACAACCTCAAATATACACATTTTATTGGTTTGTAGTATGCACAAAGCATATTTCTCCCCCATAATGTGATAAAGCATTTATTTTCACAAGAGGCAAATAAAATCCAACATGAGATGATTAATGGACATTATAGAATTTGAATTTCTCATGAGCATGACATACCACATAGAGACTAGATAATTTAAAATATAAACACTAAGTGGTATTCCTCATGTGCACACATATTTAGGATTGTGAAGTGCCAAAGCATATCACTCCCCCAAAATGGATAGTCCATTAGTCTCTCAAAAAAGCCAAATAATATAAACGAAGATGCAATAAGGCTCAAACACAAACACACATACATGGTATGCAAACCCACAAGTACATACTTGATTAATCAAAATAAAACAAGTAGGTAGCACAACATATACCAACACATGTAATGGAACACAACCAACACATGCAAAAGGGGTGAGTAACTTTCAATGTAGATAAGTTGAGTACATGTTACCGCAAGGAGGAACATTGGATATATGATATAAACAAGATAATCCAATTGACTTGACTTGAGACAATATATTGATGAAGATCCCTTAATTCTTCATGATATAGCCAAGTCTCTAATGCCCTCCAACAAACACCTATTGATCAAGTTTTAGTGTGATGGTCCCCAACTAAGTTGGGTCCTAAGAGGTTAGTCACAATAGGCTTGGCCACCCAAATGGTTCTTTTCTTGACACCACATGGAGTACCAACAAATTTGGCAAACACATTGCCAACCTTATCCTTGCAAAGGGAATAAGCATCATCAATTATGATAGGGTTGGATGAGTTACCCATAGAGCATGAAGAAGAAAGGTGACCCTTCTCACGGCATATGTAGCAAGTTCTTTTCTTCACCTTCTTCTCACTTGATTTCTCCGCAATGGGAGCATTAGCTTGATTCTTCTTGGGAAGTGGCATTTCTTCAACTCGAGGTTGAGCGTGCCCTTGAACTTGAGGCCGCTTCCCTTGTTGCTTCTCAACTAATGCCTTCTTCTTCAAAGGGCAAGATCTAACATGGTGCCCTTCAATTTTGCACTTGAAGCAAACAATCTTGGCCGGATCTTTGACTTGTCCTTGGCCCTTCTTCTTCTTGTTAATCGTGGACTTCTTGTTGTTGTTGGAGATAAACCCAAGTCCACTCTTGTCATTGGGGGATTTTTGCACACTCAACATATTATCAAGTTTGGATTTCCCTTCATGACTCTTTACCAAGTCTTTCTTCAAAGAAGAGACTTGGGCCTTGAGCTCTTCGATTTCCTCTACATGGTTAGTAACAAGACAAGTACTAGAGGAAGTAGAAGCTTCATTGTTAGAGCAACAAGGAAAGGAAAGTAATTCATCACAAGATGTAGCAATGTTATGAGTGGATGAATTACTAGGACTAGCACAAGGCAATATGGCATTTTGAGAAGTAGTGCAAATGTCCACATGAGGCTCACTAGATGTTACCTTTGACATAATAGCCTCATGAGCTAATTTTAGCCTATCATGGGAAGCTAGAAGATCCTCATGGGAGCTAGAGAGCTTTCCATGATTTTCTTCCAATTTCCCATATTTGCTAGTTAGCAAATCAAGTTGAGCCCTTAGCTCAACATTCTCCTTCAAGATGGATGCTTCACAAGAAGTAGAGTTAGTAGCACAAGCATCATCACTAATGGAAAGCGGAGAAGACAATTTAGTAAGCTCATTTGAATTTGAAGCTTTAAGTTGCTCATGCGACTCGGTGAGAATGATGGGCTCACACGAAATGACCCTAGAGTCATTTTTAAGAAGCACAACATTCTCAAGGAGTTTAGCATAAGTAACTACAAGCTCTTCATATTTAGTTTCAAAATCATTTGCCACCACAAGAGTTCTATCATAGGATTTCTTTATTTTAGATAATTCTAAAGTAAAGGTCTCCTCAAGAGATTCCTTGCTGGTTTGTTCTTCTTCTAGAGCTTCTTTTAGATCCGCAATCTCATCCGCGTAATCACGGGCATGACCTTGCATTTTAAAAATGGTATCCTCATGCTCCTCAATAATTTTATTGCTCTCGGTGGCAATAGCCAAAATCTTATAGAAGTAAGAGCAAGCAATTTTATTCTTACGAATAGCATGAAAAAACATTTCACTCTTCTCAAATAAAGAAGCAAGATCATCATATTCTTCTTCATTATCCTCATTCTCATCATCACTAGATATTTTGGGTTCCAAAGAAGGAGTTACCTTTGAAGCCCTAGCCATAAGGCAAATGTGGGAAGCAATTGATGATGATGAATAAATACTTGAAGCACCAAGTGAGATCATGTCTTGGCCAATAGAATTTCCGGTTTCCTCTACATTGTTAGACACACAACAACTAGAGGAACTAGAGGCATTTATATCATGGCAACAAGACGAAGTAAGCATATCATTATGAGATGTGTTCAAGGAGCATACACATGATATGCAAGGACTATCAACACAAGCATGTAAAGCATTTATGGTGCTAGAAGTGTTTAAGTCCAAAGATGAAGCATGGCAATGAGATAGAGATGAATGATCATCACAAGTAAGCTTACTATCAACATTGCAATTTCCATCACCATTCACCATAGAGTTACCTTGTGTCTTGCTACACTTTGGTGAAGTGGAAGAGGGTTCATCACGACCGAAAGTGGAGGGAATACAATCATCCTCAATCTTGTTGGACATGTCATATTTGTCTTGAATCTTTGTCCAAACCTCATGAGCGCTACGGAAAGGCATGATTGCAAGAATAACTGCATTGCTCACAAAGTCAACAAGCACATTAGTAGCTCGAGAATTAAGATAAGAGTTTCTCTTCTCCTCTAAAGATAGACTTTGGGAATCCTTAGAAGGAGAGAAACCCATATCTAGAATTCTCTCGATATTTGGGTCCATATCACGAAAATGATTAAGCATGCAAATTTTCCATATATCATAATTAGTGCCATCAAATATAAAGGTGTCATTGTGCACTAATCCCCTAGCCGACATCTTTGCTCTCAAGGCGGTGAAGCCCTAAAATGAGAGACCTCGCTCTGATACCAAATGAAAGTACAAGGATGTCGCCTAGAGGGGGGGTGAATAGGCGATTTAAAACTTTTACGAGTGGCTTGACAAATGCGGAATAAAACTAACGTTTAATTTGCCAAGCATACAAAACCTAAACAAACTAGGTTCACCTATGTGCACCAACAACTTATGCTAGACAAGATAAGCAACTATGAGATAGCAAGATATATATAACTTCAAGCACGAAGGCTATCACAAAGTAAATTGCATAAGTAAAGGAGCTCGGGTATAGAAATAACCAAGGGACATGGAGACAATGATGTATCCTGAAGTTCACACCCTTGCGAGTGCTAATCTCCGTTGGAGTGGTGTGGAGGCACAAGGCTCTGCTGCGTATGGTTGACGTGGGAGCAGACGGTCCTTGTGCGTGGTGAATAACCAGCCCGTTGGGAACCCCAAGAGGAAGGTATGATGAGTATAGCAGCTAGTTTTCCCTCAGTTTAAGAAACCAAAGTTTATCGATCAGGAGAGGAGAGACAAACGACTGAAGGTGATGCGGAACCTGCACACACACAAACAAATACTTTGTTCCCAACTTGCGATGAGGTTGTCAATCTCACCGGTTTGCTTGAAACAAAGGTTATGAGTGTATCGAGTGGAAAACAATATAGTATGCGAGTAAAGTAAACAGTGCGAGTAAAGTAAACAGTGCGAGTAAAGTAAACAAGTGATAGCAATATGATGTAAATAGGACCGGGGTCCACAGTTCACTAGTGGTGTCTCTCCATAGATAAAATAACACATGCTGGGTAAACAAATTACAGTTGGGCAATTGATAGAATAAAGCTAAACGTGATATGTCAAGAAGATCACTATGAGATTTACTCTGGGCATTACAACAAAATACATAGACCGCCATCCAACTGCATCTATGACTAATAATCCACTCCCGGGGATATCAATCCGAACACCCCAGTAGTATTAAGTTGCGAACAACAGATAATTGCATTAAGCAAAGTGTGTAATGTAAACAAAGCATATGCCCTTGAGCATATGAATGTTGTTTTCTCCCTAGTAGCAACAACACATCTACCACCTTAGAGGTTTCTGTCACTCCCCCAGGTGAAATAGAGGCATGAACCCACTATCGAGCATAAATACCCCCTCTTGGAGTCACTAGCAACTACTCGGCCAAGATAGCTACTAACAACGGAGAGCATGCAAGATCATAAACAACATAGAGATAACAAAAGATATAATTAAGTACAGCAACTTAATCATAAACACCAATATTCATCGGATCACAACAAACCAAACATGTAGAATTACATAACGGTGATCTCAATCATGTAGGGCAGCTCATGAGATCTAAACATGAAGCACATGGTGGAGAAGACAACCATCTAGCTACTGCTATGGACCCATAGTCCAAGGTAGACTACTCACTCATTGCTCCAGAGGCAAGCATGGCGATGAAGAAGACCTCCGGTGGCGATTCCCCTCTCCGGCAGGGTGCCGGGAAGAGCTTCTAGACCCTCTCGATCTTCGGGTCGACGGTGGCGGCGGATCACGATGTGTTCTGGAAAATTGATCGGGTACTTAGGTTTTTTCATCGGGGGGTCTTTATAGGCGAAGGGGCGTCGTCAGAGGAGGAGCAAGGCGCCCTCACGCGGGGCCCGTGCGGCCAGGGGCCTGGCCGCGCCACCCCTGCGTGTGGGGCCCTGGTGGCCCCCCTCCTACTCTCCTTCGGATCTCTAGAAGCTTCTGGGTAAAATAAGACTTCAGGAACTTGTTTCGTCCAATTCCGAGAATATTTCCTGTGTATCACTTCTGAAACACAAAAAAGTAGAAAACAGGAAACTGGCACTGTGGCAACTCGTTAATAGGTTAGTTCCGGAAAATGCATAAAAGTGCCACTAAGAGTAACAAAACAATAGGCAAATGGTGTAAAAACAAGCATGGAGCATCAAAAATTATAGATACGTTGGAGACGTATCAAGCATCCCCAAGCTTAACTCCTGCTCGTCCTCGAGTAGGTAAGTGATAACAAAGAATAATTTTTGAGGTGACATGCACCTACACAATCTTGATCATATATGTAAACATTTGTGAGCTGGGATCATAAGAACTTAAAACATGGGCATGAAGATATAATCATGACAATAAGAACTTAGCAACCATGTTGTAAACATGCAAATGAACACAAATAAAAGATCATGAAAATGAAACAATAAAAGTCAAACGTGTGTTCAAATCATAAGGAAAAAAAAACATACAAATGGTTTTCATCTTGTCCTTCAAAGAGAGCAAAACATAAATGCATAGGACACCTTCAAGTTTAAGAGGGCGACTAGATACAAATAATTTAAGAACAAGTGAAACCAACTATATGAATCAATCAATGAAATTTGGGACAATGCATATCACACTAAGAATGACAACTATGCTCTCTTAATGGTGCATAAAGAAAGAAGGTGGTGACTCAACATAAAAGTAAAAGAAAGGCCCTTCGCAGAGGGAAGCAGTGATTGCAAGTTTTATAACCTTCAAAAATTATGGTACTTACCGGCTTTGAGCTCTCATTGCCCCCATCATAAGCATCTTGAATGGTTAAAGTTAATGCGAGAACAATTATGATGCATATGCTTAACAAATCATAAGTTGAAAACCTCGTGCCCCGTGAATACGAGTACCCAAACCTCATGCTACTTTACTTAGAGTCCCAAGCAAGGCTCTTGTCATTGTAAGTATATGCATATCATTGAGAACCGCCAATGGGGTACCTCCGTGCCCGATGACATGGAACAAGCCCACACCAAAATGACAGGACAAGCAGACAATGAACACCTCGACATCTCTTTTATTTGCCTTTTGTTTAGCTTTTTATTGTGAGATGCGTCGTTGAATGTTCACCATGGGTATGCTGCAAATTTCCACCATGAATTATGCATGGCTTAGATTGGCGGCCCGGCGTTTCCCTAACACATATACAAACTCCATGATCCCCACAAGATTCCCAATTCATTTCACACCGTGGGCATCCATAAACAAAAGATCACGATATCAACTCAAATAAGAAGTGCAATGTTGAAAGCTTGCCCCATGACAGCATGGATGGGCTAGAATCCAACTTACAACTTGCAAGCATAACAACTCAATATAAGAGACCACAATGTCAAATTTTTAAGAACAGGAAAAAGTAAAGTGTGCCTTCCGGTTTGTGAGAGCTTTAATGACCGAATTTCGCATAACACTGGTAAGAGTTTAATTTGAAGAGAAAATAAAAGCAAGTCAAATTTACTTGGAATAGCAAATTGCTAGTAGGTATGTATGGTGGACACTTTGGAAAACTTTGGCTTTTAGGAGTTGGATGCATGAGTAGAGCTCATACTCAGTACAAGGCGAGGGCTAGCAAAAGACTGGGAGCGACCAACTAAGAGAGCAGTAATGGCCATAATCATGCAAAGCGACAAAGCGACATTAAAAGAAGCATATGATGGCATCAAAAGTCAAAAACTAAATGATCATGAAGGCTATTGGCGACTTTGTAAGAGTCTAACATGTGTGAGCATGCGCCAAGTCAACCCAAATAAAGCATCAAGGAGAAAACCAAAATAATGCTTCCATACAATAAAAACAACGCATGATTTTTTTCAAAGGCTCATTAAGCAATCTCAATTAGTTGAGACAAGTCATGCTACAGCGAAACCACTAAGCATACTATCAAAAAGACATCAAGCATGACATGAAAAAGCCTAAGCCGCAGTCTACACAAGCTCCTTCTTGTACCACTATTTTTCACAAAGCTTTTTCTCTTTTCCAACACCATTTGAAATTTTTATAAACACCTCTTTTGATGAAAACCAATAAAGATCAGAGGCAAAAATACACCTTGATGAAAATATATGACAAGGTCTGAACGCAAATCAAGGCGAAAATGAAAACTAAAAGTAGTAGCAGAAAAAGAAGAACACATGATTTTTAATAAGAGTGAAAACTAGAGCGTTCTTTGCAAATGAAAACGAGTACATCTCCTCCAAAATAAATTTGTTGGGGTCGAACCATTTATTGCAGCAAACAAACAAACTAAACCAACTAAGAAAACTAAAACAACTGACGCTCCAAGAAAAACACATAGTGCATGAAGCAATAAAAATATAGTGTCTTGAAAGGTGACCTGATTTTTGCCGATGAAGAAGGGGTGCCTCGGGGGCATCCCCAAGCTTTGACGCTTGTAATTCTTGGATATTTCTTGGGGTGATGCATGGGCATCCCCAAGCTTGAGCTTTTGTCCATTCTTCAACTCATCTCATCATTCTCCAATCCCTACACTTGAAAACTTCCTTCATACAAAACTAAACACAAATCTATTAGCAACATTAGTGCAAGCATAACATATAATCAACCTCTTTTTGCTTCAGGTTTCAACTCAAAACTACCACATATATAGTAGATACTACTGTAGCAACCTCCCCAAAAGTTCCGTGATCAAAAGAACTCAAAAGAAAGCGATAAAGTGGCAAACACAAATATTGGCAGAAATCTGTCAAAACTGAACAGCTGACAAAGGTCGAATTTTTTAGGGATTTTTTGTTACTAAAATCAAAAAGTGTTCAACTAACAAAAGTTTGGATATAACCTGGGGCATATGCACAAGAAATTTCAGGTCCAAAAGATATACAGAGAATTTTCACGAGTTTTTACGGTGCAGCACCGAAAACAGTGTCAGGACAGCAACATCCCCAAATCTTTACCTCACTCAAATTAGAGGCTTCTCTTGGCACAAAAACGAAATAAACAAGATAAGGAGAGGTCATTACAGTAGTAATGACTTCAAAGACTCAAATAAAAGAAAAAGTACTGAAAAGAAAACATTGGGTTATCTCCCAAGAGTGCTTTTCTTTAACGCCTTTGAGCTAGGCGCAGAAAATTGCGAATCAAGTAACATCAAGTGATGAAGCATCAAGCTCATAATTTGCTCTAAGAATAGAGTCAAAAAGTAATTTCTTTGTTTTCCTAGGGAAGTCTTCCATACCTTTCTTTAGTGGGAATTGATATTTGATGGTGCCTTCCCTCATATCAATGATGGCACCTACAGTTCGAAGAAAAGGTCTTCCCAAAATAATAGGACATGAAGCATGGCATTCAACGTCCATAACAAGAAAATCAACGGGAACAAGGTTATTGTTAACCACAATAAGAACATCATTAATTCTTCCCAAAGGTTTCTTCTTAGCAACATCAGCAATAGGAACATCAAAATAACACTTTTCAAGCGGTGGTAAATCAAGCATGTCATAAATCTTTCTAGGCATGATAGAAATACTAGCACCTAGATCACATAAAGCATGGAAATCATAACCATTAACATGCATATCAATGATGGGTTCCCAACCATCTTCTAACTTCTTGGGAACAGAGGCTTTTTGCTTCAACTTTTCATCCCTAATTTTTATAAGAGCATTGGTAATATGCTTAGTAAAAACAATATTTAGAGAACTAGCATTGGGAGTCAAAGCAAGCTTTTGCAAGAACAAAATTACTTCAGATATATTGCAGCCATCAACATCAAAATCATTAAAATAAGTAGAGCTATCATCCCCCACACTCCGAAAAATTTCAGCACTCTTTTGAGAAAAAGTTTTGGCAGTTTTAGGCTTTTTAACACAAGGAGTGGGAGTTTTCTCTACACCAATCAAAGTAAGAGGATTGCTAGCATTAGGAGCAACATCATTAGAGGTAGTAATGGTACATACCTTCATTTTTCTAGCCATCTCATCTTCTCTTTCCCACCTGGCATGCAATTCCGCTAACAATCTAATATTTTCATCAATTCCAACTTGAATAGCATTAGCGGTAGCAAAAACATTGTTCTCTTTCACATCATTAGGCAACACTTTCAATTTCAGAAGTTCAACATCATGAGCAAGGCTATCAACTTTAGAAGCAAGAATATCAATTTTGCCTAACTTTTCCTCAACAGACTTGTTAAAAGCAGTTTGCTTACCGATGAAGTCCTTGAGCATTACCTCAAGCTCGGAGGGCGCAGCCCTAGTGTTGTTGTAGGAATTACCATAAGAGTTACCATAACCATTACCATTAGTAGAAGGATACGGCCTATAATTGTTACTAGCAAAATCGTTCCTATAAGCATTGTTGTTAAAATTATTGTTTCTAATGAAATTCACATCAACATGCTCTTCTTGAGCAACCAGAGAGGCCAATGGAAGATTATTAGGATCAACATGAGTCCTATCATTAGCAAGCATAGCCATAATGGTATCAATCTTATCATTCAAGGAAGAGGTTTCCTCAACAGAATTTACCTTCTTACCTTGTAGAGCTCTCTCGGTGTGCCATTCAGAATAATTTACCATCATGTTGTCGAGTAGCTTTGATGCGGCGCCCAAGGTAAGGGACATAAAAGTGCCTCTAGCAGCTGAATCAAGTAGGTTCCTTGAAGAAAAATTCAGTCCTGCATAAAAAGTTTGGATAATCATCCAAGTAGTCAGTCCATGAGTGGGGCAATTCTTTATCATAGATTTCATTCTTTCCCAAGCTTGAGCAACATGTTCATTATCAAACTGAGTAAACTTCATAATATTGCTACGCAAGGATATAATCTTAGCAGGAGGATAGTATCTACCAATAAAAGCATCCTTACACTTAGCCCACGAATCAATACTATTTTTAGTCAAAGACAGCAACCAATCTTTAGCTTTTCCTCTCAAAGAAAAAGGAAACAACTTGAGCTTAATAATATCACTATCAACATCCTTATATTTCTGCATCTCACATAGCTCAACAAAATTGTTGAGATGAGCTGCAGCATCTTCAGTACTAGCACCAGAGAATTGCTCTTTCATAACAAGGTTCAACAAAGCAGGCTTAATCTCATAAAAGTTTGCAGCAGTAGCAGGTGGTGCAATAGGAGTGCAGATAAAATCACTATTGTTTGTGCTAGTAAAGTCACACAACTTTGTGTTTTCAGGATTGGCCATTTCAGCAAAACGAAAGTAAACAAGTAAAAACAACTACCAAGGATTCTAATTTTTTTTGGGTTTTTGATATAAAGCAATGCAGTTAAAATAAATAAAGTAAAGCAAAACAATAACAAAGTAAAGGATGTGTGTGCGAAAAACTCCCCTCGCAGAAGTCTTCTCTTCCTCCCCGGCAACGGCACCAGAAAAGAAGCTGCTGCGTATGGTTGACGTGGGAGCAGACGGTCCTTGTGCGTGGTGAATAACCAGCCCATTGGGAACCCCAAGAGGAAGGTATGATGAGTATAGCAGCTAGTTTTCCCTCAGTTTAAGAAACCAAAGTTTATCGATCAGGAGAGGAGAGACAAACGACTGAAGGTGATGCGGAACCTGCACACACACAAACAAATACTTTGTTCCCAACTTGCGATGAGGTTGTCAATCTCACCGGTTTGCTTGAAACAAAGGTTATGAGCGTATCAAGTGGAAAACAATATAGTATGCGAGTAAAGTAAACAGTGCGAGTAAAGTAAACAGTGCGAGTAAAGTAAACAGGTGATAGCAATATGATGTAAATAGGACCGGGGTCCACAGTTCACTAGTGGTGTCTCTCCATAGATAAAATAACACATGCTGGGTAAACAAATTACAGTTGGGCAATTGATAGAATAAAGATAAACGTGATATGTCAAGAAGATCACTATGAGATTTACTCTGGGCATTACAACAAAATACATAGACCGCCATCCAACTGCATCTATGACTAATAATCCACTCCCGGGGATATCAATCCGAACACCCCAGTAGTATTAAGTTGCGAACAACAGATAATTGCATTAAGCAAAGTGTGTAATGTAAACAAAGCATCTCCCTTGAGCATATGAATGTTGTTTTCTCCCTAGTAGCAACAACACATCTACCACCTTAGAGGTTTTTGTCACTCCCCCAGGTGAAATAGAGGCATGAACCCACTATCAAGCATAAATACCCCCTCTTGGAGTCACTAGCAACTACTCGGCCAAGATAGCTACTAACAACGGAGAGCATGCAAGATCATAAACAACATAGAGATAACAAAAGATATAATTTAGTACAGCAACTTAATCATAAACACCAATATTCATCGGATCCCAACAAACCAAACATGTAGAATTACATAACGGTGATCTCAATCATGTAGGGCAGCTCATGAGATCTAAACATGAAGCACATGGTGGAGAAGACAACCATCTAGCTACTGCTATGGACCCATAGTCCAAGGTAGACTACTCACTCATCGCTCCGGAGGCAAGCATGGCGATGAAGAAGACCTCCGGTGGCGATTCCCCTCTCCGGCGGGGTGCCGGGAAGAGCTTCTGGACCCTCCCGATCTTCGGGTCGACGGTGGCGGCGGATCGCGATGTGTTCTGGAAAATTGATCGGGTACTTAGGATTTTTCCGTCGGGGGGTCTTTATAGGCGAAGGGGCGTCGTCAGAGGAGGAGCCAGGCGCCCTCACGCGAGGCCTGGCCGTGCCACCCCTGCGAGTGGGGCCCTGGTGGCCCCCCTCCTACTCTCCTTCGGATCTCTGGAAGCTTCCGGGTAAAATAAGACTTCAGGAACTTGTTTCGTCCAATTCTGAGAATATTTCCTGTGTATCACTTTTGAAACACAAAAACAGCAGAAAACAGGAAACTGGCACTGTGGCAACTCGTTAATAGGTTAGTTCCGGAAAATGCATAAAAGTGCCACTAAGTGTAACAAAACAATAGGCAAATGGTGTAAAAACAAGCATGGAGCATCAAAAATTATAGATACGTTGGAGACGTATCAGGCTCCCCAAACGCCACGGAGGCTCACCGTAATCTCCTCGAGCCCTCCCACCAAGATGGAAGACCCGACCACTATGGGACACTTGAGGGCGGTCACCGAACCCGTACAAGCTTGGGGCAATCTCCACAACTCAATTGGAGGCTCCCAAGAATCGCCACTGAGGCACCACAAAGCTTGGGAAGATCTCCACAACTTAATTGGAGGTCCCCAAGTAATTGCCACGGAGGCACCACAAAGCTTGGAAAGATCTCCACAACTTAATTGGAGGTCCCCAAGTAACCACTAAGCCACTAAGCCGTCTAGGGTTCCAAGAACCCAAGAGTAGAAAGCTTAACGAACTTTCACTACCGAATCTCCGAGGAGAACTCAAACCGATGCACCAAATGCAATGGCAAGAACACACGAAGTGCTCAAATCATTCTCTCCCAAATCCTACCAAAGCAACAAATGCTATGGAGGGATATGAGAGGAAGAACAAAGGAAGAAATCCACAAAGAACTCCAAGATCTAGATCCAATGGGTTCCCCTCACAAAGAGGGGGAAGTGATTGGTGGAAATATAGATCTAGATCTCCTCTCTATTTTCCCTCAAAGATATGCAAGAATCATGGGAGGAATTGAGAGATGGGCAAGCTTTCCAAGGTCAACAATGGGGGGAGAGAAAGGGGAAAAACGAGCTAACCCAAGCTTGAAGAAGGGGAGGGGTATTTATACCCCTCCCGGGATTGTAGCCGTTGCAGTACTACAGGGGCCGGATATTCCGGTCCAAGTTTGGACCGGATATTCCGCCCCCCCCCCCCCAGAAAACTGCTAAGGACTTCGCGCGCATCGTTCAGATTTGGGGCCGGATATTTCGGCCGGATATTTCCAAAACTGGGCCGGATATTCCGCCCAAGAAAAGTGAGCAACACGAAAACAACGATAACTTTTGCATCTGGACTCCGTTTTCGATGATCTTGGGCTCGTTGGAATCACCACAATGAGATCTACACCATCATCCATAAAAACATCATAGTCCAACAAAGGAGGATGAAGCCAAATGATAAAAGGTTTGACTTAGCTATAAAGATGAACCAGTAAAACCTCCAAACACTAAAAACGCAATTAGAGTTCCATACGAAATCCGTTTTTGATGAGCTAGAGCTTGTCATGGAAATAACCACAAGCTCTAGAACCTCACATGGATAAAAGCCAAATAAGAACCAAGAAAGATAATGCCAAGTATGCAAAGGTTTGAGCTCTCTCCGAACAATACGAATAAGTTACTCACTCGAGAGCCCCTCTTGATAGTACGACTATCGATCCTAAAACCCGGTCTCCCAAACACTATGAGACCGGGAAGAAAGAAAACCTATCAAGATCAAACCTTTGCCTTGTGCATTCCACTTGAGCTAGATGGAGACGATCTTGATCTTCTCAAGTTGGACTACCTTTCTTGATTGCGCTTGCTCGGTGAAGTCCTGCGGATTGCTCCCCAATGCTTCACAAAGGGAGAGACACTTGAACTTGCGCTTCGACTTAATCAACATTGCACTTAAACTTCTTCCTTCATAATGATGATGTCTTGAGAATGCAGACGAGTGCTCACCCCAACTTATTCCTCAAGACACACTCTATATAGCCTCAACTCCCTTGATCATCACATAAACTTCTTTATTTGCATCTTCTTACAACCTTGAAACCAACATATGGCTCAAGCGTTGTCTACGGACAAGTCCTACAAATATAACTTGATGCAAACATTAGTCCATAGGGATTGTCATTAATTACCAAAACCACACATGGGGGCAAATGCTCTTTCACATCCCGATTTCCTCCCATTTCCACTCTGGAATATCCAAAGGTTGAAGTAACCCTGCTGGACTTTGATGTTCAGCCTTAACTCTCTGACAAGTATGGCATTCTGCCACATACTTGGCTATATCCCGCTTCATGTTGTTCCACCAAAATAACTGCTCAAGATCCATGTACATCTTCGTACTTCCCGGATGTATTGAATATGGTGTCTCATGAGCCTCCTTGAGAATCAGTCCTTTGATTTCCAGTATATCTGGCACACAAATTCTGTTTTGAAACCAGAGTGAATTAAAATCACCTAGACAGAATTCAGATGGTCTACCCTCTTCAATCCTGCGGATTTCTTCAGCGATGAAAGGATCTTCATCCTGTCTATTGATTATAGTGTATTTCAAATCACTTTCTCTTTCCTCCATCACTCTCATAGTGTGAATACTCCCTAAAGATTGGACCTCCAGACATTGTATTTCCAGTCTTTCCAGGTCCTTAAGCAAATCCTCTGGAAGTTCTCTATCCATTTGCTGTGCTACAGTGCTCTTTCGGCTTAATGCATCGGCTACCACATTAGCCTTTCCTGGAGTATAATTAATGGTAAGATCATAATCCTTGATCAGCTCTAGCCATCTTTTCTGCCTTATGTTCAACTCCTTCTGGGTAAAGAAGTATTAAAGGCTCTTGTGATCGGTGTAAAGCTCACATTTGGCTCCATAGAGAAATTGCCTCCATTGCTTGAGAGCAAATACAACTGCTGCCAATTCAAGGTCATGTGTTGGGTAATTGACTTCATGTGGCTTGAGTTGCCTTGAACCATACGCAATTACCTTTCGGTCTTGCATCAAAACATAGCCCAATCCATTCTTGGATGCATCGCAGTAAACTGTATAATCCTTTCCAGATTCTGGTACTGCTAAGATAGGTGCTGTTGTGAGTCTTCTTTTCAGTTCTTGAAAACTCTCTTCACACTTTTCGGACCATTCAAAAGGGATGTTTTTCCTTAACAATTTTGTCATTGGTCCAGCTATCTTTGAGAATCCTTCAATGAATCTCCGATAGTATCCGGCCATTCCTAGAAAACCTCTTATTTCCTTCACATTGGTTGGTGCTTGCCAATCCAAAACTGACTGAACTTTGCTTGGATTCACAGCAATCCCTTCCTTGCTAATGACATGACCAAGGAATTCCACTTGATCCAGCCAAAATTCACACTTACTGAATTTAGCATACAGCTGATGTTCCCTTAACACTTGCAATGCCATTCTGAGATGTTTAGCATGATCCTCTTTATTCTTGGAATAAATCAGAATGTCATCGGTAAACACTATCACAAACTTGTCCAAATATGGCATGAAAATCTTGTTCATCAAGTTCATGAAAATTGCCGGAGCATTAGTCAGACCAAAAGGAACAACTAAATATTCATGGTGGCCATACCTTGAGACAAATGCAGTCTTTGGTACATCTTCAGGCTTGATCTTGATTTGACGATACCCAGATCTCAGATCAATTTTTGAGAAAACCCCAGCTCCATGAACTTGATCAAACAGATCTTGAATTATTGGCAAAGGATACTTGTTTTTGATGGTGACATTGTTCAGATTCCTGAAATCCCCACACATTCTTCTGCCTTCATCTCTTTTATCAACAAATATGACTGGCGAACCCCAAGGTGATATACTTTCTTGGATGAATCCCTTACTTTCCAACTCATCTAGCTGCTCTTTCAGTTCTTTCAACTCTTTAGGACCCATTTTATAGGGTGCTTGTGAGATTGGTGCTGTGCCTGGCTTTAAATCAATAGTGAATTCTATCTCCCGATCTGGTGGCATTCCCAGCAATTCTTGGGGAAATACATCCCTGAACTCATTAACTACTGGGATATCTTCTAACTTGGCCTCTTTCAGTGAATTGAGTTGAATTCCAATCTCCACATGGGTATGCTTATCTGCTTGATATGTGATTCTCCCACCTCCAGGCTTCCGGATTGACACAGTCTTCTCTTCACAATCAATGTGTGCTCCATGATCGGACATCCAATCCATTCCCAGAACAACTTCAATGTTTTTAAGTGGAAGAACGTAGAGATCGGCAAAGTAAGGACAGTCACAGATCGTAATGACCTGGTCTGGTTTGAATTGGGATACTAAAAGTTTACCCCCGGCTGTCACAACAGTGATAGGATGAGCTATCGCCTGACACCTTAACCCATATTTTTCAACAAAATCTTTGGAAATGAATGATGTAGTGGCACCGGTATCAAAAAGAACTTTGCTGGGATGAGTAAGGATGCTGAGCGTACCTATGACCGCCGTTTCTGAATTGTTAGCTTCTTCCAGAGATGTGCAATTCAGCCTCCCAAAGTTCCGGCCTCTTTTTCTGTTGTCGTTCTTGCTGCTACTGCCACCTCCAGATGCAGGTCGACCACCTCCTCCGGACTTGCCTCCACGATTATCCGGCCATCCACCGGCTGGTTTATTTAGACAATCTGGCCGAATATGCCCTTCCTTGCCGCAAGCATAACAGATAATACTTGGCTTGGTGCATTCTCTCTGAACATGACCTGGAAGTCCACACTTGTGGCAGAGGATCTGACCTTTAGGTGAAAACACCTTACGATTGGGTGGAGCTCCTCCTGTCCTAACCCTGGGTTTGAAACTCAGGCTAGAAGTACTTCGGGTTGGTTGAATTTTCTTGGCCTCTGTCTTGGCTCTCTTTAGTCGGCTCATCTGAACCAACTTGTAATCATTCTCCCAGGTAATGGCTGTATCCATGAGTTCTTGGAAGTTACGCGGCTTAGTCAACTTCATCTGCATTGCCGCATATGGATCCAATCCCCTGAGGAACCTTTTCATCCTCTTGCTGTCGGTACTCACCTCGTCACTTGCGTAACGAGAGAGTCTCATGAATTCCTTGATGTAAGCCATCATTGTTGCATTCCCCTGCTTGAGGTCTTCAAATTCCCTCCTCTTGAGCTCAACCACACTTTCGGGCACATGAAAGGTACAGAATTTTTCTTTGAACTCTTCCCAAGAAAATACCTTCTCCGGAAGTTGGAGTGTCACTTCGTTGTCCCACCATGCTGCGGCTGGTCTAGATAAAAGGTGTACAGCATAACGAACCTTCTCCTCATCATTGGCTCCCACAGCTTTCAATTTCCTTTCAGTGTCCATGAGCCAGTCCTCCGCATCCATTGGTTCTATCGCAGAAGCAAAAGGAAGTGGTTTTGCATTGAGGAAGTCGGAAAGACTTACCCCTCTTGCCTCCGGAACCCTTCCGGCTCCAACATGCCCCATGAGCTCTTACATAAATTTGTTCTGTGTCTCTTGCATGAACTGCATATACTGCATAAAGCTTTGCTCCGCCAAAGACCTGAACGGTGGTGGTGGTAAATGAGCTTCATTTTCTTGATCAGCCTTTGCTTTTGCTTCCATTTCTGCCTGCTGGTCATTCATTGCCTTCGCTTGAGCCTCTTGTGCCAAGCGCTGCTACTCAGCATCGGCAGCTAAACCCGTATCCATAGCCCCTCTAGTCCTGTAACATAAAGTGAAGATCTCATAATTACACCATGCCCATGCTTTCTGAGCTTCACTTCATGCTCAGAACTAGTCACACAATGGAAAACAGAAATCCAAATCCAAATGGAAGATTGCAAGAAACCAAATACAAGGTACATATTATACATATCATACAAACCGATACAAGGTCATTATTACAACACGTACTCTCACATGTGGAGTACACTCATAGATCGAGACTGGATAGTTCTATCGTCTCTCTTATTACATCAACATACTACTAGCACTAGCTACATTCACAGATACAACTAAGCTTCTGTCTTGGTCTTGACATCCCGTCCCGGTCTCACGGCTCATAGTACATGCCCGGAGTCCACCCATGATGGCGTGTAGTCCGGCGAACTGTCTCAGGAACAAACGGCCTACCACCCGGAACATAATCCGAGTCAGAAGTGTCCATCGCAGAAGTATCGCTCAACACTAGTCCATTCAGTCCGAGGTAGCTCTCAAAGTACACCCTGGTCTCGTGAGCAGACATAGTAGGAAAAGGCTCCGCCTCTCCGTAACACACACTGTCAGTACAATAAGTGTGATCGAACGGTGCTTCCTGCTCCATAGGTGTCTCAACTGGCTCCTGACTCTCAAACTGAACCTCCATCGGATCCTCCTCCTCATCCGATACAACAGGAGTGACTACAACATCGCCACCTCCTGCTGCGTGAGCTGTCCCTCCATACGAGCTAGTATACTGTTGGCCGTCTCCCAGCCAGTCAAACCTCCACCCATCAGAGTTCTCAATCGGAAGCTCGGACTCCGAGACCCCCTTGAGACCCTGCTGCGCCTCCATACTGGAAGTGATAATAGGGTAATGTATAGGCTCAGGAGTGAGTGAATACCTGGAAGGTCCAGGCTGTGTCGGGTAACTGTGCTTTCCCACAACTGGTGAGAAATGAGATCCCTCCGACTCCTGCCTAATCGACTGTGCTCGCTCCTGCCTCCTAGTAGTGTCTGTGAGGTCATCAAGCATCTCCGCCTTATCCTCCACGATGACCTGGTGAGTGTTATACAGTGAACCTACCATCTTTCTATACCTATCAAGAAGTCTGGCTGCTAACTTTGGCTTCTTCTTCACCAGAACATCGTGATCCATTCCCGGCTCATCCATCAGTGAGTCATGTGGAATAGCGGTAAAGGTGGTACCTGCTAACTCCACTGCTCTGTACTCCCTGATAGTCACAATAGCTCTCACTACTGCCTCATGATAAGCTGTAGTCTCACCTCTTCCCTCTCCGGAAGGCTGAACTGAACTAGGTGCTAATCCATCGGGTAGCATGATCACGACACGGTACTTAACCACAGTCCCGTCATCCTTGTAAGTATAAGTCTTAACAGGGATGTCGGTGCTGAGTCCAAAAGCCCGTAGTAGTGACCCTAACTGCTCAGTCAAGGTTCCCTCATAGTCTTCCAGAGTCTTCCTCTGCGACCAAACAGTACGTGCTGGAATTCTCGATGCCATAATAGCTGTTACAAGAATAAGGTATAGAATTAGTATGATGCATCATAATAAAGAATTGTAACACTAAAAACATGACTATGTTATTCGCAAGTGAATAACCATCATAATTTTTAGAGAACTCTTTACCGTTACTACTAAACTCCTACAGGTTCTATCCCTTTACTAGGTTTCCAACCTAAGGTCAAAGCAATTGCTCTGATACCAGCTGCGGTGACCCAGCATACCACTGCATGTTGTAGTATGCAAGTCGTTGATATAACACTTGCGGAACAAGCCTCCACAAATATTACATCCCTCAGAATGGTACAACAGAAACATTGCGGGCCCAAATACAAACTGATCCACATTTTATTACAGACCAAAGCGTGATGATAGCGAAATGCTCCCGATAAAGAGAACACCTCAAGTGCTTAGTGTTTACAGCAACTGAAAAGCTCAAATAATTAAACACGAGAAGAACTCCACAACTTATTCATATTCTACAGTTGCTCGGTTCCTCGGCTCCAGTACTACCCTAATAGTTAGTATTCCTTCACTCTGACTCCTCGCCGGAGGATGCTCCGTAGCGAATGAAGTAATCCACGCCTTCGACGCCGCGAGAGAGATCTAGCTCCTCATAGAAGATGTCCTGCTGGCCTTCGATTGCGTTCAGAGTGGCTTCATCGAGCTCTTCACAGTCTAGCGAGGGTTTAAGAGATTGGGGTGAGTAACGAGCGTTACCCAGCAAGTTTCTTTAGAAAGAAGTTGTGTGATATGCACTATCTACAGCCACAAGCCCAAAAGAGTCGTAGGCCTATGCAAGGTTTTGTCAAGGTTTTCTTGAAAGATTGCTTTTACTTTAGAAAACTATGCCCAACAGCCAACACAGGTATAGTGCCTTGAGAGCACCTTTCCTGCCGCGTTCGCAGCTCCTTCCCGGAACAAGGGGTAACATGTCACATCATTTTACTCTCTGCAGAGGTGTGTCCTTCCAAAAGAGATCAAAGCCTTGCTGCACAAACGGGCGTACATTCCCGTCCACACTTCCTTGGTGTGGGGCCCAGTCATTGATCCAAGCCAATCACTGCCTTCTCCGCACAACGCATGCCCACCCAATTCACGCGAGCAGGTTATGCCCCTGATATTCACCCCCAACGATGAAGTACCTAGGCGCCTCTGGCGGACCATCATAGACACCAGTGCCGTGAGAACTTAGGTGTCCCACCCATATGCAAGTAGTCCTGCAAGACCTACTGCGACCGGCAACTGGCTGCCCGTTGACATGCGAACGAGAGAAGATACAGCTGACTTTCCCGTCCCATTCCAAGTCTCTTGGATGACACGGTTTTTACGGCGCCGGACTAACTGTGGCATTGGTAATTAGTCCTAGGTTTACTTTCCCGTGCAAGTGGAACCTCCACCACCACAATCTTACCGTGGTTCCACCTGCCAACCTTCCTAGGTTATCACCACTGGTCGATAACCTCTAGTCAAGTTCATTTATGAAAATAAGTTTTCCATCCCTTTTGAAATGTTAGAGTTTGAAGTCAACACTTTGCAAGAAGTTTCCAGAACCAGTGCAATCAAGAGGTATGAGCAAGATAAACTTGCCTTGTGACTGAAAGGTAGTGGAGTCGGATACTTGGCGATGCTCCTGATCTCCTTGTTCTACAGAAATCCAAGCATTGTCCGGTAAGGACAATGTTTCAAGAAACAACTGGATGCTATGCACAATGATATGCTATGCATGGTGATTTATGGACTTGGTTTTTCTTATTTGTGTGTTTTACCCAAGACTTTCTAGGGTTTAAAGATTTTCTGAGAACACAAGTTTTATTTGTGTGTTTTACCCAATTGAAGTGTTGAGACAATTAAGTGAAGGTTGAAATTAAAGTTTAAGTTATAAAACTCTTGTTGAGTTATTTGAAAAGGAAAAGGTTTAGTTTTTAAAGAAAGAATTCAATTTTGATAATATAGATAATAATTAAGGTTTTTGAAAATAAAATTTAAAAGCTTTAAAATAGATCTAAAAGAATAATTTAGAGATTGGAATTCTTTTTAATATTTAATTCATTAAAGATTAAGAAAGTGTTTTCTGATTGTTATTTGAATTTGGTTTGAATTCAAAAAAAGAAATAACATTTGAATTTAAATTTGAAATTTTTATTTAAATCAATTGGCCAAAGCCAATTTGGCCCATCTGGCCAACCGGCCCACTCGGGCTCGGCTAAGCCGACCCGGCTTGGGTCTGGGTCGGTCACCCGACCCAGCCCAGCCCCATTCGCTCACCTTCCTCTCCCCTCACTCCCTCTGGCGATCTGGATCGCCGCCGCCGTCGCCTGGCCACTCCGGCCAATTCCGGTGGCCTCCGCCGTCGCCACCTTGGGCGAAATACTCGCCACAGCACCCTCTACCAGATCCACCGAGTGGAGTCGCCGACCGCTTCCTCCCTGAGGAGATCGGGGTGGTCCTCCCCCTCGGGATCTGCCGCCTCCAAGCTCACCGTTAAGGTGCCTCGTCGCTGGAGGTTGCTGAGCATGCCGAGCATGCTCAAGTGCTTGAGCTACACGAGCTTTCACCGGTGGAAGCGCCATGTGTGGTGCTCCCGGTGCGCTTCGGTGATGTCTACCCTCGGTTGCGCCTGGTCGGCCGCACGGGCACTGCCTCGCCATGCTGGCCAGGTATGCACCAGGGCGTGCGGTGAGTGCCTCCTTCTTCCCCCACCTTCTACCTCTCTTACTGGCCAAGATCTCTGATCAAACTGGTCAAGATCTGTGAGTCTAGCTCACAGACCTTGCTCTGCGCTACTGTTTGCCTGTTGCTAGAGTGATTCTGTGATTGCTCTCTAGTGATGAAAAGCTTAGTCAGTGATGATTTTGCTTTGCTCCACCTTTTGTCAGTGAATGTGGTTGACAGATGAGTTTCTCTGAAACTGGTTATGCTACAGTCTCCCAGTTAGCTCTAAACCATGGTATGCTAGATGTTTTTCCTGTGATCTATGCTATCACAGTGTGGTGATACCAAACTGAATTTCATGATTCAGTTTAACTGCTTCCCCTGGCCAGTGATGAATGTATGCTGTGCTAGCTTCTGTCACTAGTTTACCTAGGGTAAACAAGTGATAGTGAGTCTTGCTGTGTTGCTAGCTTTAGTGAATGTATCTTGAGCAAAATATGATTCCTAGATTAACATAACTAGGAAAATGATTGTATGGCTGCCCTTGCCTATGCTGTCCAGTAAGATGCTTGTTGTGTTGAGGTGCAAGATCTTCTGATCTTGTGCCCAACAACTGTCTGCTGGGATCAATTTTATGGTGAAACTTGCCCCTAGGGATTAAGCCAATGATGCAGGTCTGAGGCTAGTGGTAATTAGTGAGGTGCCTAGCTTGCTTGTGTGCCCACTGCTACCTTATTTGGTGATGCTTGAAAGACTTGTGTGTTTGAGGTGCATGTCCAATAGGACATGTGCCCAGCACAAGCTTCTCTGTGTTGTTTTGATCCTTGAGATGTGCCAGTGAAGTGCAAACTAAGGCTAACACTCTGCTGTGGGCTTACTTTGGCTTTTATTCATTATTCCCAATGATGAGTTATGCAAAGCATTTCTTTGCATAACTGAGGACTTATCACATAACATCACTTGCTGGAATCAAGCACATGCAATGATATGCTTGCAAGGTTTCTACCTGATGCCTGTAGTTGTGCAGTGATAGTGTTGTGTACAGCTTCTGTTGCTTGCTGTTGGTGGTAGCTTGCTTCTGGCTTGCCTACTCCTCCTGGCTCGGCGGCTAGCTTGTCCTTCACCTCCTGGACTTGCTCTTGGCTGCTTCTTGTCCTTCTCCTCCTGAGATGGCTGCTGGTTCTTCTCCTCCTGAGCTTGATCTTGAGCTTCAATTGGACTCCATGGTTTTACTGGAGATGTTTGTGTGGAGCTGTGCAAGAACTGCTGCTGTTCTTGGTGTGGTGCAGTGTTTGTGCTTGTCGACTGGGAGCAGCTAGCTCCTGGCCGAGCTCATCTACTCCACCAGCAACTCACTGGGTTGCTGTGGTGTTGACAACACCACAGCCCAGCCATGGTGACTGAGCTGCTTGTAAGCAGCTACTCTGCTTGCTCTCAAGGTTTGATCTGATCCTTACTTGGCCATGCTGTGAAACTGCTGTGGACTATCTTGGTTTGTACCCCAGTGACTTAACA
The DNA here is from genome assembly GCA_007115705.1 of Dactylis glomerata. NCBI lineage: Eukaryota > Viridiplantae > Streptophyta > Magnoliopsida > Poales > Poaceae > Dactylis > Dactylis glomerata. The sequence goes on along the minus strand of QXEO01000593.1, from coordinate 325,798 downwards.
GAACAGATGCTATACTTGGCCAAACTACTCAATGATGCGATGGCAAAAATCTTTGCCCTAGTCTGAGAGTACTAACCCTAATACTTTACCTTTTCTTTTGTTTCTTTTACTTCATTTTGCAGGTTGCAGCTTATGAAGATGTAGAAGATGGGTTTCATGAAGACTACTAGAAATAATTTAGTTTTAGGGTTCTTTTGTTTATCTCTGTTGTAATCTTCTTTTCATTTTAAATAAAGATGTAAAGACATTGTATTGATGTATAATATCAATAAAGTAATATTTCTATTTGTTTTACATTCTATTTCATTTCTATTATTCAATTAATGCATAATTGAATTATTTCTTTATTAATTATTGAATATTCTGATTTGAGATAATTCAACAATCATTTTCAATTCAAAACTGACTTAACAATATCATCAAGAGATCATAGCAATGCCCTTAACACTCTAATAACCCCTAACTCTAAAGGTGATTAGATAGAAGCTTTGCTCTCTCCAGTTTTTGGAATTTGCGAAAAATTTACTCAAATTTTAGATGCATGAATGCACAGAGGTCCTAGTTCTACCCTTCGTTTAGTCCTAAATGCTGGGGTGTTACAGAAGCATTGACTGCATGCATTGGAAATAGAAGAATTGTCCGTTTTCCTGGCAGGGGATGTACAAGGGTCACAAAAAAGGCTGCACTGTGATACTTGAGGCAGTGGCTACCCATGATCTCTGGATTTGGCACTCCTTCTTTGGTATGCTGGGATCCAACAATGACATCAACGTCTTGCAGTGCTCGCCGATCTTCTCCAAGCTTGTTGAGGGTCATGCTCCCCCAGTTGATTTTATGATCAATGGCCCGCACTAGAAAAGGGATACTATCTTGCAGACGGTATCTATCCAAAGTGGGCAACATTTGTGAAGACTATCTCAAGCCCCATCCTCCCGAAGGAGAGTTTATCAAGGCACAAGAAGGTTGTCGAAAGGACGTCGAGCATGCATTTGGTGTCCTCCAGCAGAGATTTGTTGTAATCCGGTTCCCCTCTTTGAGTTGATCCAAAGATCAGATGTGCGAGGTGATGAACTATTGTGTGTGCTTACACAACATAATTATTGAGAATGAGTGATAGTATCCGATTCCTCTGAGCGAAGAAGTTGCACCATATGAGAGAGAGGGTCCTCTTGCACAGCCTAATCACCAGGTGCTGGCATCATGGTCTGCATTCATCGCTATGCGTCAGGAGATTCGAGACTCCACAATGCATCAACTACTGCAGGATGATCTGGTGGAGTACATATGAAGGTTTCGAGGTAACACCAACTAGTTTCGATTTGATTTGTTTGAAAACTTGTCAAATTATTTGCTTGTTTTGTTAAACTGTAACATATATTTGTAAAAATAAGACAAATCTTGACAAACTGTATCAAATTCGCCAAACTGTAACGTTTATTTGTAAAAATCAGCCAAAAACACTGATCTCCAGGCGTCTAACTGTAGGGGCGGACCTACGTAGGGCCAGCCGGCATCGGGTAAACTCTCGGCTTACCAATACAAATAGCGCATGCATTGGCTATGACACACCTAAAAATATTTGGTGGACACCGGTGAAAGCACCGACGAGCTGGACGGCCCATCCAATCAGCAAGCAGACGAGCGGGAGTGCAGGATGCGTGACCCATGTCGGGTAGTGAGGCATAAGGCAGCCCAGCTGATCCATCGATTGTCCTAAAAAAAAGCTGATCCATCGATTCGTCTAAAAAAACTGATCCATCAATAGCTGATCGATCTGCACGTATTGATTGTAGCTCGCCACTGTTTATGTTTTTCTGTTCCGTCTGTTCATATGTTTTTCATCACGTCTCCCCGGCAGCTAAGGAAATCCCTAATTCGTACTGACCGGAAGATCCCCGGAGAAGAGGAGGAGAAGGTACACCATTGACTAGTGCAGTCGCTTGGTTTCCCCTAAGTAATTCTCTTTTGTCTAATACTCTAATTCTTATCAAAAAAGTCTAATACTCTAATTCTCTTCCCCTGAACAGACTAGCAGTACTAGGGTTTGTCGATTTTGGGATTGAATTACGATACCAAATTGCACTTTGTTTTCAGATTGTTTCTCAATTGACGGCTCACGGCTAGAGGCACAAGTGCGTAATATCATGTAAGATTAACTTCTAAACTCCGCAACCAAGCTCTGACTTATTTTTCCTCGATCAAGAATTTTTTTATTTCGGTAAGCATTTTTACACTTGGATATTACAAATTGTGAAGTATGTTACTTATATGTATTGCATTGCTGGGTATACACATGTCATCTATGCCATATGCCCATATTAGTATGGACACCGGGACATTTTTGTCCTGGGTCCGCCCCTACCTGGGGAGCCGGCTGGAAGTTCGACGCTCCCCACGCTTAAGTTTCGTTCAATCCGACGTTATTTAACGCCTCATTTGGCTGTGGGGAGCGCCAACGGCTGGAGATGCTCTAATACCTAAGCCCACTCAGATCGGAAGATTCAACTCCTCAATCTAATTAACGACCTTTGATGGCGTGGCCCAAATATCTAGTAATCATGTAGTACAAGCATAAAGTTTGCACCATTGTTTCCATGCCTACGCAGAAACCTATCTCTTTCTCTAAGTTGTTGCTACTTTGATGTGTTTCTGTCGTTTGATCGATCGGGTCTACTGATATTACAGATGCCATGATATTACCTCTCAAAACATAAATTTATAAGTGCCACAACAAAATTTAGAACAAACAAGATGTGTGTTTACATTCTCTAGAATTTTCAGAACCAAATTCAAAATACACTAAAATGGTAAATTACTATGTGAATAATGTTATTTTATGTTTTTATCTTATTGTGATATTATTCATTTTGGTTTTGTTTTCTTTGTTTTTCCAAGTGTATATCTATAAAAGACAAAAATATCTCGTGAAAAGTTGTATTGTCGTGTCAAAAAATTTCTTTTTCTACACAAGCCACAAAAATTGTTCTTTTTTCCAAAACTTTGTGTGAGGACATAAATTGTCTAGACGTGCATGAGATTTTTTTACTATTTCTTTGACATTTCAAAATGTGGTTTTAGGCAATAGGTTTATATGCACCTAAGATCAAAAATGGATGTCCGAAGAGGAAGTCTGTAGCTTGGTATGAGCTACTATAACCAACTCACAATTGTGTGTCTCCCGGATTGACTCATCTTCGTATTATTCCTGTTACGTTTATCGATTTCTTGTGGACGTCTTCTTCATTTTCCCTCCACCTTAGCCTCCTTCCTTTCTCTCCGGCACTATATACATATGGGCGGTCAACATCAAAGTACGACACTTCGTCTCTCCGGCACTATATACACTTGGGTGGTCAACATCAAAGTCCGGCACTGATATCTTGATTATTAAGGATGGACGTATGCATCATTTTGATGAAGAGGCCAGGGTCTTTACTCTTTTTGAAAAAATCTTGATTATTAAGGATTTTCTATAGGTATTACTAATCTCATGCCAACTTCACCCTCCTGGAGGAGGCCACCAACCTCACAAACACCTCATTGATTTCGAGGTCACCCACTCACACCTTCCTCCTCCCAGCTTCTCATTGTTCCTCATTTCTGCACCACCCCTCGACTCACCCCAATTGATGGATCACCCTATCTGCAAACGGGCTACCGACTGAGCCAACAAGATATAAATTGCTAAGAATTCTCTACTCTTGCTTCTCCAAAGTATGCATATAACTTGTACGCGATATATAGGAGTGAGCCAACAACCATCACACTACATAAACCTGCACTGCAGATGTCTCGAATTATCAACCAGTCCTTATCTAATATCCATCAATTAAATAAGAGAGTATACAATATACATGGCTTGCGAAGAAACACATTTTAACTACAAATGGACTCATGTGGCATTCGATTTTTGATCAAAGCGGTTGAAATTAATGTCCAAGATCTTCCGTGGCCGTCCTCTTGTTCTCCATAAGAAACATTCTTCTCCTCCCATCCCATGGACGCCAGAGGTTTCTATCATCAACCCGTGAACATAGTTGTATTTTTTGCACTACTTGAGAGGGTCGAATGTCTCGACTAGAGGGGCTGAATAGGAGAATACATTTATTAACAATTTATTAATAATTTAGCGGATCACAAGAATATAGGTTCTCTATATATGCAACTAAGTGAGAATATCCTATATGGAAAAATACAACTTGCTTATACACAATATCAACTAGGACAACAAGCTAGTAACAAGTAAATAGCAGGGGGTAGAAATAACCACACAATGAAGGCAAGGATGTATCATATAGTTCACAACTTTGGGGGTGCTAGTCTTGGTTGAAGAGGTGCAGAGCTACAATGCCACTAAGACTCACTTTATTTTTTGAGCTATCCCACCAAGGAAAATGACTCAATCCACTAGTAGTGACCTTAAAGATGGCAACCAAACCCTTACAAATTATTTGGAGCTTGTCTATAAGTTAATCAGAGGCTCTCCAACTCGCCTGAAGCCCTTCTCCACCAATAATAGGATACACGACAATTCCTTCAATCGGGGGTGACCAAACACCTAAGAGTAACAATATCCACAAAACAAAGGGGAATCTCCTTTGGTGAAAGTGAAGATCCAAATCTCAAATATCCTTTCCAAAAAGATCAACAAGATCTAAGGACTATGGAGGAGGATCTCTATTGCAACAATGGGCAAGAGATAATGAAGTCATCACATTCCTCATGGGGAAGAAGGTGACCTTATATAGCTGCTGCCAAAAAATCCAATTGTTACAATCACTCTATGTGAGGCCTCAAGGTTTTGAGGTTAGGTAATCCAAGCAACCTCCGGTCCTTGCGCAATACGGCGGAAACCATGACCAACACTGCAACAAAGAAGGGGGGCACTGACGCTTATATATGCTGAGTAACGCGCCTAGTTTCTGGTAGATTCGTGTAACACCTCAGTATGTTAACACTCTGACCCGGTAAATAAAAGCCACCAGGGATAACTGCATCAGGAAAAGTGCAGAGCCGACACTTTTTTCTCTTAGCGCATCACTATGCGTCGATCTTGTTCTAAGGTGGCAGATACATGTAACACATCAGTACATTAATGCATGGCGCAAATTTTACTGTCATGATACACATAAGTGTTGCACACAATTATGTCGTGTTTGGTGCATCTTTCGAGGGAAAAAGATTAATCACAATCAATGATAATGAATTTTCATTGTATGAGACTAATATCCGAATTTTCATCTTTATTAAGGTTAATCACAATCAACACTACACTTAAATTTCATTACATCTTTTTTGATGTCGAGTTGGTGCAGAGGCTAGGTGTAAAGAGGCTAGGTGTAGTTGATATCTTCTTGATATTAATATATTTCCCTTTATAAAAAAATCATTACATCTTATTTTTCCGATCAAGCACAAGGACACATAACTAGCACATTAACACTAAAATTAATAGACAACAAACACATTTTTTATTTTTTGAAAGAAGGTAAAGGATTTGCCTTTATTCATTGAATAAGGCGCGATGGCACAAAGATTTAATTATACAGCCTAGAACCATAAAAGTGCAGTCTCTTTGTAATAACTAGTAAGTGACCCAAAAGTCTTGCCCCTGCGAAAACCCAACTTTAGTTTTCATCTGTTCTTTTTTCTTGAAACGGAGAAAGAGACGAAAGCTAAAACTTGGGTTTCGTTGAAGATACTCGTATTTCGGTCATTCCATGATTCCCACGAGACAAGCATCCACCAATAGTCTTCATGTCAAATTTAAGTTGCAAAAGAAACAAGCTTTCTCTTCCTCGCGGGACCGCGCTCCCGCGTCGTTTAACACACTTGCAGGATCAAAGGTGAATTTATGTACGCGTGCATGCGCTTTGAGTCTCCGACGTCTCGATCCTTCCGTACAGCTTCTGCTAGGATAAGACACGCGCCATGCCGTTAATTTGAATCGTTACAGTGATGCTGTTGAGCTAGCGAAGTGTTGGGACGCGAGAATATTCCACCAGGCAAATGTGGTGGTCACGGCCGCGAGCTGGAAGCTCCAAATTTAAGTAGAGCACGAACATCTACCAATACTTTCAGAGCACAGTGGTACTAGCTGTTGTATACTTAGCAAGTTCGAATTTCGAAGTTCAAATCAAGTCAAGCAGTCGGCCTAAGAAGCCATCGACAGCCGGAGCGAGGATCGAAGGCTTGCGATTGATAGCATCGATGTCCGCGGTAAAGATAATCCACTAGGCCCAGGCCGAGTTCGAGGGGGATTTTGAACGGGGGCAGTGGGATTTACTAGTTCAGACTTCAGAGGCAGTGTGTTTTAGTTCAGTTCAGAACAGGCAGCTGACAGTCGAATGCAGGCCAGCCTTTGATGAGGCCTCCATCCGAGCCAACGTCCTCTGACCATATACTATAGAGCAGCCTGGTCTTGAACTAATGAACTTCTGGCTCGTCAAGTCTGCCTGATGTGCTGCACCGTTGGCCGTTTCTGGCAGACGGAGGGCTAAAATCCTCCTGCTCTGCTGTACCTCCGCTGTGCCTCCCATCGGGGTGGTGCCTTGCTAGGGTAAAAACAACAGAGGAACGAGTGGTGAATGGTAATTTTTCTATTGTCTCGCTTGCTGATGCTGATTGCAAATCGGGTACACATTGGTAGAACTGCGAGCCTGGTGAAAACCGAAGATTAGCTTGGAGGCTTTGAATTCAGGCAACAAGCAAATCATTGCTAAAAGCTAGATTAGCAGAAGATGTGAATTAGGATTTGCAGACTCATCCAATGCACTCAACACATCATTCTTGAAAAGCGTTGCTTTTGGAGAATCTATTCTGCAGCCCAGGTACTGTCTTCGTTGATGGTTTGAATGTTGTTGTTACCAGTGTTCAATCACCAGATGGGGTTTTTTATTTTTCCACTTCTCTTTTTTTTTCAAATTTTTTCTAGGTTGTGTGCACCCTTGTTGTCTTAGACATTGAGTTGTGGTGTAATTGATATCTTTGTGATATTAATATATATTTTCTTCATTGAAAAAAGTAAACGTGTCCTAGGCAAAAATCCACATGTACGACCTGATTGCAGGTACCATGCACCCCTAAAGGTGCTAGCTGATGGGCTAAGGCCCATGAACAACTTGTCTTCTTCCTTTTCACATCTTCTCATAAACCCTAAGTTTTTCGGCTTCACCTTCGCCGAAGCTGCCACGACCAGCCGCGCTATATCTGTCTTCTTCTTCCTCTAGTCGCCTCCTTCCTCCCCCGACCAGCATTAACAGGCTGGCCCAAACACCGCTCGGGCCTCAGGGGTGGGTGGCAGCCCGTAGGAGCCGACAAATGCGGTGTATAGGATTTACAGACGGGTCCTCCTCCGTAGCGCCCGCGCGCTACCAATGCTTCATTTCGCTTAAGAGTTATTTAATTGGGCCGGCCCATTTATTACTCTGTTACTTCGCGTGAGGTTGTTTTCTGTCGCCTTTAGACGACTGTTCGGTCCGTTCGTACTTGGTTACGCAGCACGTTCTATTTAAATTAGTCGAAATCTCTTTGAACTTTCGATGTGGGACTATTTAGTATGTACGTTTGCGCGTACGGACATGCAAACACCACGAACGAAGAGGAGTAGGCCCTTAAGCATGTGGCTGTAAGTACGTGTTTTTGTTGATATTTTATGTTTTTGTTTCAAAAATTCGGAAATAAAATTTACAAAAATCGAAAACAAAAATTACAAAAATATCGGAACAAAAACTACAAAAATATGGGAACAAAAATTAGAAAAATCCAGGAATAAAAGTTATAAAAATTTCAAAAATCTAGGAACAAAAAATTCAAAAAACTAGGAACAAAAGTTAAAATAATCCAGGAATAAAAATCAATGTCAAAAATCTAGGAACAAAAATTACAAAATCTGGGAACAAAACTTACAAAAATTCAGAAAATGAAAATTACAAAAATCTGGGAATTTTTTTTACAAAAAACCGCTCTAGGAACAAACATTACAAAAATCCAGGAACTAAAGTTGCAAAAAATTCAAAAACCTAGGAACAAAAATTTCAAAAATCTAGGAACAAAAGTTTAAAAAGCCTAGGAACAAAAATTAATTTCAAAAAATTTGGAACAAAAATTACAAAAATCTCGGAACAAAAATTACAAAAATATTGGAAATTTTTTTTACAAAAAACCGGGAACAAAAGTTAATTTAGGAACAAAATCTGGGAACAAAAATTACAAAAAAAAATCTAGAAACAAAAGTTACGAAAATTTCAAAATTCTAGGAACAAATTTTTTGAAAATCTAGGAACAAAATTTAAAAAAATCTAGGAACAAAAATCCAGGAACAATAATCAAAAATCTAGGAAAAAAATTACAAAAATCTCAGAACAAAAATTACAAAAAATCTGGGAGCAGAAATTACAAAAATCCGAGAACAAAAATTACAAAAACCCAGGAACAAAAGGTACAAAAATCTGGGAACAAAAAACGAGGAACAAAAATTTCAAAAATGTAGGAACAAAAGTTAAAAAACTTGGGAACAAAATTCTTGGAACAAAATTTTCAAAAATTAGGGAACAAAAATTCCAAAAATCTGGGAACAAAAAATGATGAAAATCCAAGTAAAATTCGTGAAAAAATTACATAGATCGGGGAACAAAAATTTCAAGAATTCAGAAACAAAATTTATGAAAATCTAGGAACAAAAAGTACATAAATTTGGGAACAAAAATTACAAAAATATAGGAACAAAAATAACAACTTAAAAGAATAAAAACAAAAAATAATAAAAAAAGGTAACTAAAAAGCAAAATAAACTAAAGTAAGATATATGAAATTTTAATAGAAAGAATAATAAGAAATAAAAAACATACGCAGAAAGAAACATACTAAAAAGGAAAAAGGAACAAACTTTTACGACTACAGTTTCGATAAAAATGGCAGCGCCTAAGGAACAAAGAGTAGAAAGAAAGCTATACTTAATTGGGGAAATAAAATATATAATCCGTGGTCTTCCTTTTTTTATCGGCAGATGACAATCTTCTGTGTACGTACATGTTCCCTCGTGCTGATCCGTTCCTCGGTGAGTAATAAAACAAAAAAGAACGTGCCAACAGAATCCGTGAGTACTACCTACCGAAGGAGGCGAGCAGAATTAAATGGGCCGAGCCCAGCGCACAAATCGTTTAGCGAAATGTATGCTCCATAGCGCGCGCGCGCTAGCGAGCATTCTCCTTTACAGACTGATGTGCCACTTCTTTTCTATGGAACCGATGCAAGCAGCCCGGCCCTAAATACAATGTAAGCAGAAGGCCCAGTATATGGTATAACGGATGGCCCAATAACCCAAACAAGAGGATAGAAGAGTCCAGCCAGTCATATCTGAGTTTCTGATTCCGCTCAAAAAAAAAGAGAATAGTACTCTGAGTTCCAGATGAGATAGCAACAGCGAAATCAGCATGGCAGGGACTCTACAGATTGTGATTAGCTTCTGATCATCATTCGGATCCCTCCCAATCTCGCAAGCCAAACAGACGAAGGCGTGCGGGGAGAAACCAACAGATACCTCCGCCGACGACCCCCTCTGCCGGCGCGCATGGCTCCCGCATCCACCTCGCCGGCGGCGGCGGAAGCCCGCCCACGGCAGGCGCTGGCCAAGTCCACTCTCCTGGGCGGCGTGGGGGATCTGGACGCGGCCGTGTCCCTCCGCCTCCACGCCCTCTTCCTCCCGGTGCCCCGCCTCCTCCTCAAGGCGCTCGAGGTCGCGGGCGACGGCCGCATCTGGCTCCCCGTCCCCATCTCCCTGCTCCTGATCTCCACCACCACCTCGTCAACGGTCTCCCCTCTCCTCGTCGGCCTCGTCGCCGGCCTGGTGCTCGACATCGCCTTCGTCGGCCTCGCCAAGCTCGTCTTCCGCCGCCCGCGCCCGGCGTACAACGCCGCGGACATGTACGTGGCCGTCGCCGTAGACCACTGGTCCTTCCCCAGCGGCCACTCCTCCCGGGCCTTCCTCGTCGCCGCCTTCCTCGCCAGCAGCGGCCTCCCCCGCGAGGCACTGTACCTCTGGGCGGCCGCGACTTCGGCGTCACGGGTGCTTCTCGGCCGGCACTACGTTCTCGATGTCGTCGCCGGGGCTTGGCTCGGCGTACTTGAGGCCTGGCTCAGCAACTTGATCTTGAGTTATTTGTGCGGCGGCGGCGGCGGCGGCAGCTTTCTTGTATGCTAACTGCTGTTCTTGCACGATTAGTTGCTGCATTGCTGCACAGAAGTGCAATTTTTCTTGCGATCGATTCAAGTTCGTGTGCACCGGGGTTGTCATTTGTACTTGAATTGATGAGCATGCCGTGAAGGAGATATTGAATCCACCTGCTTCTTTATGTGCAGTCTTATTAGGGTGCAAATACAATAGTACTATTGGTGTTCTAACATGATTACTCTTTCTTCATCATGACATTCACAGGTGGTAGGCTAGATTTATATTGCTTATGCTCTGTGCATTGGAAACGTTGGCTTCAGATTTCAGGTGTACCCTACTCTTCTTCAGCAAATGTTCGTCGTGTATGTGCTTATGTGCTGCAATACTTTGTATGCAGAGATACCACGGCATTATGGCAATTTGATTTGTCATGTTACACTCAACTCAGAGAGGTTTAAGAAGTGTTATCAGCTGCAGGAGGTATGTTGACATGCATTTATCTCATGTAAGGGCGCCGATCATCCTGTTATAACGTCTGAATTTGTCGCTGGGGCTTGGCTGGGCATGCTGGAGGCCTGGCTCAGCAACTTGATCTTGAGTTATTTGTGTGTCCGCGGCAGCTTTCTTGTATGGTAACATTTGTTCTTGCACGATTGGTTATTGCATTGCTACTATGACGGAAGTGCATTTTCTTGTGGGCAAATTTAGTTTCCGAGCACACATGTTTCTTTAGTACTTGAATTGGTATGCCTGAAGACATTTGTTGTGAGATGGTGGTTTCCTCACTTTTCGATGACACAAGGAACTAGAAACTACATGCCCAATGTAAAACTGCTTACACATGTGTCCGCAGGTTCATGCTTTCTTAGGGTATCGCGCCAATATCTCTTGCAAGTTGCAACTTCGACCTGACGTATCGTGTAGACTGTTGGCTAACCTTGAAATTATATCAGATTTGAGTCACAGTCAGCAAAACTGCAAAGCAAAGGCGTACAGAAATGCATCAGGTTATGTACTTATGTAGGTATGATGTGGAAAATAGAACATGCAAAAATTAACAAGATCAAATAGAAAAACCATCTTAAGTGAAGCGATACAATTTTAAATTTGTACGTGAATAAGAGGAACCTACTCCATCTTTTATTATCGTAACCAATCTTAGTAGATTGTTTTTAAGCTCGCCTTATGCCAAGGATAAAAGTCTATTGTTTCTTATTCTGTATCAACATCACACCAGTTAGTATTGCTAAAATCCAATGTACAACATATAGGAATTCACGTTGTGTCAGATATCGCTTTTTATATATATTGCAAAAGTACAATACAATGTCCGACAGTCAGTTAATGTTATTCTTTATAACAAGTTGCATTAAGGGAAAAATTAGATTCCATAATTATTTCTATATGTGTAAACTAACAACCTGATGGTGAGGCCTCATAGATGTTCCAAAAGATTTCATTGGAATACTCTGCAAGTGCTTTCTTGTCATTATTTGTCAATGGACATTGTGTGCTGGCCTCTATAAGAAAACATTATACTGACCTCCAACAAGAAAACGTTTAGAGCAATATAGCTTCCATTATGAAAAAAGAACAAATATACTGACATCATGCCATCTTAGCTCATCTGATTAGTTCTGACTTGACTCATGAAGCTTGAGAGGGAAGACTTGGTCAGAGTGGTTTTGCTTCAAAGTCATCGCCATCATTGGCAACATATCTGGCTCTCTTCAAGAAACACTAACACATCGGTTTCAGAATAAGAAAACAAACACATCTGGCTCATTGCTAGTGAACAGCAAGACGATGACATTTGTCACAAATAAGAGAAGATGCAGTGTTTATATATATAGTTCTCCAGGTATGGCTGCAGTTCAGAGTTCCAAACGAACCGATGGGTTGTGCTACTCACTTGCTTCCCCTCTTCATACTGACACAACTCTACTCCTACTCGGTATCTGTATCTACCCATGCCCAAGGCCATGGAAACACGACAGCTGCTTCTTTCTGTCATCAGGACCAGGCTGCAGCACTTCTCCAACTAAAGCAATCCTTCATCTTTGACTACTCCAGTACCACCTTGCCATCGTGGCAACCTGGTACTGACTGCTGTCTTTGGGAAGGTGTCGGTTGTGATGATGATGTATCTGGCGGTGGCCACGTCACTATTCTCGACCTTGGTGGCCATGGCCTTTACAGCTATGGCTGCCATGCTGCGCTCTTCAACCTCACTTCCCTGCGCTACCTCGACCTCAGCATGAACGATTTTGGCACATCTCTCATACCGGCAGTTGGCTTCGAGAGGCTATCCAAGCTCGCTCACCTCAACCTTTCTTGCTCAGGTTTGTATGGTCAGATTCCAATAGTGATCGGCAAACTCACAAGCCTTGTAAAACTGGATCTTTCGTCAGAGAAGAATATCGATGATTCCTATACAAGCATGAGTGAATGTGCTGCCTTGGGCTCTCGTAACGAACTGTTGCTACGAGAACCCAGCTTTCAGACCTTAGTGGTAAACCTCACCAATCTGAGGGAACTCTACCTTGATGGAATGGACATATCTGGTAGCGGACAAGAGTGGTGCAGTGGTCTAGGTAAAGCTGTTCCCAGTCTCCAAGTTCTTAGCATGTCATTCTGTGAACTCAATGGGCGAATCCACTCCTCCCTCAAGTCTCACACTAGTAGAAAAACGGCTTTTAGTCCCGGTTGGTAAAGGCCTTTAGTCCCGGTTGTAGCAACCGGGACTAACCAATCGGGACTAAAAGTCTCCCTCTTTAGTCCCGGTTGTGCCACAACCCGGGACTAAAGACCCTCCACGTGGCCGCCCTGAGTGCTGCGGGCTGGAGAACCCTTTAGTCCCGGGCTGGAGAACCGGGACTAAAGGTTATTTTGTTATTTTCAAATATTTTTGAAAAAAGTTTCGGAATTATTTCAATTTTTTTTGAATTTTCCTATTTTTGGATTTTTGATTTGTTTGACAGTTTCCCCTCTAATCTCTAATCACCATCCCTATGTCATGTCAAAGTATATACTCGTGGTCCCACTTCCCGGCTGGTCACCCATCCTTACACTGCTCCACCCTTAGCACGCTTAACTTCTTCATTTCTTCCCTACTAGCTTTCAAGACTGCGTTCGCGACTTCTTGATAATACTATGCTATGAATTGTATTAACCCCTTAGACTTTGATAATATATCATTTTACTTTTTTGAGTTCCAACTAATTTCAAAAATAAGTAATAATGATTAAGTAATAATAAGCATCAATGAATTTCAAATAATCTTTATGCATAATTTAATTATTAATTTTAAAACTCAAAATATTCAAAAAAAACAAAAAATTCAAAAATCTTTAAAAATTCCAAAATAATCTAAAAACTTCAAAATAACTAAAAAGTGGAAGAAACAACTAAAGAAATTAAAAAATCCTTCAAAAAATCATTTTTTTCTCATTTTTCTAACAAAAACTAAAATCTTCCTGCTTTCATATTTCCCTTTGGAATTTTGAGAAAGTAGAATTTGTGCAAACGGCCTATGGAATTTTGAGTCCGTATGCAAAAGTTAGAGCCGTTTTAATTTGGAACATCCTTTTTTTGCAAAAAAATTCAAATTTCAAATTTTCAAATTTTCCATAAAAGTTAGTTGCATGAGGTACATGCATGTCAAAGGATTTTGAAATTTGAAGTTTTTATCATTTTCGTTTATTTTTTTTAGACGTTTTTTCTACGCGGGGGGGGGGGGGGGGGGTAGGCATGAGAGGAAAATTGGGGGAGACCCTTTAGTCCGGGTTGGTAACACCAACCGGGACTAAAGGGTGGGGCTTTAGTCCCGGTTGAAGATACCAACCGGGACTAAAGGTCACTAACCCTTTAGTCCCGGTTCGTATCTCCAACCGGGACTAAAGGTCCCATTTGAACCGGGACTAAAGATTTCTAGCCCACATAGTCTTTTGAACCGGGACTAATGTGAGCATTAGTCCCGGATCAAAACACAACCGGGACTAAAGCTCAAATTCATCCTGGATATTAGGCCTGTTTTCTACTAGTGTCACATCCCTTACCGTGATCAACCTCAAGTATAATTCTGACATTTCTGGTGCGGTTCCTGAATTCTTTGGGAGCTTTCTCAACTTAAGCCTTCTTCAACTCAGCTATAACAGTTTTACTGGTTGGTTTCCTCAGACAATCTTTCAACTGAAGAAGATAAGAGTACTTGATGTGTCATGGAACTATCAACTCTCAGGTCATTTACCAGAATTTCCAAATGGGACTTCTTTGGAGACTTTGAATCTATATTATACCAAGTTCTCTGGTACCACACTGAGCTCTTTAAGCAGCCTCCTGTCTCTCAGGGAGCTAGGTCTTGATGTAGGATCACTGTCTATGGAACCTATTGCTTTATTGTCCAACAAGCTCAACTCCTTACAAAACTTGCAACTCTCTTTTGATACATTTTCGGGGGATTTGGAACCATTTTTCACATGGATTAGTTGCCTTAAGAACTTAACAAGGTTGCAACTCTCTGATTACCATTCCTCCAAGATAATGCCCCCCATGATTAGCAACCTCACCAACTTGACAAGTTTGGAAATTACTGACTGTGCCTTCTTTGGGCAAATACCACCATCAATTGGCAACCTCTACAAGTTGACGTCCTTGAGAATCTCTGGTTGTGCCTTCTCCGGGACAATGCCATCTTCAATTGGCAATCTCAAGGAACTAAGAAGCTTGAAAATCTCTTATATTGACTTGTCAGGTCCAATTATAACAGATATTGGAGAGCTCAGAAAACTGGTGGTATTAGTATTAAAGGGCTGCAGGTTTTCTGGCAGAATACCGAGTGCAATTGTTAACTTGACTAACTGGTTTATGTGGATCTTTCGTATAATGATCTCAGAGGTAAGATTCAATACATAACTCCAGTATCACAGAACAAATAGAACAAGAATGGATAACCAAAAATCATGCATCTCTTTGTTATGAATAATAACTGCAATATTTTTGCTCCTAACAGATACTAGACTTGTGAGGAAGGAACAACACCAATGACACATACTATGAAAGTTCCATGAGAAACCATGTTCAAATTTTACTGCAAATAAATAGATAACACATTAATGTTAGCCGCACAACTCAGCACTTCCGATGGTAGAGGGCGCCAGCCTTAACTGCGACGTGCCTCACCCAATCCTGACGACCACCACGTAAGTCAGGGCGGCGGCTAGGGTATAAGAGTTGGGATGGGTGGCTAATATAACTTTTTTAACTTGCCACATACAAAAAAAATACGGCCCTTGACCCTAATAAAAAAAATTATGACATTTTCCAAGCAACTTAATTAAAGTTTGAGCGCCAATATTCTAATTTTAGGGGGTGTTGAGATATTCAGTTGATTCGTCCCTTGACCCTAAAACGTCTGTACAACAATTACTACTTACTTCCATTTGCTGATATGGCATCGTATACATTGAGTCACACACTTCTTCTGCAATAGAGTACATTTGACCTTTGAAGGTTGTCTCAAATCTCAGTTTACTGCTCATAGATAACAACATCGAATGTTGGGAATTTGAATGTTTAACCCTTCTCTCTGAGACACCTCTCCATTCTTGTGAATCACATTTTTCTTCCATAAAATATACATTTGTTGTCTTCTACAATGTTAACACAAAATGTCTTAACTCTACTTGCAGGAGACATTCCAACATCTCTATTCACTTCTCCAGCAATGTTACAGTTGGATCTTTCATCAAACCAATTTTCTGAACCCATTCAAGAGTTTGACGCACATTATTCACACATGATAGCTCTTTATTTGGGTCGAAATCAAATTAGTGGACAGATTCCTTCATCATTCTTTCAGCTTACAAGTTTGGGGATCCTGGATATTAGCTCAAACAACTTAACAGGTTTAGTACAATTGAGTTCACTTTTGAAGTTGAGAAAGCTTTCATTATTGGATCTTTCAGACAACAAATTGTCTATACTGGATGGAGAAGGTAGTAAACCCATGTTACCCGTATTCCCTAAACTCTTGAATTTACAACTCGTATCTTGCAACATGTCAACAATTCCTAGATTACTGATGCATCTTAATCATATCGTGATATTGGATCTTTCGAGAAACAAAATACATGGGACTATACCCAAATGGATATTGGAGACATGGGATGACAGCCTTGTAAGTTTAAATCTTTCACACAACATATTCACACATATGCAACTGACTTCATATGTTCTCCCGAACAATCATTTGGAAATTCTTGATCTTAGTTTTAATAAACTTCAAGGCCTGATCCCGATGTTCCCTAAAACAACAGCTAGCAGTTCCACTCAATTCTTGGATTATTCAAATAATAAATTCTCTTCTGTTTTGGCAAACTTCACTGCTTATCTTGGCCAAACTGACTATCTCAAATTGTCCAAGAATAACATAAATGGGCACATACCACATTCCATTTGCGATTCAAGAGCCCTCAATGTCCTTGACCTATCTTATAACAACTTCAGTGGGGTAATACCAGCATGCCTGATAGAAGATAGCAACTTGGCTATATTAAATTTGAGGGAGAATAACTTTGAGGGAACATTTCCTTATAATATTAGCAAGCACTGTAATCTTCAGGCAATAGATTTACACGGCAATAAGATACAAGGCCAACTGCCTAGGTCTCTTTCCAACTGCGATGACTTGGAGGTTATTGACACTGGAAACAATCGGATGGTTGGTACTTTCCCATCTTGGTTGGGTAGACTCTCCGATCTCTCTGTTCTCATTCTGAGATCCAACCAGTTTTATGGCCAGCTTGCTTATCCTCCCAAAGATAGAAAATTTGGGAAATACTTCTCAAAGTTACAAATCTTTGATATAGCCTCAAATAACTTCGTTGGCAATTTGGATCCACGATGGTTTGAGAGGTTCACATTTATGATGGCAGAGTTCAATGACACGGGAACTATCTTAGATCATGATATGCAATTTGCTTCATACTATCATGATACTGTTGCAATCACATACAAAGGGAAATATGTGACACTTGAAAAGATATTGACTGCCTTAACTGCAGTTGACCTCTCAAACAATGCACTGGATGGCGATATTCCTGAATCAATTGGAAGGCTAGTGTCACTGCATATATTGAACATGTCACATAATGCATTTACAGGGAGGATCCCACCACAAATTGGTGAGATGCGTCAGTTAGAATCACTAGACCTGTCCTGGAATGAGCTTTCTGGGGAGATTCCACAAGAGCTAACAAGCTTAACATTTCTTGGCACCCTGAACTTTTCCGAGAACAAGCTTGATGGAAGGATACCCCAGTCGCATCAGTTTGCGACATTCGAGAACACTTCATATAAAGGGAATTCAGGGCTCTGTGGACCACCCTTGTCCAAACCATGTGTAGATTTCAGTGATCCAAATGAGGCACAAGTAAACATATCAGAAAATAATGTTGATATTATCTTGCTTCTCTTTATTGGGGTGGGCTTTGGCATTGGATTCACAGCAGGAATTCTGATGAAATGGGGCTAAAATCGGCAAATGGATTCAGACTGACTGCTGGTACAGTTATGCTACTATTGGAGGCGGCTATAAGTTGTAATATGTCACCCTGTGGGCTCATACCTCTATCTTATCATCTGTCATAACTTGTGTGTTGCCATGCTTATGTAATATCGTCAGCACACTGATGTGGTGGCAATTGAGAACTACTAGTAAAGTATTGATGTTTTAGTATGATTACTCTTTCTTCATCATGAGATATATAGGTGGTAGGCTATATTTACATTCCTTATGCACAGTGCATTGAAAATGTTGGTTTAAGATTTCAGGTTTTGTTACCCATCTTTTTTAGTAGAGACACTTCTTCAGCGAGTGTTCACAGTGTATCTGCTTATGCTACAACAGTTGTGTGCATAGGATATGCTACCATAGTACTGATTGATAGATATTCCATGGCAATTTGGTCTATAAGGTTAGCGTTATCAGCTGCAGGAGGTCATGTTAACATGGGTCATCCTTTTCATGTAAGGGCACCCTACCTATCATCCATCTCTGGAATCCAGCCTGTTTCTCTCGATCAATATGAAATTAAAACACATGCCCAGAACTGAGATATTATCCAGTGTGTTCTAAAAAGAGAGGATATTTTTCAGTGTCCTTGTAAAGACACTACCTGCCCGGGAGATGCTGAAATGCAGGTGCTGTTTTCAAGTGTTGAAAGCGAGTTCTCAACTGTCCGCATCACTGGCAACAATCCTGGATGAGAAAACGAGGGTTGCTCGAGGAAGTTAGTGCTACTGTTTTTGCGCAAGGCCTTTGATATTTCAGCGACAACTGCATCATCAGCTGCTACCCTGATCATGTTCGATCGTGACATGTGCTTGGAAAAGCGTGCGACAGACAGTAGCTCAAGAGGCCCGTTTCGGCGCAGAAGCTTCAGATCTGAGTGATGATAAGTTGATAGGGCAACCTAACGCTGGCATCATTTCTGCTCAATGTTCCGATGATGCTTACCTGGCGCTGGCAGCTCGTAGGTGGGTTCGGTAGCCAGTAACCATAGCATCAAGTCTCTTTCCACCTAAAGTTCTCTTGATGATGTTGGGACCGTCGTTTTAAATTTCAGGTTTGGAAAAAAAGTTAGCCTTTACTGAAATTATTGAATTTCAGTGATTTTGGTTTTCATTTCGGCCAAATGACGGAAATTTTCTCTCAAAGCTCATCAAAAGATTTCAAATTTCGAAAAATATTTTGAATTCATGTGTATTACCGAAAGAACTGAAATATTTTGACCAAAAGGCAATTATTTTGGTGTCTACCGGAATTACTCCCTCTGTCCCGGTTTATAAGTCTTGCGCGTATCTCTAGGTTGCTATTTTGACCAATGTAATATAAGATATATACTATAAAATTTATATCATTGGAAACTTTAGATTACGTACTTTCTAATGGTATAATTTTTATGTTATAAATTTATATTATATTTGTCAAAATGACGACCTAGGGGTACGTGCATGACCTATATACGGGAACGGATGGAGTACTGAAATTCAGTGAAATTCAATGAGATTTCATACGGAAAAAGAGGCTTCACTTCACCGCTATGTTCAGAAATTAATTAGCTCCAGTGTAGCACAAGGTCGCCGGGGCGTCGGTCGGAGACGGAGAGGACAAAAAGGGCAAAGGGGCGCGGAGAGAGATAGGATCCTTTCCACAGGGGGCGGCGACGTGGGAGCCGTATCCAGCCCCAATCCCATCTGGCGCGGTGGCGCCCCCCTCCCGCCGCCGCCGTTGTCCGAATCCAGCTATGACTCATCAACCAACGCGCGCGCACAAATAATATTCAGCCCGGATCAACCCACGACGCAACCTCCGGAGCTCCCCCGTCAATCAGCCAATCGCCAGACCAGTGTTTCCCAACTGAAACCGCCTAATCCGTCCATCAATCATCAATCTTTGTTAGTTTACGCCGACCTGAATTCCCTCCACCCTCCGGAGTCCTGCCCCGCATCCCCTCCACCTCCGATTCGTCTTCCTCCCAATCCCCAACTCCTGCCTTCCTCCTTCATAGCCCTCTGCCTGTTTGATTCTTTGCTTCGAGGACCCGGAAACGCCGCGACCCCGTTCTCGGATCGTTTCTTGCGGGTAGGAGAAGGGCGCATTGGTTTTTCTTGGTCGCCGTTGTTCCCCCTTGGTCGGCGCCATGAGCAATACGCTGCTCCGGGTCTACCCTTCCGAGCTCAAGCTGCCATGTAAGTTGCTCCCGCGACCGCCCGTTACTGTTTCTTGATGCGTATTGGCCTGTGCGGGGGGACTGACCCGTTCCGATATTCTGAACAGTCGAGCTCAAGAAGGCGAATTCGGGATGCATCGAGCTCGTCAACAAGACCGATGAGCGCGTTGCTTTCAAGGTAAAGAAAGATTCTTGCTAACCTCGTGCTGACGAAAACTGCAATCAGTCAATGCGGAGGAATCAATCAGGTCGATGGATTTCTGATGCGGTGTTCAATCATATGCAGGTGAAAACAACGAACCCGAGAAAGTACGCGGTGCGGCCGACCTCCGGCATCGTGCCGCCAGGGGGATCCTGCGGTATCACGAGTGCGTCTGCTTGACTTGCCTTAGATGCCTAATTACTGCTACTCGATTTTGATTGATGCGCCATACTCACCTGGCATTGTTGCTCTGTCTGTAGTTACGATGCAGGCGCCAAAGGAGATCCCTCAGGACTACCACTGCAAGGACAAGTTCCTTGTTCAAAGCGTTGTAGTCCAGGAAGGTGTAACCAATAAGGACATCGTCCCTGAGATGGTAAGTTGTTCTTGCAGCACTCGAGTGTCTGGAGATTATCCGCAAAAAACAATCTGTGGAGATTGATTGATTGTTTCATGTGTGTAATGTAAATGTTATGGTCTCTTATTTCAAATTATATTTATGGTTTGCAGTTCAGTAGAGCGCCTGATAGGGTGGTGGAGGAGTTCAAGCTGCGGGTGGTCTATATCCCTGCAAATCCCCCCTCACCAGTGCCTGAGGAGGATGAGGAAGAGATTGCAGACACAGAGGTGGACCATGAAGTGTTCAGGCAATCCATGATCCATGCTGTAAGTAGTGGCATTGTTGCTTGATGCTGTAAGAAATGATGCCATGTTTGTTCCTAATGATGATTGCTGTGCTCTTCCTTTTCAGGCATCTAGGCAAGGACACGCATCCGGGTCACAACCTTCACATGATGAGGTGACTCTTTCCCACAATAAAAAGCATTGCCATGTTATTTGATCTCGCACTGAAAGAATATGCAATATCTCTACGCATTAAGTAGGTGATGTTTTGTAAAAGAAGGTGCTATGTGAAAACCAATCATTGCACATAGCACCATCAAATGTGCAGCTTCAGCTTATTACTCACTAAGAGACTGCTTTGCATGATTATTCTGTATAGGCTGATGTTAGTGGCGTAGTTTTATTTTCTTCACCAGATTATAATTTATGCAAACAGGTACTTGCTAGGAAGAAATTTAGCTCCAGTTTAGCACTATCATATATGCTTGTAAGCTACAGATTGTTGCCTTATAACATACCGAGTGGATTTGATTTCTACTTTCTTGAAGAACACATGAACTAGATATGAGAGTGCATAGTAATAGCTAATCTTATTTTTTAAAAAGAATTCCCCTCTATTTGCTATCCGTATGTCAGGATGTTTATATGTTTATCAATGCTCGAGTGAGATATTAGAATTTTTGTCTTTCTCATCTTCAAAGTTACTGAGCAACTTTATGTTTCTGATATTTCGTCATTCTGTAGGAGGTCTCTATGGTTAATTCAGAAGTTGTAAAATATGTGGATGAAAACAAGAAGCTTCAGCAAGAGCTGGTACGGCTTTTCTTCTGACAGGAAATCAAAAAAATTCTCCCTGCTCTATTTACATTGTTTCTGCAAAACGGTTATGTTGTTCTGCTACTTTTTATGGATTCCTAAGATCTTTATCCTTAAAAACATGTTTCTTAATTATTTCAAGAAACAAAATGAAAGAGATCAATTTATCATCCCAATTATACAGAGAAACTGGGTAAATCTTGTTGCAGTATTGCTTGCACAATTAACCTGCAAAATTTCTTTAAAGCGGTAAGAAATTAACTTGAGCAGTCTGGGAGCTCTGCCAAACAGGATAGGTATCTCCGAACTATCATAATACGATATGAAATGATCAAAAGAAGTCAACGGGAGTTCTGCCAAAGATAATGATGTTACTCCAGACCATCATAACAACACAATATGAAAATAAGTCAACTTCTTTGCTTTTCTAAACCAAACTCTGTTAGCCAGTCTGATTTTGCTTTCTGATATCTTATGCTAGTCAACGCTCTTCATTTTCAGGAAATGCTTAGGGAAAGAAGCCAATCTTTTGGGGGTTTCTCACCTAGGGCTGTGCTCTTCGTCTTCCTGTTATTTATCCTTGTTGGATACTTGATGACAGGTCGGAAGGTTTAGCCACAAATACGTGCTATATACATATCATTTTGCGACTTGGCTTAGGCCTCGGCTACCCCTCACTTTGGATGCTCTGTCTCTTCGTTCCATTTTAGCATAGTCTACACTGTATAGAAAGGGTTTTCTGGGTTTGATGTTATACATATGGTGGGAGTTTTTTTTGGAATATGCATAAAGGTGTATTGCATCTCTTACATTAATAACTCGCCCCTTTGAATAAGTTTCAAATCGGATCTGCAATGTTCCTTGTTTCACACTTTCACCTTGTGTACTTCTATGTCCTGTTTCCACCAGCTGCTGCAGTGATTGAATTTGCGATGCTGTATGGTGTGGCGGCTGGCATGAGGGATTGCTTTTTTTCCAGTAGTTTATAATTGCCAATCCATCAGTTCTAAAATAATCAAAATGTTCTAGTTTTTCCCTAAGGAAAACTATTTTAAGTTTAACCAGTTTTGTAGAAAGATATATCAACAACCAAAACCCAATTTCGTTTTAGTACATTAACATACAATATATTTTTCGTACTGTGTAGATTTGATGTTGTGGATAGTGACATTTTCATATAACTTTGATTAAACTTAAATTAGTTCGACTTTGACAAAACTAGAACATCCCCATTGGCCACAGGCCTATTACGTAGTACTAGACTCGTCAAAGTCCACCCAACGCCCAGTTACATCAAGTACAAACAAGCTATTGCTTAAAAAAAAGTACAAACAAGCTGAGCTGACCAGTGAGCTGCTCTTTTCTTTTTGTGCCAGAACAGTGACTTCTTGGCATGCACCGGGTTCAGCATCATTTTCCCCCCGAAATCACCCAGTGCATTATGTAAACGTGTTGTGGGAATAAAATCCCACCCGGATTTCATCTAGTTCTAGGTTGCAGAACCATAAAGTCAAGGGAAGCCAAGCTTTAAGTCATGATGAAAAAAAAGAATGTAACAGAGAAATATTGGTGCTCTCAAAAAAGTAATATTGATGATGAAATAGGTAGTTTATTGTTAGTGGATTCATCCCTTCAATATTGGTTTTGACAAGCGATTCTGGTCTGTATTTAGTAAATACATACCGCTTTTTTGAGGAACTACCCGTGGATCATATTTCCTCTTAATGTCGCTTACCCCTCATTGTGGGTGGTACAACATTCTAGGATGGCTGAAGATGGAAAGGAAGCCTTTTTAAGCAAGAGTCCTATCTTCCTTATTAATTACTACATTAATAAATGTGGAATCTCTATATGAAGAAGACTGTGAAAGAACATAAAGCCCTCATATGTGATTTTGGTAATTAATGACAATCTCTATGGACTAATGTTTGGATTGAGTTATATTTATATGACTTGTCCATAAATAATGCTTGAACCATATGTTAGTTTCAAGGTTGTAAGAAGATGGAAATAAAGAAGATCACATGATGACCAATGTGTTATTCAAGGAGTGATCCAAAGATTGATCATAAGGGAGTTGAGCCTATATCGAGTGTGTCTTAAAGAATAAGATTGAGTGAGCTCTCATATGCATATTTAAGACACCATCATTATGGAGAAAGAAGAATTGATTCGAGGACTAATCAAGTCGAAGCGCAAGTTCAAAATAATCATCTACAAGAGATCATATGATTGAATCTTACCATCTATATCGTGATCATGGATAAGTGAAGATATGCTTAAAGAGTGTCCCTCCCATAGTGGAGTATGCGGGAGCAATTCACATAACTTCACCAAACAAGCTCAATCAAGAAAGGCATTCCATGTTGAGGTGGACAAGAGCATCATCATCAAGCTCAAGTGGAATGCACAAGGCAAAGATATGATCTTGATATGGTTTCTTTCTTACCGATCTCAAGATGTTAGTTGTGAGAACGGGTTATAGGATCGGTAACCATACTATCAAGAATGGCTCTTGAGTCTTGAGTGAGTAACTTAATCGTATCGTAGGGAGAGATATCAAACCTTTGCATACTTGGCATCATGCATCTTTTTTTGTCCTTATTTGGCTTTTATCCATGTTAAGTTCTAGAGCTTGTGATTATTTCCATGACAAGATCTAGCTCATAAAAATGTGTTTCGTATGGAACACTTCTTGCATTTTTTGGTGATTGGAGGTTTTGCCGGTTCATCTTTGAAGAGAGATAAAACCTTTCATCATTTGGTTTTATCCTCCTTTGTTATGGTATGATGTTTCTATGGATGAAGCTGTAGAGCTCGTTATGGTGATTCCAATGAGCCCAGATCATCGAAATAGAGTCCGGATGGAAAAGTTATTGCTGTTTTTGTATTGCTATTTCTTCCCGAGCGGATTATCTGGGGCGGATTATTTCAATAATCCAGCCCTCAAAATTCTGCTAAGGACTTTTGGGCGCGGCTCCAGTAAGGGGGGGGGGGTTGGATATTCCGCCCTCGGGGGTCAGATTTTCCAGGGAAAAAATGACTGTAACAGTCAGATTTCGTGGGAGGAACCTAATAGGGCCCCCTTCTTCTCCAAAGGCTAGTTAGCTCATTTTTCCTCTCTCCCTCCCTCTCCCCACCATTGTTGACCTTGGAAAGCTTTCCCCTCTCTCAATTTCTCCCATGATTATTACAAATCTTTGAGGGAAAAGTGAGAGGAGATCTAGATCTCTATTTTCACCAATCCATCTCGCCTCTAAGTGAGGGGAACATAGTGGATCTAGATCTTAGAGTTATTTATGGATTTCCTTTGTTCTTCCTCTCATATATCTCCATAGCATTAGTTGCTTTTGTGGGATTTGGCTGAGAAGGATTTGAACACTTCGTGTGCTCTTGCCATTGCATTTGGTGCATCGATTTGAGTTCTCCTCGGAGATGCGAGTAAGTGAAAGTTCAGAGCTTATTACTCTTGGGTTCTTGGAACGCTAGACGGCTTTGTGGCTTTGTGGCTTTGTGGTGCCTTGGTGGTGATTCTCGGGAGCTTCCAATTAAGTTGTGGATGCATGCCCCAAGCTTTGTGTAAATGCTCGTCTTCGCCTCGAGGAACCCCTTAGTGGAAAACTGAACTAAGCTTTTGTGGCAAAAGTTCACTGGAGAATAGGGTGAGGCATTTGTGGTGTTGGTTAGGCCTTTGTGGCAACCACACCACTCCAACAAGATGTACTCCCCTTTAGGGGAGGAACTCGGGAATACATCATCGTCTCCATGTGCATCGATTATTCCTATTATCGAGCTCTTTACTTATACACTATACATTGTGATAGCCTTCGTTCTTAAAGTCATATATCTTGCTATCGGCTTGTTACTTGTCTTACTTAGCATAAGTTATTGGTACACATAGACGAGCCTAGTTTATTTAGGTTTTGTGGGCTTGAAAAAATAAACGCCAGTATAATTCCACATTTGTTCAAGCCTTTCATAAAAGTATATATCGTCTATTCTCCCCCCTCTAGGCACCATCTGTGTCCTTTCAGACTGCCGCTACCCCCTTGTATAGGGAAGGATTGAACGAATTGAATATAATATACTTCACGTACTGAAAAAGATATCTGGCTTCCTGTGGAGTGGAACTCTAGTTGAATGCCCCTCGGGAAAAGGAATGAAAGGATGCAACACCCACATAGTCTGTTCAGGTCAAGGAATGAAATGGATAAATCCAGTTGGAAGAAGCTCAAATTGATGGGGGGATAAGTGGGCTAATATTGCAACGTCTTGAATTGGGTATGTCCGAATCCGTGATCTCCACCACGATGCCATACGCCTATACCAACGGCTTAGCATCTTTATGTTCATGACTTGTCAAACATGCATGGGCGCTAATTAACGTGAATTGCTTATTTGATCCTGGAAGATTTTCAAAACCAGCCTTTGTTGTTCTTCGCAAGTGCCAAAACAAGGTCAACATTATGCCTATATCGGATTAGTGACTTGGCGTACATCCCCCCCGAGCGCCTGGAGAAAGAGTTTCATGTCATTTTGCCCGTGTTCGATGTCGAACACGTGTCAACTGGTTTTCTGTTAATGCAAGTACGCTTCTCTTTCCCATATCTTCTACTTTCTTATCTTTGTGCTTGTGTCAGACATTGTATTTTCGTTGCGAAAGTAATGGAAAGGGGAGCAGCCCGTTTGAAAA
Source organism: Dactylis glomerata (assembly GCA_007115705.1). NCBI lineage: Eukaryota > Viridiplantae > Streptophyta > Magnoliopsida > Poales > Poaceae > Dactylis > Dactylis glomerata. Next base: position 299,558 of record QXEO01000593.1, on the reverse strand, counting down.
AAAAATGTCAATGATCAAGGCTTCAAGGCAAGAAAACTTGGAAGCTCACTCAACTGCTCCAATGCCTCGTGTACGTGCTCTTTGCGGAGATACAGATTTCGTGGAGGAAATATTTGAGATCAGAGGCACAGGCGGAGCCAACACATCAAACATCTTACCAAAATCCTATCTTCTTGGATCTACCGGCCGGTCTCCTCACACGCTCTGGCGTCTGAGCTGTGCGACCTGTGAATTGTGATCTGAAGCCACACGATGAAATGACGCTGATGTTGATGCCATTGCCATGGCAGATTGGCAGGACAGAGATAGATCGAGCTAGCCAGGGAGGCAAATATGGCAGAGCCGCAGAGGGTGAGAGGGAGATGGTGCATGGGTAACACAGCATTGACCACCCGGCCCACGAGCAGAGCAAGCTGCCGAGCCGTCGTCTTGGATCCTTGTAGCTGCCTCACTGCCATTTTATCTGCCAGCTCCATGGCCACCCTCATGGGTGTTCCCGTGCACTGCTAGCCACTGCTAGCTAGCCACTCCGACATGTCATCTGCGCATTTCAGCCAGGGATCATACGAAGATCCGCCACTGCAGTCGATCTGGCCACACCTCAATCTTGTCCATTTGTCTCACGGACCTCACAGGGGGGAGCTACGAATTATTACTCGAAGGAGGTACATGCAAATATAGCTTGTTCGAGGGATTGCTCTCACAACAATGAAACTAGGCTAGGGTTTCCTCACCAAGGTTTCCTGGCAGGTTCTCCCCTATAAATACCCACGTACCATCGGCTCTTCAGCAAGTCCACAGTTGCACAAGCACTCTCTTATCTAGCCCTTGCGTTGCGTGCAATCATCTCTGCGTCAGCGGATTCTCAGCAGCCATGGCACCCAAGGCCTTCCTCCTTGTAGCCCTCAGCCTGGTCCTCGTCTTCGCCGTGGCCAACGCGTGCGGCACCAGCTGCCCGACGCCGACTCCGGCCACGCCGACGCCGTCCTACAACAAGTGCCCGAAGAACGCGCTCAAGCTCGCCGCGTGCGCCGACGTGCTGGGCCTCGTCAGCGGCGAGGTCGGCCAGCCGCCGGCCGAGCCGTGCTGCAGCATCCTCGGCGGCCTCGCCGACCTCGAGGCCGCTGTCTGCCTCTGCACGGCCATCAAGGCCAACGTGCTCGGCATCAGCCTCGACATCCCCGTCAAGCTCAGCCTCCTCGTTAACTACTGCGGCAAGAACCTCCCAAGCGGATTCATTTGCGCTTGATTAAGCTTCCTAGCTAGTTCTAGTTGCATGCAGCGCGCAAGCATGAACGGGGCGTTCCTTTCGTGATTGCAAACTACGTGCATGTTCGGTTCTTTGATATCCTCTCGTCTGATTATTCGGTTGGTTCTGAATGTAGAACTGATGCATCTGGTGTGCCAATTGTTGTGCTTGTTTCGTTTCCTATTGTTTCCCGCCCTCTGATCATTTGGTTGTGGAGAATTTATTGTCCAAACTTGCAATGGTTTTGTACTTAATTGGGTTGTATTTGCAATTGGTGTGTCTAGCCAGTCGCCATTCGGTTTATCTGTGATAAGATGGGATGCAAATACAGTATTTCATTCCGAACTGAAGTCCAGTTAAGTGTTGGCCAAGTACCAGCAGGGCAAAGACTTGTAGCTTGGAATGCCTTACTCCAGCGTTTGGCAAACATTCAATTACAAAATGGTCATGATGAATTCGGTTGGAACCTACATGCACTACCGGAGAACAGTGCTTTGCCATGCGGGCATATCGCACGGCAAAGGCATCAAACTGCACGGCAACGACACTGCCGTGCGTCCACGCACGGCAACGACACTGCTGTGCGTCCACGCACGGCAACGCAGGCACGGCAACGACATGCTCGGCAACGAAGACGTTGCTGTGCGTCTCGCGAAGATCGCTCGGCAAAGAGCTTTGCCGTGCGGGCAGGACGTTGCCGTGCGTCCCGGCACGTTGCCGTGCCCTCCTTCTCTGCCGGGCGTCGCCGCCGTTGCCGTGCGCAAATCCTCTGCCGTGCGTCGTTCTCACTGCCGTGCGCGTTTTCTCTGCCGTGTGTCGTGCTCGTTGCCGTGCCATGCCCTTTGCCGTGCGTCCTCCCTGCCTCTTTGTCGTGCGTCGTGCACCAGCACGCACGGCAAAGGCCCTGCCTGGCAAACCATCCGGCCACCCTGATGCACAGGTGTGCGCCACGTGGTGCCTTTGCCGTGTGTATGCGCACGGCAAAGTGACCAAATGGTCATTTGCCGTGTGCATACACACGGCAAAGACTCCACAGTATTTGCTGTTTTTTTGGTTTTTTTAATTCCCTGCATTTCAAAATTGCAAATACACATATATGCATATATATAACCTCAAACACATTCAATACATGCATATATCCACAAATACATCAAACATATCAAATAGATGCATACATGCATTCATATAACATCAAATACATCAAACATATCAAATAAATGCATACATGCATGCATATAACATGAAATACATCGACCACACCACAAATAGGTCCAAATGTTCATAGAGTCCACATAACAAGTTAAACATGTAATCTTATTACAAGTTCACGTGCACACTCCATACAAACAAGTGATGAACATATAGGATACAAGTTCATAATGTCATCAACCTTGTTCTTCTCCATTGCTTGTTCCTTCTCCTACATGTTCAACAAGTATTAGCATTCTTAACAAGTGATGAGCATATAGGATACAAATTGGCATATTGACATAGAATTGACAAGTGATGGCATTCTACAACCTAAAAGCTCGTTGGGAACAAGTGATGGCATTCTACAAATTTGCATATTGACAAGTGATGAGTATATAGGCTTCAAGTATTAGCATTCTTAACAAGTCATGGCATTCTACAACCTTGGAGGCCTACATTTTCATATTGATGAGCATGTAGGCCACAAATTTGCATATTGATATAGAATTGAACATGGTGGCATGGAATGGCTAAATTGGGCACAAGTGTCATGGCATTCTACAACCTAGAAGCTCGTTGGGCACAAGTGTAGGAGAACTTACCTGGAAATGGAAACTGCGTCAGGTTCCGGATGATGTTGGGATTGTTGACGGTGTGAGGTGTCGTCGGGCTCTGCTCGGGCGGTGGCGGTGGCTGGATGAGCGGCATGTTCGGCATGCTCATCTGTTGTTGCTGCATTTGATATGTGGATTAAACCTAAGACAAGAGAAAATAAGATGGAGATATTAAGTTAACCACTTACCCACGAGAAGGCGAAAGGAGGAGTAGGAAAACTCCCCGGTGGAGAACCTAGAACGGACTGGTTCATAATCCAGTTCATCATCTGCTGTTGCTGGGCCAGCTGCTGGGCCATCTGCTGCGTCGCCTGCAGCTGCTGACTAAGCTGCTGCTCCAGAATCGCCTGCCGCTGCTGGGCCTCCTCTTCCCGCTGCCGGGCCTGCTCTTGCATCTCCACCTACGTTGTGTTATCGCGAAGTCATTAACATTGCAATGGAAAGCATGTAAAGAAGCGTAGAGGAACCGAGAAAGAACATACCCGTAACCGCTAGATCCGAAGCCCGTGGACGTGTCTCTACCTGAGGCTGGTTGCTCGTACGCCCATGACGGACCTGGCGGAGACCTGGAATGGTCCTTGGGTCGACGGCCCCATCACCAATCCATAGGCGTCCATGCTTCATGCCTTCTCCCGCAAGCACCGCAGCCTCAACGTCAAAGTCCTTGGTCTCTGGCTGGGAGCTCTCGCCATGTATCTGCTTGAACTTCGAGACATACGCATTACACTGGGTCTCGGCTTGCTCATTGATCCACATGGACCCCGTCTCAGGATGCGGCGTCTTCCTGGTCTTCATCTTTCGAATGAAGGCAAATTTGTTTAGCGTCACTCCTGTCTTTGTTTCCTACAAAAGAGAACATGTAATTAAGTGAAGTGAGAAACCCTTGTGGAGTTAACAATGTATAACGTGAAACCAAAGAATAAGGAACCGTTTGCTCACCTCTTCCTGGAGGTGAAGGGCGAGGGGGACGCTGCCTAGGATATGTGATCCACCTCGCATCTCTGCCCGCGACAGCTTGCCCTTCGCGTGTTTCTGGAGGTACTGGGGGCATGTCCACCACATGACCATCGCCAGAAAGCACGCGGCGTCGTTGCCGACGTACTGAGGAGGGTTCTACATACACAAGATAGACCCACGCATTATTACAACATTAACTATATGGTGATAAAGAAATCAAAAACACATAAATGCAAATACATGTCGGTACTGCCACGGCTGCATGTGCGTCCCCCGAGCGTCATCCTTAGACATCCAAACTTTGCGGTCGGCGTGCCAGTTGCGGACGCACTGAACACGTGCCTCGTAGTGCATCCCAGTCACCCTACTCGTAGCCAGCATGTGTAAGATACGATCGCACGCACGTTCCTCACCCTCAGCCCTCTTGAAGTATTGCTGCAACCATGCACATAGGTAAAACAAGGGGCATTAGTGCAACTATTGTCAACCAAGGAGTGTTTGAATGCTAAGAAGTCAGAAGTCACATACCCAGAACTTGTGTACAACCACCTCCTGCATGTTCTCGTACTTCTGATGAGGATCTGGCGCGTAGCTGTAGTGCCGCCAAGTCCAAGCTACGTCGCGGCTACCACTAGGGAGATTGACAAGCCCAGGGAAATACTTCCTAAGTAGGCCTCCAAGGATGTTCGCGTAGCCACGTCCCGGCTTCCTCGTCGGGTCGGCAAACTTGAACGAGCTGCACAATGAAAGGGCAAAATCAGTATGTATGTCATAAAAATTTCGATAATGATAAAATTGCGATAACGAAATGTCAAAAGTAGCATGTACCTCCTTCCAGCGGGCACTAGAACAACATCGCTGCTGGACCACGTTTTTAGCTTCGGGAGCTATGTTTTCCCACACTGATACGGCTTCCTGTCACGTGGCTGTAGCCTCTCCTCACGTGCAACGTACTCCTCATCCTCCGGCGGTTCCCAAATTAGGTTTGGGTCAGGCTCAAACGGTAAGCCCCCCAACCCCTCATCCTCCGAGAGGTCGTCCTCGTCCTCCCCACCACCGTGCTCCTCGTCCTCCCCACCACCGTGCTCCTCGTCCTCCCCACCACCGTGCTCCTCGTCCTCCCCACCACCGTGCTCCTCATCCTCCTCCTCGGCTGCGGGAGGGCTAGGAGGAGGAGGGGGCTAGCTTCCCGCGTCGCATTCTTCCTACGTGCTCCACGACGCTCGGGAGGGGGGCTAGGAGGTGCTCGCCTTGAAGAACTCAAAGGCCTCGAAGACCTCGAAGGCCTCACAGCATCACCCAAGTCCTAGAGCTTCTTTACAAAACCGCCTTTTTTTGGCATTTTCAATCACCTGCAAACACAATGAAGAGAGTGGTTTATTAGTACGCAATATAAAAAGATGAATATTAGTGAAAGCAAAATAGATTATAAGTAGATGAATATTACTGAAAGCATGGAGGACGAGATACATTAGTAAAAGCAACAAATAGCATATAGAGTTCTCACAAACATAGCACGGAGTTCTTACAAATAAACTAGCTCGAAAATCACTATTACACAGAGTTATTACAAATAGTCTAGCCTCACAATTACTACTACATAGATCAGTAGCCATCAGGCTCGACATCCATAATTGGACCACATGTTTCATCATTGCCTTCAGGCTCAGCGAACCAATAATCATCAATGAAACCTGGAGGTGGTCCATTTGCACCGAGGTCAAGGCCTGCTTTGAACACCTCGAGCAAACTCAAGTCTTCGGGGGCACAAACATCCTCAGCTTCATCTTCTGCATTGTCTTCCTCCATGCCTGCATCTTCTTGTTCATCGTCGACGACCATGTCATCAACAGCCGGCAAGCCGATAGTGAAATGACCGGGGAGCCCTTCTTCCTGATAAAAGTCGACATTCGATGTTGAGGGGTCTACGCGGCGGTAATCGTCCTTGTTTGGCGGGGGCGGCCTATTGCGTGAAGGTACCGTCAACACAACATCCCATCCCTGTAGACGTTTCGCCGGGTTTTTGCATGCGTACGGGAGATAGAATACTTGAAAGGCCTGGGTAGCCAAAATATATACATCCTCTCCCTTATAAACAGAGCTTCTTTCAACCTTGACCAACCCGATTTCAGGATCCCGTCTCACCCGACGTGGGTCGAACCAATGGCATTTGAATACGACGGGATTTAGCCCTTTGTCAAACCCGTAATTCAGCTCGTATATACCCTCGACTCTTCCATAGTAATGGAGTCCATCATCACCTTGACATACCACCCCGCTATTTATTGTCTTCGCGTTGGGCCGGCTTGTTGTGTATTTATGGGTCTGAAAGCGATACCCGTTCACGTCATAAGAGTTGAACGTGTAGACAGAATGGTTAAAGCCCCTAGCAATTTTTCTTAGCTCTGGCTTCATCTCTTTGTCAGTTCTTGCCTACAAGTTTAGCACGAGAAGTTTAGAACGAGAAATGCCCGATAAATGTCAGCGGCGCAAGGAAATTAGGATAGAATAGTACCAAAGCACAGAACCAGCTACTGAAACCGAAACCGCCGCCCTTATCGAAAATATGCTTGGATTCTTCCGGGGTAGGCTCCATGTGGGTATACCTCCAATGGATATCCGTGAATTGTCTATACCGATGAAAAGAGGAAGAGTTAGCAACAAACATACGAGTGCATGTTCAAGGCCGTGCATGTTTGCGAATAACTAAATGGTTAGCACTTACTTGATGTACGGCTTCACTTCCACCATGGTGTTCAAGACATACGAGTGGATCAAGGCCCGCTCATGTTGGTTCGTTTGGTACGGCTTTGTGCCACTTGACTTGCCACCAAGCCCTATGAAGATGCTAAGCTTGGGTACATCTTCATTGTTGGCGGCATTGTAACGGAGGACCGGGTTGTGCTTTGTGGGAATGTTGGGATCATAGTGCTTAGTGGTGAAGTTTTCCACCTCCACGTTAAGGACTGCCGCGGATATGGATGCTTCAATCTTGCATTTATTGCCTGTCATTTGACGAAGCTTTTGTGTTTCCCTCTCGGGCGGATACTGCCAATGGGCCCAATTTGCCCCCCCCCCCCTTTAAACATTCGGCCGCGAGGTGCAAGATCATATGTTGCATCGGATTAAAGAACCCTGGAGAAAAGATCTTCTCTAGATTGCAAAGCAAAATGGGTGCCTCTTTATCCAGCTTCTCAATCACTTTAGTGTCTAACTCCCTAGCACAAATCTGGCGGAAGAAAAAGCTCAACCTCGATAGCACTCGCCAAGTCTGCTCAGGGACAAAGCCTCGAATCATCACCGGCATTATCCGCTCAAGCCATATGTGGTAGTCATGACTCTTGAGTCCTTGTACTCGCAACGTTTCCATGTTCACACCCCTCATCCAGTTGGCTGCGAACCCATCAGGGAAAAACAAAGAGTCCTTCATCCACATGAATACCTCTCTTCTTTGGGCCTTTGTAAGGCAGAACGGAGCTTGTCGCTTAGTCCAAGTTTTTTTAGCACCATGAGGTGGCTGCATGTTCAAATTTGACCTATCGCACCATTTCTCTTGATCAATTCGAGCCTTTATGTTATCCTTCGTTTTCTCAGTGTCCATCATGGTGCTCCAAATGGCATCGCTGATATTCTTCTCGGTGTGCATTGTATCAATGTTATGCGGGAGCTCGAGATCCTCAAAGTAAGGGAGCTTCCATAAGCACGGCTTGTGAGTCCATTGGTGTGTCTCCCCATATCCCAAGAAACCATTCCCATCAGGCCTAGGCTGAAGAGCATCTAACTTGGCCTTGATTTCCGTTCCAGACTTCATAATTGGCTTCGGGTCATGCACAACACGGCCTTTCTTGAAACTCTTTACATCACTCCTGTATTCATGACTCTGCTCAAGGAACTGTCGAGCTTCATCAAAACAGGAATACTTGCCTCCCTTGTCGAGCCAGAAGAAAGTCACAGCCTGCCTGCACTCTGGGCAAGGCCACTTCCCATGTGTACACCACCCGCAGAACAAAGCACGTACTGGCAGGTCATGCATGGACGTGTGGTACCAGACATACATATTGAAGTACTCCTTCTTTGATGCGTCATATGTTCGGATCCCGCGACCTTCCCAGCCACGAAGCAAGTCATCCACCAGCGGTTCCAGGTACACATTCATGTTCTTACCCGGGTATTTCGGCCCTGGGATTATCATCGACACAAACATGTTCTCTGATCTCATGCAGATACCAGGGGGAGGTTCAGGGGAATAACAAACACTGGCCAACAACTGTATACTGCAGCCGACATGCCATATGGATTGAACCCATCGGTTGATATCGCAACTGCTACGCTCCTCGGGTCACCGGCTTTTAGCGGATATTTTGTGACAAAGTTTTTCCATGCACTACCATCCGACGGATGTATCATCTTGTCGGTGTATCTGTTTCCTTCTACGGCCCACCTCATCTGCTGGGTTGTAACCTCGGTCATGAAGAGCCGCTGGATCCTCGGTAGAACTGGAAGATAGCGGAGGATATTCTTGGCAATCGTGGTCTGCCTCTTCTGACCATCACCATTGGGGTCAACCTCAAAGTACCTAGAGGATTTGCATTTGATGCAATAATTTGTGTCAGCATGCTCCCCTCTGAATAGCATGCATCCCTTTGGACAAGTGTGTATCTGCTGACATGACATCTTAAGGTCACTGAGCAATTTGGTCGAATAGTAGAAGTTTTTCGGCAAGAGGTGCCCTTTCGGCAGAATGCTGCCAATGACGACCAGAAGTTCATCGAACCCATCTCTGCACAAGTTCCTGTGGCACTTAAAGGCCATAAGGCAAGCAATGGCATCTAGTTGGGTAACCTCTGTATTTTCATGCAGGGGTTTCTGCGAAGCAAACAGAGCCTCATAATACTGCTTTGTGTTTTCCTCCGGCTCCTCAGGTGTCTCCGCATCCTGAGGTGTCTCCGCCTCTACATGAGGGCTTTCAGGCACATTACCATTAGCCAAGTTTTCTAAGCACCGATCAAACCCAGTATCATATTCTCCCCTGGGTTGAATCTGTCGCACCTCCTTCCTAGCACGTTTCTTTGCCTTTTCTCCATGGAAAGTCCAAGTCTTGTAGGACGATGTGAACCCAAACTTGAGCAGGTGAGTACTCATAGTTTCCTTGTCCTGTGACTTTCCGTTAGCGCACTTACTACAAGGGCACCAAACTGTTCTAGGTCTGCTAGGGATGTCAAACACCTTGTCGACAAACTGCTCGGTCTTTTGTCCCCATTCCTCGGTATAATCCCACTGACTGATTCTGCCATCGTACATCCAGTCACAATTATCCATCCTCTAATCAGCACCAAAATAGACGAAACATAGCATTTATATCAAATCGGAATTAAATGCATCATATTTTTATTTTTTACGCATGCATCAACCTGAATCTCTACTAGGTGGGCTCCTAGCAGCCGCCGGATCCGTAGATTGAGTACGTTCTCCCTGCTCTACCCCAATCCGAGACAGAATTTCGGCAGCACCTCCCCGCTGTTCTCCCGATACACGTCTCAGCAAATAGCCGAGAGGGATGTGCATCCGGAGAACAACGCAGAGGTGCTGCCGAAATCCTGTCTCGGAACGGAGTAGAACAAGGAAAACGTACTCAACTACGCATCCGCCGGCTGTCCCGATAAATGCCGTAAGAGTTACGGTTCATAATATGCGAGACCACTAATGCATATTTATCTGCGTAACTCTTACGGTCGGGAAGAGACGCCTAGGTAACATGACATACTCGGTGATCTAAACACAAAAATAAAACCTAGCTACATATGAGAGAAATATTTATACCCTAGACGCGTGAGAGAGTCGTCTAAGAAGCTCCGCCCCCTGCGACGCCGCCCCGTCAAACACCCCAACGACGCCGCCCCGTCAAACACCCCCGCGACGACGCCCTCCGTGTCCACCTCGAAGCATCTCCTGCATAGCGACAAAATCAATTAGTCATGCAAGTGAACACAAATTTTTAACAATAGTGGTATAATAATATTATTCACCATAAAGAACTAAAGTGCAAAAAAAAAAACCTACACTAACTAACTAACCTACACTAACTAACTAACTAACCTACACTAACTAACTAACCTACACTAACTAACTAATTATACTAATTAACCTAGCTACTAACTAACCTAACTAACCTAACTAACCTACACTAATTAATACACTATAACTAACCTAGCTTGCAGGGACGCGCGGGAGCTGGCCGGGGGCGACGGACGCGCGCGCGGTCGGCCGGGCGAGCTGGACGCGGGTAGGGCGGCAGTGGTGGGCAGGAGCTGGCGGCGGCGGCCTCGGCCAGGCAGGAGCTGGGCGGCGGCGCCGACCTGGCCGGAGGGAGCAGAGGCGGGCGGGTGTGGCTGGGCACGCGGGTGCAGGGTGGGCAAGCTGGCCGGGCGAGGGCGGCAGCGGGAGCTGGCCGGCGGCGGCGGGAGCTGGCCGGAGCAGCGGCGGCGGACTGCTAGCTGCGACGGCGGCGGCGTGGCGCATGCAGAGGAGGAGCGCGCGCGGAGCAAGCAGAGGGAGAGAGTGAGGCCGGCGGATAGGGTTTGAGCTGCTGGCCACGCATGGGGACAATGATTGTCTCTTTGCCGTGTGCAACTTCTCTGCCGTGCGCATCACGGCTTTGCCGTGCACTCATGGGCTTTGCCGTGCCTCTTTCCCTTTGCCGTGTGCCAGTGCATAGCAAAGCATCTTTGCCATGTGTTATTGCACGACAAAGACCCTTGTATGAAAACCTAGCGCAACCACCCCCGCGAGCCTGACACCCACACGAACATCGGCCGGGGACGCGCCCCAAGCTTGGCCGCCGAGGTTGAAGAAGATAGCAGGTACATGATCTGGAAGACAAAATGAGGAAGAACAAACTTCCACTGGCTCCACGTTGACGCCGAAGACGCCTCGGTGGCAGGGAAGGAGCTAGGAAGACTTATTTCTAAGCAATGGCGTCTCCAATGTCATGGCACCGCTGCCTGCACACAAGAAAGAAGACAACATAGATACTACGACTAAGAAAGAAAAGGGGGTAGACCGCGACAGGCTAGGGTTTCGCAGTAGACCGGGCTTCGGGGGCTATGCATGTCAAAACCTTTGCTTTACACATACATATGACCTAACCAAAGCCAAATAAACACACTAGCCCACCGACGCGATGCCGTCCGGAAAAATCTAGGGGGGTAGACCGCGCGGGTGCAGCGGGCTAGGGTTTTGCCGTACACCGCGCTTCGGGGGTAGCAACCCCTCCAAAGCTATCATGTGGGCATAATATATAGAGATAGGTGTGGTAGAGCTATCTGAGAGGTGTGACCACCCCATTGGCACACATGCGATAACACTTTGAAAAATCAAGGGGGGTAGACCGCGACCGGCTAGGGTTTCTCCGTAACCGGGCTTCGGGGGCTATGCATGTCAAAAACTTTGCTTTACACATACATATGACCTAACCAAAGCCAAAGGAACACGCCAGCCCACCGACACGATGCCGTCCGGAAAAATCTTGGGGGGTAGACCGCGCGGGTGCAGCGGGCTAGGGTTTCGCCGTACACCGCGCTTTGGGGGTAGCAACCCCCTCCAAAGCTATCATGTGGCCATAATATATAGAGATAGGTGTGGTAGAGCTATCTGAGAGGTGTGACCACCCCATTGGCACACATGCGATAACACTTTGAAAAATCAAGGGGGGTAGACCGCGACCGGCTAGGGTTTCTCCGTAACCGGGCTTCGGGGGCTATGCATGTCAAAAACTTTGCTTTACACATACATATGACCTAACCAAAGCCAAAGGAACACGCCAGCCCACCGACGCGATGCCGTCCGGAAAAATCTTGGGGGGTAGACCGCGCGGGTGCAGCGGGCTAGGGTTTCGCCGTACACCGCGCTTCGGGGGTAGCAACCCCCTCCAAAGCTATCATGTGGCCATAATATATAGAGATAGGTGTGGTAGAGCTATCTGAGAGGTGTGACCACCCCATTGGCACACATGCGATAACACTTTGAAAAATCAAGGGGGTACGTCGCGACCGGCTAGGGTTTCTCCGTAACCGGGCTTCGGGGGCTATGCATGTCAAAAAAATTGCTTTACACATACATATGACCTAACCAAAGCCAAAGGAACACGCCAGCCCACCGATGCGATGCCGTCCGGAAAAATCTAGGGGGGGGTAGACCGCGCGGGTGCACCGGGCTAGGGTTTTGCTGTAGATCGGGCTTCAGGGTAGCAATCCCCCTCCAAAGCTATCATGTGGCCATAATATATGTAGATAGGTGTGGTATCTCAGAGGTATGCCACCCCGTTGACACACATGCGATAACACTTTAAAAAATCTAGGGGGTAGGCCGCGAGCGGGAGTTTTTGTGCGTCGTCATTTCATGCGGGTCCCGAATTGAGCGTAACTAATTCAAAAAAATCGAAAAAATGCAAAACCTTCGCGTGACGTCATTTTATGTGATCTACAAGCTGGAAAAAAAATTCAAACCTAGAGAAAAATAGTTTACCAGAAAGTCCCTTCACAGAAATGACCTATCATGTTCGAGGTTGCGTGACTTCTAGGTTGAATGAGCTAGATTCGCCCATGAGCATGGCATAGTTTGTCGGAACGAGGCCATATCGGACACGTGCGTGTCCCTTGGGATGTAAAGGAATGCCACAGAGGCCGATTTTCATTTCGTCCCACAAAAAGTGCTTTTTCCATTTTCAGAGTGCCGAAATAGGGTTTTTTTGTGAAGCGGCAACCGAAACGCGATATCGAAAGCTGGGAAAAACACCCCACATAAATAGTAGACACCCTGGGGATACACATATCAGCTCTTGTTTTGTTGCGCAGCCTTTGGAGGTATTTTTTGAATTTTGCGCAAGTTCCTGCCGATTTCGCTGGAACATGGGTGGTTTTGCACTTTAGCGCTAAAAAGTAAACCTCCTGATTTTTTTGTAAAAATCATTTTTAGATCCGCAATATGTCATTTCTTCACTAAACATCAGGGAAAAAAGGGGGACTCTGCACCGCCTGCCCGCGAGCGGGAGTTTTCATGCGCCGTCATTTCATGCGGGTCCCGAATCAGGCGTAACTAATTCAAAATAAATCAAAAAAATGTAAAACCTTCGCGTGATGTCATTTTATATGACCTACAAGCGGGAAAAAAATTCAAACCTAGAGAAAAACTGTTTACCAGAAAGTCCCTTCACAGAAATGACCTATCATGTTCGAGGTTGCATGACTTCTAGGTTGAATGAGCTAGATTCGGCCATGAGCATGGCATAGTTTGTCGGAACGAGGCCATATCGGACACGTGCGTGTCCCTTGGGATGTAAAGGAACGCCACAGAGGCCAATTTTCATTTCGTCCCACAAAAAGTGCTTTTTCCATTTTCAGAGTGCCGAAATAGGGTTTTTTTGTGAAGCGGCTACCGAAACGCGATATCGAAAGCTGGGAAAAACACCCCACATAAATAGTAGACACCCTGGGGATACACATATCAGCTCTCATTTTGTTGCGCAGCCTTTGGAGGTATTTTTTGAATTTTGCTTAAGTTCCTGCCGATTTCGCTGGAACAGGGGTGGTTTTGCACTTTAGCGCTAAAAAGTAAACCTCCTGATTTTATGTAAAAATCATTTTTAGATCCGCAACATGTCATTTCTTCACTAAACATCAGGGAAAAAAAGGGGAACTCCGCACCGCCTGCCCGCGAGCGGGAGTTTTCGTGCGCCGTCATTTCATGCGGGTCCCGAATCGGGCGTAACTAATTCAAAAAAAATCAAAAAAATGCAAAACCTTCACGTGACGTCATTTTATATGACCTACAAGCGGGAAATACATCCAAACCTAGAGAAAAACTTTTTACCATTGATGCGATGCCGTTCGGGAAAATATAGGAGGGTAGACCGCGCGGGTGTAGCGGGCTAGGGTTTCGCCGTACATCACGCTTCAGAGGTAGCAACCCCCTCCAAAGCTATCATGTGGGCATAATATATGGAGATAGGTGCGGCAGAGCTATCTGAGAGGCGTGACCACCCCGTTGGCACACATGCGATAACACTTTAAAAAATCAGGGGGTAGACCGCGACGGGCTAGGGTTTCTCTGTACATCGCGCTTCGGGGGCTATGCATGTCAAAACCTTTGCTTTACACATACATATGACCTAACCAAAGCAAAAGGAACACACTAGCCCACCGACGCGATGTCGTCCGGAATAATCTAGGGGGTAGACCGCGCGGGTGCAGCGGGCTAGGATTTCGCCGTACATCGCGCTTCGGGGGTAGCAACCCCCTCCAAACCAATCATGTGGGCATAATATATGGAGATAGGTGTGGTAGAGCTATCTGAGAGGCGTGACCACCCCGTTGGCACACATGCGATAACACTTTAAAAAATCAGGGGATAGACCACGACGGGCTAGGGTTTCTCCGTAGACCGGGCTTCAGGGGCTATGCATGTCAAAACCTTTGGTTTACCCATACATATGACCTAACCAAAGCCAAAGGAACACACTAGCCCACCGACGCGATGCCGTCCGGAATAATCTAGGGAGGTAGACTGCGCGGGTGCAGCGGGCTAGGGTTTCACCGTACATCGCGCTTCAGAGGTAGCAACCCCCTCCATAGCTATCATGTGGCCATGATATATGGAGATAGGTGTGATAGAGGTATCTGAGAGGTGTGACAACCCCGTTGGCACACATGCGATAACACTTTGAAAAATCGAGGGGGGTAGACCACGACGGGCTAGGGTTTCTCCGTAACCGGGCTTCGGGGGCTATGCATGTCAAAACCTTTGCTTTACACATACATATGACCTAACCAAAGCCAAAGGAACACACTAGCCCACCGACGCGATGCCGTCCGGAATAATCTAGGGGGGTAGACCGCGTGGGTGCAGCGGGCTAGGGTTTCGCCGTACATCGCGCTTCGGGGGTAGCAACCCCCTCCAAAGCTATCATGTGTCCATAATATATAGAGACAGGTGCAGCAGAGCTATCTGAGAGGCGTGACCACCCCGTTGGCACACATGCGATAACAGTTTGAAAATCGAGGGGGGTAGACCGCGACGGGCTAGGGTTTCTCTATACATCACGCTTCGGGGGCTATGCATGTCAAAACCTTTGCTTTACACATACATATGACCTAACCAAAGCCAAAGGAACACACTATCCCAGCGACGCGATGTCGTCCGGAATAATCTAGGGGGTAGACCGCGCAGGTGCAGCGGGCTAGGGTTTCGCCGTACATCGCGCTTCGGGGGTAGCAACCCCATCCAAAGCTATCATGTGGGCATAATATATGGAGATAGGTGTGGTAGAGCTATCTGAGAGGCGTGACCACCCCGTTGGCACACATGCGATAACACTTTAAAAAATCAGGGGGTAGACCGCGACGGGCTAGGGTTTCTCCGTAGACCGGGCTTCGGGGGCTATGCATGTCAAAACCTTTGGTTTACACATACATATGACCTAACCAAAGCCAAAGGAACACACTAGCACACCGCCGCGATGCCGTCCGGAAAAATCTAGGGGGGTAGACCGCGCGGGTATAGCGGGCTAGGGTTTCGCCGTACATCGCGCTTCAGAGGTAGCAACCCCCTTCATAGCTATCATGTGGCCATAATATATGGAGATAGGTGTGATAGAGCTATCTGAGAGGTGTGACAACCCCGTTGGCACACATGCTGAAAGGATCGGTACGGGCGACTAGAGGGGGGTGAATAGGCGCTAATGTCAATTTTTAATCTTTTTCAAATTTAAGACTTGACACAAAGTAAATTCACTAGATGTGCAACTAGGTGAATTTCCTATGAGTGGCAAGCATGCAAGTAAACAAGTAACTAGCAAGATACAAGTAAGGGAAAGAAATAACCGAAGAGTGGAGACCGGAGACACAAAGATGTATTCCCGTAGTTCCTTCCTTTTGAGGGGAAGTACGTCTACGTTGGAGAGGTGTGGTGACACGGAGTCGACCAACGCCATAAAGGCTCACCTTGTTCTCCGGTGAGAAAGCCACGGAGGCTAGCTCATTTCCACTAAGCGGTGGTATTGGGGGAACCACGAATCCCTTACACGGAGCTTGGGGCACAACTCCACAACTCAATTGGAGGCTCCCAAGAAAGCCACGGAGGCAAGAATCACCACAAAGACAAGTCAATCAACCAATTACAACACCTAGGGTCACAAGATGCCCAAGGTGCAAATCCTCCAAGCAAATGGAGGTGGAAATGAAATTCCTTCGGTGAAGATGTAGATCGGTGCCTCCTCCTTCAATCCTCCAAAGATCAAGAGCTTTGGTTGGTTAGAAGGGGAGATCTATGGAATTTGGTGTTTTTCCAATGGGGGTAGGTGAGAGCTTCAAAGATGAACAATGGTTGGTGAAGTTCTAACCCTACCCCAGCTAGGAGAAGGGGTATTTATAGGTAGGTGGGAATCTGGCCGTTGGAGGGAGCACACAGCAACAGCCCAGCGATAAGTCCGGCGGCGCCGGCCTCTGGGCCGGACGCCCCGGCGGTAAGTCCGGCGGGACCGGACTTCTCGCCGGATGTCCGGCGGCTCCGCCGGGCGGATCCGGCGCCCCGCCTAAAAGCCGATCAGAACAGCAATCCGGTGGCCCCGCCGGACTGGTCCAGTCTGCCGCCGGATGGCCCGGTCTGGGAGCCGGCCAGACCACTTTAGGCCACTTTTCGGCAGGCGATTCCACCATCTTTCTTTTTATGCATTAGAACCCCTTCACCTGTGAAGTTAAACCTGTATGCATATAATTCAAGTAATAGTTCACACAAAACATAGTCATGTCATTGTAAATCAAAAAAGTAGAAAGGGACAAATGTCCTTTCAATCTCCCCCTTTTTGATTTACGATGACAAACTATGTTAGAGTCTCATAGGATAAACAAAGCATGGTATCTAATGAATAGTGAGAGTGCTCCCCCATAACATATGCACATGGTAGAATTTGCTTTTGGAATGCAAAGTGCAAGATTTAGATTATAGGGAGCTCCCCCACCATCAATAGGAACCAAGCATGGCATTGACAAGATAATATCATGGATAGATAATAATATAGCAAGCATAGACATATCCAAACATAAACATAGAGTGCATAGTGCATAATTAAAGTACACACTTGTCCACACACGATAAGGTTCCACGGAGTTTGAGAGATAAAATTGGCAAATAAAACGCAAATAGACACTAGCCACTTAAGAACCAAGGAAAATGAAAGCGAGGCTTGTGTCATGCGACGTTATTCCTAGAGACTCTACACTCTTCTCCCCCTTTGGCATCGAAACACCAAAAAGGGACAAGAGAGTAGACGATGCTAGCGCTCAAAAATCTTCACTGGGGACAGGAGAACCCTCCGGATCATCTTCTCCATGAGCACCTGCATCTTCATCAGCATCTTCTGGCTCAGAGGGTGGCTCAAAGTCTTCAACACCAGCAAACATGGCATCATCAAGAGGCGGCATGACATAGTTGACATACGGGACCGGATCCAACTCGTGTCCAACAGGAGGAACTGCACTGCCTCTAGCTGCCAAGAACTCATTCTGCCTCCTCCGAGTCTCCTGACTCATCTCCATGCTCCTCCGAGTCTCCTGACTCATCTCCATGCTCGCCGAACTGGTATACTGAATGCCAGTTCGGCGGAGCCGCCGAGACAGTCCGGTGGGCCGCCGGGCAGTCCGGCGCTAGGTCCGGCGACCGCCGGGCAGGCCGCCGAAACACCTTTTGGACTAGAAAAGTTTTGACAATTGTCGATATGTGACATGTATCAACAAGAAAAGCATGGTGTGCGGAAGAAATCAACAGCCATCAAACTTGTTTGCCAGAAAATCAACTTGAGATTGCATGCCTTCCAAAGAAGAGCAACAACAAAACACGAGATTTGAAGACATGCAATGGTGGGGGATTTCTCCCCCTATGTGTGATCACCAATGTCGTGACACCGCGAAGAGACATGCTTGGGCTCAAATGACATTAGTGATCTTATGATGTCGCACACTTGAGTATGCATCGTGCCATTAGTTGACATGATGACTATCCTCAACTATGCGCATCTAGACTAGAACAACACACTAAAATATGGGAATGAGTGCACACGATCAAGCCACATTGCAAGAGTCTAGGATATTCAAGTCATGCCTCAACTCTCGGAATCTTGCTTCATCAAGAGGCTTCGTGAAAATGTCGGCGAGTTGGTCTTGTGTACCTACATAAGATAGGTTAATCTCACCTCGGTTGACATGGTCACGGATGAAGTGGTGGCGGATCTCGATGTGCTTGGTCTTGTTATGTTGAACCGGATTATGAGCGATCTTGATGGCACTCTCATTGTCACACAAGAGTGGCACCTTGTCGAAGTGAATACCATAATCCTCCATGGTTTGCCTCATCCAAAGAAGTTGAGCACAACAACTTGCGGCCGCCACATACTCGGCTTCGGCGGTGGAGAGAGACACACAATTTTGCTTCTTGGAAGACCAACTAACCAAAGACCTACCAAGAAATTGGCAAGCCCCGGAAATTGACTTCCTATCCACTTTGTCTCCCGCCCAATCCAAGTCCGAGTACCCTACAAGCTTAAAGCTTGCTCCCTTCGGGTACCAAAGGCCAAAAGTTGGGGTATCAATCAAATATCGAAAGACTCTTTTGACCGCCATTAGATGGCTTTCCTTAGGGGCGGCTTGATATCGTGCACACATTCCCACACTAAGCATGATATCTGGTCTAGATGCACAAAGATAGAGCAAAGACCCAATCATAGAGCGATAAAGTTTTTGATCCACTTCAGTACCATTAGGATCGAGATCAAGAGTAACCTTTGTAGGCATGGGAGTCTTGGCTCCCTTCACTCCGGTGTCCATCTTGAACTTCTTGAGCATGTCTTGGGTGTACTTGGCTTGATTGATGAAGGTGCCACCCTTCAATTGCTTTATCTCAAAGCCAAGAAAGAATTTCAACTCCCCCATCATAGACATCTCAAATTTATCTGTCATTAGTCTTGCAAATTCATCATTGAAAGATTTGTTAGAAGAACCAAAAATGATATCATCTACATAAAGTTGGCATATGAAAAGCTCCCCGTTTACTTTCTTAGTAAAAAGAGTGGGATCAATGAGGCCTATCTCAAACCCACGGTCTACAAGAAGCTCTCTAAGATGCTCGTACCACGCACGTGGGGCTTGTTTAAGGCCATAGAGTGCCTTATCGAGCTTGTAGACATGGTTCGGAAAGTTAGGATCCTCAAAACCCAGGGGTTGCTTTACAAATACTAACTCATGCAAAGGACCATTTAAGAAAGCACTCTTCACATCCATTTGTTGCAACTTAAAATTATGATGTGATGCATAAGCAAGAAGGATACAGATGGACTCAAGGCGAGCCACGGGTGCAAAAGTCTCTCCATAGTCGATGCCTTCAATTTGAGAGTATCCTTGAGCAACCAAACGAGCCTTGTTCCTCACAACAATTCCATTTGCATCTTGCTTGTTCTTGAAGATCCACTTGGTTCCAATGACATTGCGGCAA
Source organism: Dactylis glomerata (assembly GCA_007115705.1). Lineage (NCBI taxonomy): Eukaryota > Viridiplantae > Streptophyta > Magnoliopsida > Poales > Poaceae > Dactylis > Dactylis glomerata. The sequence continues at coordinate 280,010 of QXEO01000593.1, read as the reverse complement.
TCCTTGGGCTTCTCTACTAATGACCAAACTTTGTTGCGCTCGAAGTTATTGAGTTCTTCATGCATGGCTTCTACCCAATCCTGGTCTTCAAGCGCTTCAAACACTTTTTGAGGTTCCACACAAGAGATATAGGCATGGTGGTTACTAAAGTTTGCCAATTGCCTCCTTGTGGACACCCCTTTCCTTACACTTCCAATCACATTCTCCAAGGTGTGGCTACCTCTTTGGAGAGTTGTTGCAATCTTCATGGCACGGCGAGCTTGAGCTTCTTCAAGAGATTCTTGAGAGGCCACTTGGTCATCACCACGGTTTTGGTCCTCGCCTTGACCTTCAAACCGAACATGCTCAACATCTTGAGCTTGCTCAATGTCTTGAACTTGATCTTGATCACCACTTGGTGAAAAATCACCATCATGCTCATGGTCTTGATCTTGATCATGCTCACATGGTTGAGGGGCTTGAGCCTGTCTTTGGCTAGCATCAAAGGGACCTTGAGGAGCTTGTTGTGTTTGAGAGGGTGAAGGCTCCACTTGAGTAGAGCATAGTCCTTCTCCTTCCGCCAAAAGGTGTCCCTCAACGGGTATGAGATGTCCCACACCCATTCTTCTTATGGCAAGAGGAGGTATTTCGTCACCTACATCAAAAACACCACGTTGCTCCACACGGGAGCCGTCATTCTCGTCGAATCTCACGTTAGAAACTTCAACAACTCGAGCGGAGAGTTTGTCAAAGATTCTAAAGGCGTGAGATTCGGCGGCATAGCCAACAAAGGTACCCTCAAGAGCTTTTGAATCAAATTTGGACAAATGGACACCTTTCTTAAGATAGTAGCACTTACAACCGAATACCCGAAAGTACTTGATGTTAGGCTTCTTTCCAATGAGGATCTCATAAGGAGTCTTGTTCAAGCCCTTGCGGAGATATAACCGGTTCGATGCATGACATGCGGTATTAATGGCTTCGGCCCAAAAGTTATACGGAGACTTGAATTCCGCTAACATGGTCCTAGCCATATCAATGAGAGTCTGGTTCTTCCGCTCGGCTACACCATTTTGTTGGGGAGTGTAGGGAGATGAGTATTGATGGCGAATCCCCTCATCACTTAGAAAATCATTCAAGGTGTAGTTCTTGAACTCGGTGCCATTGTCACTTCGGATCATCAATATGTCTTGACCATATTGGCGTTGCACTTCATTGGTGAAGTCTTTGACGGTTTGTTGAGTCTCGCTCTTTTGAGACAAGAAAAAGACCCAAGTGTATCTTGAATAGTCATCGACAATCACCAAGCAATACTTCTTTCCTCCAAGACTTTCATAAGAGGGAGGGCCGAAGAGATCCATGTGAAGGAGCTCTAGGACCCTCTTAGATGAAATGATTGTCTTGCTAGGATGAGGAAGTTCATGCATCTTTCCTTCAATGCAAGCTCTACACACACGATCTTTTGAAAAGGTTAGATCGGTTAGTCCTAGGATGTGGTTGCCTTTGTGGAGACTTTGCAAAGTTCTCATATTGACGTGGCCTAGCCGGCGATGCCAAAGCCATCCCACATCAACTTTAGCCATGAGGCATGTCGCGGCTTTAGTGACCTCCTTCGAGAAGTCGATCACATATAAGCCATTTTCGACATGCCCTACATGAGCTACATTAAGAGACTTGCTCCACAAAAGAACTACAATCCCAACATCAAAGAAAGTTGCAAAGCCCATATTAGCAAGTTGAGCAACGGAAAGAAGATTATATGAAAGGGACTCAACAAGCATGACATCTTCCACGGTAACATTGTGAGAGACAACAACCTTGCCCAGACCCAATACCTTTGATCTAGAAGAATCCCCATAGGTGACGTAACCCGCATGGGATGAACCGGTGCGAAGCTCCTTCAACATTTCTTTGCTCCCGGTCATATGATTGGTAGCACCACTATCAATTATCCATTGACCACCACCGGAAGCAAAGCCCTACAAGAGATCAAGTCTTGACTTTAGGTCCCCATTTCTCAATGGGTCCTTTCTTGTTAGTGACAAGGGTCTTTGGAACCCAAATAGACCATGCAACAAATTCATTTGATGAACCAACAAATTTAGCATAAACATGTCCATCTTGTGCACGGCAAAGAACATAGGAAGGATTATATTTTCCCGCAAAGTTATTATGGTTGGGCATAGCCTTTTTGCCATTCCCAATAACTTCCCTCACCTCCTCCTCAAATACATTACCATTCTCATCATAGCATATTTCACTAGGAACATGCTTCTTAATGAGGGAGGAGGCGCGGGGACATTCTTCTTCTTCTTGTTCTTCTTCTTCTTGTTCTTCTTGGACTTGGATGTAAATCCAAGTCCCGTCTTGTCACCATGTTGCTTTTGAGCATTCAAAAGCTCATCAAGCATCTCGTTTCCCTTTAGGGGGGCTTTCTCACAAGGGGGGTTAGTTGAGCATGAACTTGCAACAAAAGTGCTAGAAAGAGACTTGGTTGCTTCATTAGCAATTATAAGATTTAGTTTCTCATTTTGCAACCTAAGTTCATTAGCAACAGATTGAGCAATATCACAATCACTTTTAAGTTTGGCAATATCCAAATTGTGAGATTCTTCGAGACCCAACATGGATGTCTCAAGTGACATCCTTATGTCTTGCTCTTCCTCAAGAGATTGAGTAAGAGAAGCAATTTCGTCGGCATAGTCACGAGCATGCCCCTCAAGTTCAAAAATGCGTTCATCATTTTTATCATTTACTTGGATGGCTTCATTAAGTTGATCTAGGAGGATCTCAAAGCGAGCTTTGGTCTCCCCATGCAAGGTTGACATGAACATGTCCATTTCATTTAGATCATCGTTTTCACCAACTCGTTCAACACAATCCATCAAAGATAAGCTTTTAGGTATGATGGGTGTGAGAGGCGGTGATACCTTTGTAGCGTGAGCCATGAGACAAGTCGCATTGTGGTTGGAGCACTTTGATTCATTTGCAGAAGCGAATAGGGATGATGGTACTCTTCTTGAGTTATGGGCAATGGCGATGGCGGCCCTTCCTATTTCCTCCTTATCACTTGCATCATCCTCGGAGAGGTACTCTTCTTGAGTTATCAAAGCGTGAGTTGGGAGGACTCTCTTCTTGTCGGAGTTTCTTGGGTAAGACTTGGACTTCATTTCCTTGCGGACAAGCCTTCCATTGTGATCTTCAACTCTTTCATAAGGACACTCCGCAATAAAGTGATTAGTGTTACCACAATTGTAGCAAGTCCTCACTCTACTTGTAGCCTTGGGCTTGGAGGGGCTAGATGACTTCCACTTTTTCATGAATGCCCTTTGAGCAAGAGCCATATGCTCGGCATGAGCATACTTCATGTCCTCGGGGCTTCCACCCAATACTTCTTCCTCTTCCAACAAGCTTTCTTCTTCATGATAGGTGACTTTGGCCTTCAAAGCAAGGTTGGGAGCATGCACACCACGTGCACGAGCAAGAGCATCATCCGCATTCTTCTCGGAGATCTTCCTTGCCATCATCTCTTGCAAAATGTCATGAGCGGACATCGTCCGGAAATTTGCATTTCCCTTGATGGAGTTCACGGTTTCCCTATGGAAGGGCAAGAGAGCTTGAATGAACTTCCTCTTCATCCATCTCCAATCACATTGGGTGGAGCCAAGATCCGTTAGCTTCACTTGAAGTGACGAGAGACGCCTATGGAGTTCTTTGGGAGTTTCACCATCAAGCATGGCAAAGTTGTCCGCTTCATTGGAGGCTTCATCAAACTTGGATTCTTGAATACTCTCATTCCCAATGAAGAGGTTGGTGAGAATATCCCAAGCTTCTTTGGCGGAGGAGATGTTGCGGACGAACGCCTTGTCCTTCTCGGTAAGCGACATGTGGATGAGATGCAAGACGGAGGCATTGAGTTGCTTGTCGATTTGCTCCCAAGGTAGCAAGTTGGTCAAATCCTTGGAAGTTGGATGGAAACCCTGCTCAATGATCCTCCAAAGCTCAATAGACACAAAGTTTATGTGAGAGCGCATGTTATCTTGCCAATTGCCAAAGCTAGAAGCATCAAGTGGTGGCGGTGGACCGCAAGAAGCAAGGTGTGGCATTTGAAGATGTCTTCCGGAGACATAGCTCGTGGGATGTGGAATTCCCGGACTATGCCCCCGAGAGGTGTCATCTTTGTTGGGGGTGTCATCTACCTTGGGGGGTTCCTCTCCGCCCTCATCCCCATCCTCATCCGGATTATCCTCGTTTAAGTCGGGCTTACCCGAGGAATCAACCGGGGTCGGTGGAGTGGTACTAGACGTTCCACTCACGAGGGCGTCAAGTTGAGATTTTTGGCTTTCCATGGCTGCCATCATAGCATCCATACGTGCCATTATACTATTTAGATCCCCCTTAGTGGCGGGTTCCTCTTCGCCCATAACCTCTTAGGCGGTTAAGCCCAATCAAAGAGCACTAGGCTCAGATACCAATTGAAAGGATCGGTACGGGCGACTAGAGGGGGGTGAATAGGCGCTAATGTCAATTTTTAATCTTTTTCAAATTTTCAAATTTAAGGCTTGACACAAAGTAAATTCACTAGATGTGCAACTAGGTGAATTTCCTATGAGTGGCAAACATGCAAGTAAACAAGTAACTAGCAAGATACAAGTAAGGGAAAGAAATAACCGAAGAGTGGAGACCGGAGACACAAGGATGTATTCCCGTAGTTCCTTCCTTTTGAGGGGAAGTACGTCTACGTTGGAGAGGTGTGGTGACACGGAGTCGACCAACGCCACAAAGGCTCACCTTGTTCTCCGGTGAGCAAGCCACGGAGGCTAGCTCGTTTCCACTAAGCGGTGGTATTGGGGGAACCACGAATCCCTTACACGGAGCTTGGGGCACAACTCCACAACTCAATTGGAGGCTCCCAAGAAAGCCACGGAGGCAAGAATCACCACAAAGACAAGTCAATCAACCAATTACAACACCTAGGGTCACAAGATCCCCAAGGTGCAAATCCTCCAAGCAAATGGAGGTGGAAATGAAATTCCTTCGGTGAAGATGTAGATCGGTGCCTCCTCCTTCAATCCTCCAAAGATCAAGAGCTTTGGTTGGCTAGAAGGGGTGATCTATGGAATTTGGTGTTTTTCCAATGGGGGTAGGTGAGAGCTTCAAAGATGAACAATGGTTGGTGAAGTTCTAACCCTACCCCAGCTAGGAGAAGGGGTATTTATAGGTAGGTGGGAATCTGGCCGTTGGAGGGAGCACACAGCAACAGCCCGGCGATAAGTCCGGCGGCGCCGGCCTCTGGGCCGGACGCCCCGGCGGTAAGTCCGGCGGGACCGGACTTCTCGCTGGATGTCCGGCGGCTCCGCCGGGCGGATCCGGCGCCCCGCCGAAAAGCCGATCAGAACAGCAATCCGGCGGCCCCGCCGGACTGGTCCGGTCTGCCGCCGGATGGCCCGGTCTGGGAGTCGGCCAGACCACTTTAGGCCACTTTTCGGCAGGCGATTCCACCATCTTTCTTTTTATGCATTAGAACCCCTTCACCTGTGATCTTAAACCTGTATGCATATAATTCAAGTAATAGTTCACACAAAACATAGTCATGTCATTGTAAATCAAAAAAGTAGAAAGGGACAAATGTCCTTTCACATGCGATAACACTTTGAAAAATCAAGGGGGATAGACCGCGACGGGCTAGGGTTTCTCCGTAACCGGGCTTCGAGGGCTATGCATGTCAAAACCTTTGCTTTACACATACATATGACCTAACCAAAGCCAAAGGAACACACTAGCCCACCGACGCGATGTCATCCGGAATAATCTAGGGGGTAGACCGCGCGGGTGCAGCGGGCTAGGGTTTCGCCGTACATCGCGCTTCAGAGGTAGCAACCCCCTCCAAAGCTAATATGGCCACATGTGGCCATAATATATGGAGATAGGTGTGGTAGAGCTATATGAAAGGTTTGACCACCCCGTTGGCACACATGCGATAACACTTTGAAAAATCAAGGGGGGTAGACTGCGACGGGCTAGGGTTTCTCCGTAACCGGGCTTCGGGGGCTATGCATGTCAAAACCTTTGCTTTACACATACATATGACCTAACCAAAGCCAAAGGAACACACTAGCCCACCGACGCGATGCCGTTCGGAATAATCTAGGGGGGTAGACCGCGCGGGTGCAGCGGGCTAGGGTTTCGCCGTACATCGTGCTTCGGGGGTAGCAACCCCCTCCAAAGCTATCATGTGTCCATAATATATGGAGACAGGTGCGGCAGAGCTATCTGAGAGGCGTGACCACCCCGTTGGCACACATGCGATAACACTTTGAAAATCGAGGGGGTAGACCGCGACGGGCTAGGGTTTCTCTGTACATCACGCTTCGGGGGCTATGCATGTCAAAACCTTTGCTTTACACATACATATGACCTAACCAAAGCCAAAGGAACACACTAGCCCACCGACGCGATGTCGTCCGGAATAATCTAGGGGGGTAGACCGCGCGGGTGCAGCGGGCTAGGGTTTCGCCGTACATCGCGCTTCGGGGGTAGCAACCCCATCCAAAGCTATCATGTGGGCATAATATATGGAGATAGGTGTGGTAGAGCTATCTGAGAGGCGTGACCACCCCGTTGGCACACATGCGATAACACTTTAAAAAATCAGGGGGTAGACAGCGACGGGCTAGGGTTTCTCCGTAGACCGGGCTTCGGGGGCTATGCATGTCAAAACCTTTGGTTTACACATACATATGACCTAACCAAAGCCAAAGGAACACACTAGCCCACCGCCGCGATGTCGTCCAGAAAAATCTAGGGGGGTAGACTGCGCGGGTGCAGCGGGCTAGGGTTTCGCCGTACATCGCGCTTCGGAGGTAGCAACCCCCTCCATAGCTATCATGTGGCCATAATATATGGAGATAGGTGTGATAGAGCTATCTAAGAGGTGTGACAACCCCGTTGGCACACATGCGATAACACTTTGAAAAATCGAGGGGGGTAGACCGCGACGGGCTAGGGTTTCTCCGTAACTGGGCTTCGGGGGCTATGCATATCAAAACCTTTGCTTTACACATACATATGACCTAACCAAAGCCAAAGGAACACACTAGACCACCGATGCGATGTCATCCGGAATAATCTAGGGGGGTAGACCGCGTGGGTGCAGCGGGCTAGGGTTTCGCCATACATCGCGCTTCAGAGGTAGCAACCCCCTCCAAAGCTATTATGGCCACATGTGGCCATAATATATGGAGATAGGTGTGGTAGAGCTATATGAAAGGTGTGACCACCCAGTTGGCACACATGCGATAACACTTTGAAAAATCAAGGGGGGTAGATCGCGACGGGCTAGGGTTTCTCCGTAACCGGGCTTCGGGGGCTATGCATGTCAAAACCTTTGCTTTACACATACATATGACCTAACCAAAGCCAAAGGAACACACTAGCCCACCGACGCGATGCCGTCCGGAATAATCTAGGGGGGTAGACCGCGCGGGTGCAGCGGGCTAGGGTTTCGCCGTACATCGCGCTTCAGGGGTAGCAACCCCCTCCAAAGCTATCATGTGTCCATAATATATGGAGACAGGTGCGGCAGAGCTATCTGAGAGGCGTGACCACCCCGTTGGCACACATGCGATGACACTTTGAAAATCGAGGGGGGTAGACCGCGACGGGCTAGGGTTTCTCTGTACATCACGCTTCGGGGGCTATCCATGTCAAAACCTTTGTTTTACACATACATATGACCTAACCAAAGCCAAAGGAAGACACTAGCCCACCGACGCGATGTCCTCCGGAATAATCTAGGGGGGTAGACCGCGCGGGTGCAGCGGGCTAGGGTTTCGCCGTACATCGCGCTTCAGGGGTAGCAACCCCCTCCAAAGCTATCATGTGTCCATAATATATGGAGACAGGTGCGGCAGAGCTATCTGACAGGCGTGACCACCCCGTTGGCACACATGCAATGACACTTTGAAAATCGAGGGGGGTAGACCGCGACGGGCTAGGGTTTCTCTGTACATCACGCTTCGGGGGCTATGCATGTCAAAACCTTTGCTTTACACATACATATGACCTAACCAAAGCCAAAGGAACACACTAGCCCACCGACGCGATGTCCTCCGGAATAATCTAGGGGGGTAGACCGAGCGGGTGCAGCGGGCTAGGGTTTCACCGTACATCGCGCTTCGGGGGTAGCAACCCCATCCAAAGCTATCATGTGGGCATAATATATGGAGATAGGTGTGGTAGAGCTATCTGAGAGGCATGACCACCCCATTGGCACACATGCGATAACACTTTAAAAAATCAGGGGGTAGACCGCGACGGGCTAGGGTTTCTCCGTAGACCGGGCTTCGGGGGCTATGCATGTCAAAACCTTTGGTTTACACATACATATGACCTAACCAAAGCCAAAGGAACACACTAGCCCACCGCCGGGATGTCGTCCAGAAAAATCTAGGGGGGTAGACCGCGCGGGTGCAGCGGGCTAGGGTTTCGCCGTACATCGCGCTTCAGAGGTAGCAACCCCCTCCAAAGCTATTATGGCCACATGTGGCCATAATATATGGAGATAGGTGTGGTAGAGCTATATGAAAGGTGTGACCACCCCGTTGGCACACATGCGATAACACTTTGAAAAATCAAGGGGGGTAGACCGCGACGGGCTAGGGTTTCTCCGTAACCGGGCTTCGGGGGCTATGCATGTCCAAACCTTTGCTTTACACATACATATGACCTAACCAAAGCCAAAGGAACACACTATCCCACCGACGCGATGCCGTCCGGAATAATTTAGGGGGGTAGACCACGCGGGTGCAGCGGGCTAGGGTTTCGCCGTACATCACGCTTCGGGGGTAGCAACCCCCTCCAAAGCTATCATGTGTCCATAATATATGGAGACAGGTGTGGTAGAGCTGTCTGAGAGGCGTGACCACCCCGTTGGCACACATGCGATAACACTTTGAAAATCGAGGGGGGTAGACCGCGACGGGCTAGGGTTTCTCTGTACATCACGCTTCGGGGGCTATGCATGTCAAAACCTTTGCTTTACACATACATATGACCTAACCAAAGCCAAAGGAACACACTAGCCCACCGACGCGATGTCGTCCGGAATAATCTAGGGGGGTAGACCGCGTGGGTGCAGCGGGCTAGGGTTTCGTCGTACATCGCGCTTCGAGGGTAGCAACCCCATCCAAAGCTATCATGTGGGCATAATATATGGAGATAGGTGTGGTAGAGCTATCTGAGAGGCGTGACCACCCCGTTGGCACACATGCGATAACACTTTAAAAATCAGGGGGTAGACCGCGACGGGCTAGGGTTTTTCCATAGACCAGGCTTCGGGGGCTATGCATGTCAAAACATTTGGTTTACACATACATATGACCTAACCAAAGCCAAAGGAACACACTAGCCCACCGCCGCGATGTCGTCCAGAAAAATCTAGGGGGGTAGACCGCGCGGGTGCAGCGGGCTAGGGTTTCGCCGTACATCGCGCTTCGGAGGTAGCAACCCCCTCCATAGCTATCATGTGGCCATAATATATGGAGATAGGTGTGATAGAGCTATCTGAGAGGTGTGACAACCCCGTTGGCACACATGCGATAACACTTTGAAAAATCGAGGGGGGTAGACCGCGACGGGCTAGGGTTTCTCCGTAACCGGGCTTCGGGGGCTATGCATATCAAAACCTTTGCTTTACACATACATATGACCTAACCAAAGCCAAAGGAACACACTAGCCCACCGATGCGATGTCATCCGGAATAATCTAGGGGGGTAGACTGCGCGGGTGCAGCGGGCTAGGGTTTCGCCGTACATCGCGCTTCAGAGGTAGCAACCCCCTCCAAAGCTATTATGGCCACATGTGGCCATAATATTTGGAGATAGGTGTGGTAGAGCTATATGAAAGGTGTGACCACCCCGTTGGCACACATGCGATAACACTTTGAAAAATCAAGGGGGGTAGACCGCGACGGGCTAGGGTTTCTCTGTAACCGGGCTTCGGGGGCTATGCATGTCAAAACCTTTGCTTTACACATACATATGACCTAACCAAAGCCAAAGGAACACACTAGCCCACCGACGCGATGCCGTCCGGAATAATCTAGGGGGTAGACCGCGCGGGTGCAGCGGGCTAGGGTTTCGCCGTACATCGCGCTTCAGGGGTAGCAACCCCCTCCAAAGCTATCATGTGTCCATAATATATGGAGACAGGTGCGACAGAGCTATCTGAGAGGCGTGACCACCCCGTTGGCACACATGCGATAACACTTTGAAAATCGAGGGGGGTAGACCGCGACGGGCTAGGGTTTCTCTGTACATCACGCTTCGGGGGCTATGCATGTCAAAACCTTTGCTTTACACATACATATGACCTAACCAAAGCCAAAGGAACATACTAGCCCACCGACGCGATGTCGTCCGGAATAATCTAGGGTGGTAGACCGCGCGGGTGCAGCGGGCTAGGGTTTCGACGTACATCGCGCTTCGGGGTAGCAACCCCCTCCAAAGCTATCATGTGTCCATAATATATGGAGACAGGTGTGGTAGAGCTATCTGAGAGGCGTGACCACCCCGTTGGCACACATGTGATAACACTTTAAAAAATTCCCCGAAGCGTGCTTTGCTCCGAAACCCTGATATATATGTGGGGGGGGGGATGACAATGTAGAGTATGTTGTATTACAAAAATCATGGTATATACACATTGTATTAAGTAACACTAATATATAGTCAACAAAATATAAAACTAATTGAGAAATAAACATAAGTAATAAAAAGAATAAAACAGAAATGAAAAAATGAAAAAACTTGTATGCGCACGGCAAAGGGCTGCCGCACGGCAAATGCACCTTTGCCGTGGCTGTGTTCTTTGCCGTGCGCTGGCTCGGCCTTTGCCGTGCGGTGGTTCTTTGCCGTGCGCTGGCTTCGCTCTTTACCGTGCGTCTTTTCTTTGTCGTGCGCTCTGCTGCCTCTTTGCCGTGCGCTGTTCGTTGTCGTGCGTTCTATGGCGCCTTTGCCGTGCACCATTTCGTTGCCGTGCACCATACTTCTATCTCACGGCAAAGAAATCTTTGCCGTGTGACGACGCACGACAGAGTTTAGCTGCATGGCAACGATCGTTTTTCCGGTAGTGATGAAAATGGCAAGTTTTTAGTAGCTTCTATGTACAATGCTCTTATTCTTCCCGATGTGCCAATCGATAAAATTAGTAATAATAAGCTTTAGAAGTCGAAGATTCCATTACATATAAAGGTATTTGGATGGTCCTACGTAAAGGAGTTGTTTTAACGAAAGATAATCTTGCAAGACAGAATTGGCATGGAAGTAAGAAATGTGTTTTTTGTCATCAGTATGAGACAATTAAACACTTGTTCTTCCAATGTCGTTTCGCCAGATCTATATGGTGAGTCATCCAAGTAGCTTTAACCTTGTTTTCATCATGCAGTATTATCAATATATTTGGGAATTGGCTAAATGGAATAGACAATAGGTTTAAAAAGCATATTAGGGTGGGAGCGATTACCTTTATTTGGTCGCTATGGCTATGTAGAAATGATGTGTTTAATGACAAAAACTATTCCATCTTGTAGGTTATCTACAACGCCATTGGTACACTCTGTTTGTGGTCATCTCTGCAGCGGCTGGATGATCGCGACCTTTATACGGAGGTCTGTGCACGACTGAATGCTACGGTGAGGGATACTTTTTCCCAACATGGATGGCCGCATAACTTACGGATTGGTGCTTCTAGTTAGGCGAGATTACAATTGCTCACCATGATATGTAACTTTGCCTTTTTTCCATTTTGTTGAGACTTGGTTTTGGGCTGTGTGCATCTTTGTTATGCAAAGGCCGGGTGTAAGCTTAATAACTATTAAGTAATAAAGCGCTCTTTATCAAAAAAAAATACAAAGTTAAATAAAGCACACTCATTCTCGTCTCAAGTCAAGCACAAGTTTGATCAAGTTTACAGAAGAGATATCGATATACATAATACTGAATCAATACGAAAACTCACTTTAGAGCTCGAGCGACACATAGCCCGATATCCTGGCCACTCCATCGCCATCGTGATTACCAAGAACTGTGTATGCCCCTGGCGTATCCAACCAGGCCATTTGTGTATATTAATGTATCTATTCATTTTGCACTGTGTAAGGTCCACCGCTTGGCCCATATCTAGAGCAGAATCACAACAGTGACATGGGCCAATTATTTACCAGCCTTTCTTTTTACAAGCCATATAGCCATGGTGGTACACGGAAGAGATGGATCAGATATTAATGGCCCATGTACACTGCGTCCTATCATGTTCTGTATTTTGATTAGCCCAGCAGTATTCAACCCATGAATCCACAATCAAATTGATTGTGGCATAGATCGCAACCACCAACGAATGTTTCTGATTTCGAGCTACGTGTAGCCCGAGCGCCAAAAGGCCGCACTCTGAATCAATATCACTAAATCTATCATTGAGTATCTCTTTGGTGTTTGTAACATTTTGATTGATATTTTACATGTTGATATCTTTTTAATAGACTTATTCAAAATTAAATAGGTTTGACTGAAGACAAGAGTATGTAAGCTTGTACATATAGAAAGAAGGAGTACTCCATTCAGCTGCATGATCAAAGATTACACCTGGGCTAAAATGCTACCAAATAGCAACCCATGATATGAGCAAATCGCTAGGGAGAGTGCAGGTTCTTTGCTTGGTTGACGCTTCATGGCAAGATCCTAACATGGTAATCGGTGTATGGACACACAACCCCATTTGCATGCTCTATGTAGGATCCACCCGAAGACGGTGCAACACCTCACTTTATACTGTCATTTTTTAACGACAACGCGAGAGCAAATATTTACATGGAAATGGGGAGCTTAGCGTGCCAATGACGGCAAGAGGGAGTAGCCTCTACGATTGGTGGGAGGAGACTATTTTTAATCTATTAATAGAGACGAGAAGATAGATGAGCAGGGCGATCATCGATTTGGTTTGGAGAATTTGGAAGGAGCGCATTGGGCGCGCCTTTCAAAATGTCGTGCTTCAGCCTAACGGCGAGGCTTTGGTGAAGGAGAACATGGCGCATATGGTTTAGCTGTAGGCCCAAGAACAGGGAGGCCAAGGCACTTAGAGATCTACTCCCTCCGATCGAAAAAGAATGTTGTATGATTTAGTACAAAGTTGTACTAAAGTCACCGACAATCTTTTCTAATTGGAGGGGGTATTTTTAGTTGATTTTTAAAAAAACTTTTGGTGCATGTTTCATTCTGTAAAAAGCACTTCTACCTCTCTAATCGGCTGGCAGAGCGCCTGCCTTTTCCCTAAAAAAAAACTTAATTCAATTTAGGAGCACTTCTATCAAAGAAGGAGCCAAAACAAAGTCCGCGTGATCCTATGACCCTATCACAAATAATAACCGTCAACGTTGGCTGGGGGCTTTGGGTTGGAACTCTCTAGAAGCATTCACGTGATCTCTCCAAGACCGGCGAGCTCGCGACAAACTCGACGTGCCCCACGCCACCAACACCAGCTTAACCTTTAGCTGGGTCAGGCAAGACGTACGTACTGGCCGGCGCAGCCCTGGTCCCGGCTGCGCCGCCGGGAATGCCGTCGCGTGACCTCGGGATCTCGCGCGCGCTGCAGTAGGGCGCTAGCTCGCCCCCTAGAGACTAGAGAGGGAGCCGCCCGTGACCGGCGTGGGGGCGTCGCCTCGCCCTGGCTGCCTGGCTCCGCGAATGAACGCGAGAATAATTTGACTGCTACTCCACAATGGGCAGTGCTCAGAGCTGCGCAGTCCGATCGGCACCGGTGTATCTTCCTCTTTCGCGCGCCCGTGACTCGGGGCTCTCCCCGCACGGCAACCCCTCCCTCCGCTCCCGTGTTCTCGCGTGGTCCGCCGGCCCGGCCAGGACATCTGTTCTCAGTTTTCGGCTTCTCGCTGCTGCAAGCGTCGGCGTCGCGCAGACCGGCCTGCGGCCTGCCGGTCGCAGGAAGAGGACGCTTCTCGGGAAGAGAATGCTGAGCTACTGGGCATTTGGACTGCGGTCATGTTGATGACGGGCAGTGGCAGCTGGCTGGCAGCGCAACGGACACCGGATCGGAGGCTGGATTCAGCCGAGGAAGGGTGGAATCTTCACCAGAAATGTGGCGCATGTAGCAGATTGCCCACAGGTAGGCAGAATTTGTGTGTAGGTGTCTGGGGAGGGCTCGCCCCACTAGCTGGGCGTTTGACCTAGCCCAGCTCTACCGCGGTGCCCCCACCGTGGACGGGCCGGCTCTGGCTGCCCCGTTTGAGGAGAAGGAGGTCAAGAGCGCCATCGACGGTATGAACCGGGCAAGCGCTCCAGGCTCTTCTCGGCTGTTCACGCGAGCTATGCGGACCTGGGAGCAATTAACAGAGCTCATGTGGTGCTGCTGCCTAAGGCCGACGGTATCCTCGCTCCTGGCGGGTACCGGCCGGTCTCCCTCCAAAATTGCTCGATGAAGGCTGTGTGCAAGGCTCTGACTACTCGTCTACAGTCACAGATTGGGGCATTGGTGGATGAAAACCAGTCTGGGTTCTTGTCTGGCAGAAGCATCTCGGAGAATTTTGTTTTCGCAACGGAGCTGGTGCAGTGCTGCTTCAAACGCAAAGCCCCCACTGTTGTGCTCAAGCTGGATTTTGCGAAGGCATTTGACTCCATTGACTGGGGATGTTTGCGTGCCGTCATGCTTGAGCGAGGGTTTCCAACACTCTGGTGTGACTGGATGGACATGATCCTAACAACATCAAAATCGGCTGTCCTGCTGAACGGGGTTCCTAGAGTTTGGATTGACTGTAAACGCGGGCTTCGTCAGGGAGACCCGCTCTCGCCCTACCTCTTCCTGCTCGTGGCGGATGTGTTGCAGCGTCTCATTCGGCAAGACCAGCTGCTTGAGCACCCTCTGGTCGCCGGCGATCCGTGCCAGGTGCTGCAATATGCCGACGACACTTTGATCATCATGAAGGCTGATGTGCAAGCGGCGTCGAGGCTGAAAACCTTGCTGGACATGTTTGCGAGCGCTACTGGCCTGGTGATCAATTTCCACAAAAGCACCCTTGTGCCCATGCATGTCTCTCCGGATGATCTGGATGCCATCCAAGCTGCTCTCGGTTGTCGGGTGGAGGGGTTTCCGCAGACCTACCTCGGCTTGCCCCTGTCCTGCGAGAAGCTCACCCTGGCCAACTTCTCTCAGCTGATTGCCAAAGTGGACAAGTATCTGTCCGGATGGTGTGCTATACTGCTCTCCTCTGCCGGCCGGGTCGTCTTGCTCAACGCCGTCCTGGATGCCCTCCCCACCTTTGCCATGGGGGCTTTGGAGCTCCCGCCTGCCCTCCTCCGTGCGATCGAGGCGCTTCGGCGCGCCTTCCTGTGGAACACCACCGATCACCCCTCCGGCGCCAAGTGTTTGGTGGCGTGGGATGCTGTGTGCCGCCCCAAGCAGGAGGGAGGGCTGGGCATCAAGTGCCTAGCTGCCAAGAACGAGTGCATGCAGCTGAAGCTCGTCCACCGCCTCTACGCCAATCCTGCAGCCCCATGGCCGCGCTGGGCATGGTCCGCGAGCGCCGCGCACGCCACGCCGGGGCACCACTGGAGGCACCTCGCCGCGCTCGTGCCCCTGTACCGGGCGCTCTCGGTGGCCACCGTGGGGGATGGGTGCCGCACCTCCTTCTGGCTTGACACTTGGGTGGGCGGCGCGCCTCTCGGCGAACGCTGGCCTGTCCTCCTCTCGCACGCCCTAGACGCGGGCGCCACGGTCGGGGCGGTGCTCAGGGCCGGGGTCCGCCGCTCGCTGGTGCCGCGCCTCACCTCGGAGGGCGAGCGACAGCTCCCAGCCCTTATGGAGCTGGTCTCGGGCGTGGTCCTCACCCAGACGCCGGACGTCCGCGAGCTGGTGCGGTGTCGCCGTAAGGATGGGGCGCTCGACGCCTCGTCGCTCTACCGGCTGCGTACTTGGGGCGGCGTGGACGCCCCCTTCTACAGCTTCGTGTGGGAAAACCACGCCCCGCCTCGGGTGCGGTTCTTTGCCTGGCTGCTGTCCAGATCGCGGATCCCGTCGCGTTCCTCGCTCCTGCGCAAGAACATCCTCACGGCTGCGGAGGCCGGGTGCCCCATGTGCAATGCGCCGTTGGAGATGGCGAACCACATCTTCTTTGAGTGTGCATTTGCCATGCAGTTCTGGAGTGCAGTTGGGTTCAGCTACCCGGGAGACGCAGACGTGCGGCGGCTGTATGACTACGGCGCGCCGGCATGTGTCCCGGCCGAGACGGCCTCCACCTTTATGCTGTTGTGCCTCTGGAACCTTTGGAAACACAGGAATGCCGCTGTCTTCCAGGGACAGCGTCCTTGCCTCCCCCTGCTGCTGAAGATTTGCCGCGACGAGACGCGTCTCTGGCGTGTTCGCCTCCCTGGAGACCAGGAGCTGGCCATGGCAGCCTGGCTGCAATGCTTCGCAGCCCCCTGATGTTTCCCCTCCCCCATGTAAAACTCTCTGGTTTCCCCCATGTAAATCTCTACAAGGCGTTTTTGGGTCTGCTCATATATATGAAATGTGAAAATTCAGGTGGGGACTTTGTCCCCCCCGGTGACCATCAAAAAAAAAAGGTGTCATCATTGGGTTCTTTGGAGATTAACACATCCACTGCTTTAGTGAGTTCATGATTAGACAGCAAACCTGTTCAACATCAGTCCAAGGTTGGCCATTAAACTCATGCAATTTCTATTTTTTCAGATACTCCAAAGAGCACAGGAGCTAACTAAATTAGTTGTTGCACATTTTGTGCCAGCAAGCAAAGAAAAAACGTGAGCTCTATTAGGCTTAGAACTAAAATTCAAAACTCACGAGTTAAACGAGTAGCTCGCAAATCGAATAGGCTCAACTCAAACTTAGCGTAAAACAAGCCAAGCCGAGTTTCAGTCTTAGTTGTTAAAGGAGTTAAGCTAAACGAGTAGCTCAGGAGTAGCTCGTTAACTTGATTAAGGTAGAAAAACATTGAATTTTTTATCTATTTGAGCAACTATTTATATTATTGTAGCTTCACAATATTATTTATTATGGTGATTATTGCATAATACATAATTAAATAATTAGAAAGAATAGTGTAAAAATATATGATGTGGCAAGTTAATATTTTAACCAAGCTAAGGGAGTATTTGTTTAGGCTTATATTAGCTTTCCACTGAAAAAAGCAGACAGATCAAACCAAACGATATGCGTTGGCTGTGGGCTTCACCGAAGCCAGCGAGCAAAACAGGCAGATGGGAGAAAGCACCTCGGAGGGTGCTTCCCGGAGCTTCCCGCAGAACAAGCGAACCGTTTTTCTCACTGAACATTCCGTTTGAGCCAAATTACGAGTAGACTACCACTCGAGCCATCCGCGCTCAGCTCCCATGCTCCGTCGGCGCTCAGCTCCCACGCTCGGCCGTAGCGCTGCACTTGCTGAGAAACGAAAATGAGCGGGAGTTCGGCTGTGCATGATTTTTTTTATCTGATTCTATACATGAAGTTTGGCTGTATGCAATTATTAAGTGCTAATTCATCATAAATCAATGTTGTGAGTGTGTGTGTTGTGTAGTGCTCGCTATGATAAATCAATTTATTACACGAGTCACGAGAGTTGCTTTTAGTTTAGAACATGGAGAAGCAGAGAGGAAGAGGTTGTCAAGAAAAGAGGCGGTCACATGAGGATTCTGAATTTTTAAGGCTCAAATTATGTGTTTATTATTCTGAATTGTTGAAGATTAGCATGTACTTTAAAGTGAGGATTTTCCACCATTTTTTGAAATTTAGTGATCTACATGTCATTTATCACACGCAAATCTGCACAAATACACACTCTCATGACTCCAAGGCTATTTCAGACAAATCATCAACATACAGCTAGCCAGCTAGACAACTTGTCAAACAGTTACACTCAAAACAACAGCTTTCTCTGCACAGCAGCTTTCCCTACACAGTTAGCCAGTTACAGCTCAAACAAACAGGCCCTAAATGAGCTACTCTGGAGCTTACCGAGTTGAGTTGAGTTTTATTTTTATTTGTTACAGTCGAGTCGAGCTAGTTAGTTAACCAAGCTTTAGCACGGCTCAGCTCGAATTCCAGGCATTGTACTACCCTGATTAATTTAGCGCGCTTTTTTTTTTCATGGCAGTGTGTAGACGGCCTGTATTTGATATCCGGGCCAAGCGTTGGGTTTGACTTCAGTTGGGCCTGGACCGAAACACTGATTTGCGGAGTTGTTCTATCTGGCACTTGTCAACCTCGAAGGTCCATTGTCTCAAAAAAAAAAGACCTCGAAGGTCCAAAAACCTGGATCCTTGCCAGCATCGGGCCATCGGCCATGGACACCTCCGCGGCCGATCTCGAGGAGCGTCAGCTCGGCATCCTCCGCCGCATCGAGGAGCTCGAGCTCGCCGCCGAGCAGCGCCGCCTCGCGGCGCTCTCCCTCTCCGATGCCGAGGCGGAGGTGGAGCCGGGGGGCACCGAGGCGCGGCTCTCGGCCCTCCTGGCCGCCCGCGGCGTGCGCGACTTCGCCTTCCGGCGAGTTCCCGCCGACTACTACGACCGCTCGCTCGAAGAGCGCCGCGAAATCCTCGCCGCCAACTCAGTCGCCCAGCTCTGCAAGAGCATCGTCATGGTACGACCTCTGCCCTTTCATCTCGTTACCGCGTTTCGTCGAACGCTTGGCCCGCACAATCGCGCTCCATTGTGCAAAATGATTATACTTACTTCCTTATGGCATTTAATCGCAAAATTGGTCTGTCTATATTATCGGTGGGTTTAGAAGCTGGGTTTTTTGCCAATTATGTATTATGAAGGTAGCCTCGAAATTAATTTATTGTCTTACCGAATGATATGCATCTGAGCCCTCAGTTTCATTGAAATTGGACTGAAATAATGTTTTCATTGCTTAATGCGTATGATTATTTGATGGAATGTACTATTGACACTTAGGTTATTGTTCACAACCCGTTGGAGGTGTCAGCAAAATATTGCTATTACCCTCTGTGATATTTCACAAAAACATTTTTTTTGCTGTATAGTTGTACCCTGATGTTGGAGGAAGCTGTTCTTTTTCAAGAAAAGAATGTTCTAAATTTCAGTTACCAGGGGCAGTTGAAACATTGCTGTAAGAAATGAGGTTAATTTATTGGTCATAAAGAATTATACTCTCACCTAGTGTTTTGCAGGAAGTTATTTTGGATCTAAGGACGTGTTCGGGACCTCTCCGCTCCGCATACCATGCTCCCGGAGCGGACGGAGCTGCAGCGTAATTAGCAGGAGCTGGTCAAATCGAGTTCCGCGCGCTCACTTGCGATTCCCTGGGCGGAGTGGAGGGGAGAGGTTCTGAACGGGCCCTAAATCATGTACTCCCTCCAATCCATACCCAGTGCATAGAAACTCCCACTCAAGGTGGGTTCGGGGAGGGATTATAGGAACCTAGTCTTACCCCTGCAAAGTGCAATGCAGAGAGGCTGGTTTGAACCCAGGACCTCATGGCACAAGTGGGGATGACTTTACCACTGCGCCAGGCCTGCCCTCAGTTGGTGGATGATTAACGATTCTTATTTTTGTGGTGCTAGGTAGACTGGTAGAGAACCGGGAAGAAATGGTCTTTTGTAGCACAAAAAGTGTGCTGTCATTGATTTGATTGAGTGCAGATGGATGGCTGTGAGACGTATGTATAAACATAGGTTGATGATGGTAGATCCTAATATACTTGTATTGCCATTAGCTATGACAGGTTGCGACCTAACCATGTTATTTATAGTTCAATGGGTGTTTACAACTCTTTATTATTTTATTTCAATGCATCATCGATTACTACCCTTTTGAAAACATGTACTCCGACATTCTTTTACTTATGTTCATTCTTGGAAGTTGTTGGCTAATTGTTTTCATAACTATTCAGTGGATTCTAGACTAGGTCAAATTTGTTAAATCCCAAGTTTGAGATCGAAGACTAAATTCTTTGATACTTAATCTGTGAATAGTACCTATCACTTTTCCTTTTGTTTCAGATTTATTTTTCAGCAAAATTTTGTCTTTTTTCTTTCTTGAAGCGTAGTTTGGTTTAAATGCAAAATAATTTGACATAATAGATTTGATTATGTGTCGATGTAAAAAAACCCAGAATTTCTGATGACCATTTACACAGTTTTCTTAACATTGGTGTCAGTGGCATCATTTAAGGCTTGGTATCCCTGGATATGCTCTCTGACATTGATGTATATCTACTTGCGTAGGTGAATACCAAAGCTGCTGCTGATGTAGCTGACTGCAGTAACCCTAAGAATTCTAAATATTATGTTGTTATTGTTCAGGTAAGCTTGTAATATCCCAATGCAATGCACTATCCTCAAACTTAAAACTCACTGCAGTATATTTATTTTAATAACATGAATACGTTTTGCAGTATATGGCACGGCTTAATGCTGAAAGCATCAAGAACTTCCTGTATGCACTAAATGAGAATCAGATACCTAAAAAGAGATTTAACAGTAAGATCGTTTTCATTGCATTGAAAGGATTCTTTGTCATATGTGTATTTAGAATCATCAAATTATCTGTAGCTTAAATAGGAATATAAAATGCATATACCAATTTGCTTCAGTTTCAAGACCTTCAGGTATAACTCCAGATTATGTTGCAGCATAAAAAAATTGATTATTGTTGTTTGATGCAGTGAGGCTCGCACCAGAAGAGGAGTCATGCATGCTTACTGGGTTTGTGCACAATGCCGTGACATGCATTGGAATGGAAACAGACATACCGGTAATGTTATTTTTGTTTTACCATTTATCTTCTTGAAGGATGTATGTCAGTGAAGATGTTATCGTAAGGTTTATATTGATTCTGAATATCTGAGATTATGTGCTTAATGTACCTGTTCTTGAACCTTTCTATTCCTCACATTCTGTAAAATTAAATTAATGATACACAACAGATATTTGGATTTAACTTTCAACTGTGACTAGAACTCAAATATCTTGTCAAGTTGTCCTTTGCTCAAATATAGGTGTATTAAGGGAATGAAAGCAAATTGTTTCTAGCATTGGTTGCTTTTTTTTCCTTTTTGTTTCTTTAACATAACAAGATCATATATTGTGAAACTGGATTGCAATGTGAAATTTACAAGGCATCTGACACAAACGGTTGGGCTTCAGGTTATCATAGATGAAGCCATCACCAAGTTGGATGAGGATTTCTTCTGGCTAGGTGGTGGAGAAGTTGATCTCAAGCTCGGGATGCGTACCTCACAGTTCCTAAAAGTCTTCAATCCGTTTGTGGTGAACTGTAGTTAATGAGTTATAATCACACAACGTAACATAAGCTTTGGGTCCATGTAATTTTACCCAGCCTTGTTCAACGCACTGCCAGGGAGGTACACTAGGGGTGTGTTTGGTAGCCTGTGTCAACTCAGATTCTCTATCTCACCTCAACCAAGTTGCTCTCAGACAAGTTGACATCAGATATTCTCACATATTTGGTAGCCCGGCTCTACTGAAACAAGCTAAGTTGAGATGTTGTTTGGTGGCTTATCTCAATTAGGATTTGTAATATTTACACAGAGGACCTTCCACAGTAAAGAAAAAAGCAATCTAGTCCCTGAATAGAAAAATAAGAAGCATTCGGGTCCTTCACAGAAAATTAAAAAGCAATCGGGTCCTTAACAGCAAGTATAAAAGCAATCGGGTCCTGGGGGTGGCTCAACGGCCGTCCGGCGCCGGCGAGAGGCGAGGCCGCCGTCGCCTAGGCCATCAGCGAGGCCGCCGTCGCCCAGGCCAGCTGCCAGCAGCGCGGCCGCCGTCGCCCAGGCCAGCCGCCGTTCCTGTGAGATCCGGCCGCCGGTCGATCTCCGCGAGATTCCGCCGCCGGTCGATCTCCGCGAGATCCCGCCGCCGGTCGATCTCCGCGAGATCCCGCCGCCGGTCGATCTCCGCGAGTCCTCACCAAGCACCGATCTCCTCCTCTGCGAGCACCACGAGATCCCGCCGCCGCGTGCCTCTGCGAGTACCACGAGATCCCGCGGCCACGCGCCTCTGCGAGAGAAGACCACCGCAGTGGTGGGTGGGCGACGTCCAGTGCGTGGGGAGGAAAAGAGGAGCGAGACGGGTTCGGGGGGAGAATGGAATGGGGGGCGGTTGACCCCTTCAGATTTCGGGCCCAGTTGGGAGACGGGGGGGGCAAAATTTGGCCGAGTCCGGCACTGCCGAGTAGAGAAGCTCGATTTGAGCTTCTCACTCGGGCAGGGCTAGGAGGTCTTTTCGGGGTGAATCGGGCAGTGCCCAGGCGGGAGAACCGATCTACCAAACAACAAAATTTCGGCTGAGGTGGGAGAATCTGAGTTGGGCCGGTCTGCCAAACACACCCTAGGCTTTTGCTTGGATCTGGGGTTAGCATGTCTGTCTTTTTTGGAGCAGGTGTTTCCCTTTCAGTTGCTCTTCTCACATTTGTTACATTATTTACAGCTGACTGTTGGTAAGATTGATGTATCAGAGGGGACATTCTTGGGAAGATCGATATAATTGGTGCGAGTGGGCTTATTCTATTACTAAGCCCTTCGTAGTTTGGGCCTGAGAGTTGAAAACCAGAGTAACCCCATATGAAATGTGTTAACCTGACATCTGGCTAGAAGATCGAAGTTTGGTTCTGCCTTGTTGTACTCAACATTTTTTTTTTCTTGGAACTTCTTATCTGGTTTGACAAGTCTAAAACCGTCATTTTTCGTCTAAAACATTGTGAGGTTACAGTGCACGTAGCTTGAACTTCAAAATGGCTGTCTTGATTCAAGAGTTTGGCGTTAACATGATTTAGCAGGCTTGGCTAATGCAAAGCAAACCAGGAACACAATAAGCATTGATCAGTGTGCATACGCTATTTTCAATTGGAGCAAGGTTTTGTGCTGCGTTTTTTTGGAGACCATGCCACGTTTTGCTCAAGGTAAGCATACAAAGAATTGCTGACGCCTGCTTCTTCGAGCTAGGTTAGCTGTACGTGTTCGGGCAAAAATCAAAATCAGGTATAGTACATATTTGGTCTCAACTCCTCCTCAACAAGTGTATGTTAAGGGATATACCTAGAACCCACACGACCAGTTTGTAAAGAAAAGTGGCAAAAACCGAAAGAGCACAACATGACACACTGACCCCGAGGCCGCGCACCACTCGAGCCGACGATCCATCTGCCCCAGCAGGAAGAGACAACACTCCACGAGATGAAAATTTTGGAGCCGCCGCTCTGACGTCCACGCCGGTCCTGAGACCGTGCACACTGGCGATACCTGAAACACCCCAAACGCTGCACACCGGCCCCGAGGCCACGCACCACACGAGCCGGCGACACTTCTGCCAAGCAAGAAGGGACGGCACTCGAAACGCGAAAGCTCCGGAGCCGCCACTCCGACATCCACATTGGTCCCGAGACCGCGCACCCGCCTGGCCGACGATGCAGTTGCCAAGCAGAGAAAGCCAAACTTTGCCTAGCAGAGTACCAGACCTCCAAGGCAATGCCCCCAAGGGGGAGACGGCGATGATGACGCCGTTACCCGCTCTGGCCAAGGCTAGAGTCTGAGGCTCGAAATGACATAGTAGGTGAAAGAGCTCCTAGACGGCAACTTCCAACGAGGGGAGCAACGTCCAAGGACGACGACATTGTCAGCATTCCTTTCACCCTCTTACCGTCCGTAGTTTAACCTCACCATAAGGAACTGTCAATACGTTTATGAAAAGAGGGGGATATGCATGTTGAGCATCGAGTAGATTATGAGTATGATAAGACTTATACAGATTCAGACCTTTAGGATATAAGAACCCTACTTTTTCGTGATTTGTATTAATCTCGAGAGAGATTTACAAGGAGTGTTACAAGTACTCTAGATATGATCCCACTAGTTTAGAGATTTGTGCTTGTTGAAAGACTTATATGCATTGATCATTGCTTATCTTGTAGTAGTCCTAATACAACAGATAAAGCAGTACCAAGATGTCCTGAAACGGGGAGTCCAGGAGAAAAGTTCATCATCATTGACAGATCTGTTCATGAATTCATTCAGGGGGGAGATCAACCCAAGAGAGATAGACCCTGCTTATAGCTTCGCGCATGCACTACCTGTTGTGAACAGCTGGTGCCGCATGTGCAACTGGGTAGTCCATGGCTACTAGGGTTCCTGCTGTGTACACTGTGGTCACCTTTGTTCCTAGCTGCTCACCGTTAGATCCACGATGGAAGTCCCCTGCAAATTGCATTACCACTGGCTATGAAATATTACCGTGAATGCTCAATCAAGGCGACTAAAGGGCAAACTGTGCACCAGGTGCGATACTGTGATATACAACATATCTATGCCTCTATATATGCATGTATGTGATATATGATCTAGAAAATTAAAGCTAATTAACGGCCGAACTGGTACATGTATAGCCTATGCATTTTCATCGGAGCTATCTAATTCCTTGTCAGGAAAAAAAATCTGAGCTACTAAATCTAATATTGTGTAGCTACCTAGCTACAACAACACAATCCAACTCGAAATGAGGCTTGTCAGAAATTATCTCAATATATATGTGGATCGCGAACTCTCTGTCGTTAAAACTGTAGAAAATTAGTAGAAAGATGAAGGAACACAGATATGACTTGAAACTGCTGCTAGCTAGCTAGTGAGATTCAGGGAGAAATATACAGGATAACTTGATACGAGATCACTATGACATATATATCATCTCATGACTCTCATCACTGGTCAATATATTCAGTTATGATACGGAGTGCGGGTTGTGGGCTCAGCATAATCCAGGTGAATTCCCTGATCACCCCTGTGCTTGCGGTGAGGAAGCTGTTGTGAAACCCTAGCGACATTTCTGGTGTTTTGTACTCCACCTGATCGATCGACCAATGCTGTTCCCGCGCCTGTGGATTGGTCACCGATGCTGCTTCCGACGACCCCAACCTTCTTCCTCGTATCATCAACAATGAACGAGTTTCTCGTTAGCTTCTTGGTATCACCAATCTCTGTCGGGTCCTGCAAAAAACACAGTATAGACAGGTCACAAAAATGGAAAGGAAATGGAACCAAATACTTGTTTAGCAGAATGACGTTGAGACTAAAACCTTGGATGAGGAAGACTTGTCGTTGCTTGAGTACTTGCCATCGAAGCAGAGGTGGCGAGCTTCGCATGAGGTAATGTAAAGAGTGAAGAGGACGAACACCAGGAGAATGCTGATGGTGGTGGTGAGCTTTAACTTCCCCTTGAGAGCTAGGGGAGAGGAGCTTAGGCAAAACATGAGGACCACGGTTGTGATTGGTGACCCCTTAGGAAACATTAATAGGTAGGGAAACTTAGAGAAGGGGCATGCATGGAATGATGGAAGAGGACATGGGAGAGGTAGAAGCATAAAAGGGTACTGTTAAGTTTTTTGAACATAGGGACTGTGTTATTAGTCCCTAAGATTTTTTGTTCGGTTTTCCTAATCCTCGGTTGTAGTAATAGGGACGACGTGTCACGTATTCAGAATACAAAATTAAGTTAACTGATAATTAGTTCAGTATTGTGTGGGTCAGGTTGTGTTGTTCAAAACTTACGCTGTCATTATATTTAGACGTTAAGCTTATGATTTTTATTTTTGTAACCATGCATTACATTTTTTAATTGAGATATCTAGAACTCAGTCTGCTTAAAAAAATATTTATTTCTTTTTTCATAGGAAATATTTACTTCTTAGGTGACATTACTAGTAGCCATCAGATTGCTAATTCTCAGTCGAATGGTAATTAACTTGCCTCATGATCATGCTAGCCATAAGTTGCAACATGCATGGGATTTAACTGATATTTTTCAAAGTTACTCATGAGGTTGCAATTGAGAGAAATGACCTCCGGACCGTGCGCTAGTTATAAGTTCACCGCGGGTTTTTACGACCGAGAAAAATGTCTCAAGCTGTTAGATTGCTTCTTATTTTTTGTTGCTCGTGAGTTGCAACATGAGTTATAACTGAGATTTTTTTCTTTTTCAAAAGGCCTGAGGCCGATCTTTATTAAGATTAAGAAGGGTATAACTAAGATTAATAACATAATCTGACTAAGTATTAAGTTCATCCGTAATCAATTGGGTAATATACACTCCCTTTTTGTACTTCGGGTGTCTCGTGCCTAATTGATGGTTCCTAGCGGTGACTTGATATTAGTACTTAGTTAAAATAATTTGACAAATAGCAAAGCCGTATCAAGTAAGCCGACATATATTTATACTGGAAAGGTGGGCGCAATCCTCTTCTAATTCTGTTTGCGTTGAGGCGTACGATTAAGTAGAAGGATGGCACGCATTGCAGCACCTGCCGTACGAAATCTCGTAAAGAAACGAAGAACGCGGCATGAGGGGCACTGCCATGGAAACCGAGGCAGAGCCATCTCCTTAACCGCACATGAATGTCTCGATCCATCCCCTTTCTTGAGGCTTCTATACAGATTTTGTAGGGAACCCATGGATATAGTACTACTTGACAGTCATTTCCTGATCATGTGCGTTCTAATTATTACGTGCGGTGCGATCTGCTGCTACAGTCACTAGCTACCGCTAGCAGGTCCATATTACCAAATTGATTAACAAAGCACTACAGTTTTATAGCCTCGATGTGACCAAGTTGGGATACTTAAGCAATACTTTACTGTTGCTTGCTGATTAATCTGTTTGGTTGCAGTACGTGTTCCTGGATTTTCTTGTTAGTCGAACCGTTGACATGTCCTAATTGTAAAAACTCTTGCAGAACCACGGACACCCAGGCCACATTTTTCCTAAATGATCAATTTCAATCCAAGGTGTCAACGTGACGGGGATGACTTCACCATCCCCGCCCCGACCCTCCCCCTTTCCTGCCAATGACGGGTACCCAGCACCCGCGAGGGTCTCCATAGGAACGTCAACGCCGACAAGTTACCTTGTTGACGCCAACGAGCTCATCCTTGCCGACGCAAACAAGGTCCTCAGCAAATAGCTCCACCTTGCCCACGTCGCCGAGCTCATCCCATCCGGTTGTTACCTGCATCGCGTTCTCGAGACGAGGAGGGAGCTGGCGACACCAGATGGGAAGGGGCTAGTCTCTCATGCACTTTGGAAGCAGGTGGGGCCCATGATTTGGGTGAGGGGAGCGAGGAGCAGAGTCAATAGAGTCGTGGCAGGTGGGTCGTGGGAGTTGGGGAGGAGGGGGTTTGCAGGTGTAGAAAGGTTAGGGTTCCTACGTGATAGTTTTATAAGGCTGACATTGGGGTCCCGGGTACCCTTGGAGGCTCCATGGGTATTCCTCCTCCATCCCCGACACACTCCCTCAAAGCGAATTTGCCCCCACCCTCGATTCTTGGCGGGTAATTTTCGCGGATACTGAACCATGCGGGGAACACCGCTCTTGAATCATGATCCATCACCTATTAGCAGTGACCTCGCCGATGGCATTGGAGATGCAGAAAAATCGTCTAGTCCCTGCTCCTATAAAAAGGGGTCGTTCAATCTATGTGTGTTTGATGTTTAGTGGCCAAAAATTTAGATCAATTTAAGTTTTTTCTGACGGTACTAGTGTACTGCGAAGAAGCACTATCGTCGTTGCGAGGTTCGTACGCACATCGCTTTTGAGGAAGGGTCCGCTTCTTTACGTACAGTGAAGCATGTTGGGGAGCTGAAACAAGCAAACGCGGCCAGGCGTAAGAAAACAAGCTACGCGGACCTGCTGGGCTGCACGGGGAACGCACGCGATCTACGCGAGGAGTTTCGTCTTGCTTGGGAGGCGGGGCAAAGATAGCGTGGGAGAGCGTGCCGGGGAAAGGCATGCATGGGTGTCGCGCGCGCGCACGAGAGAGATCGCGCTTGTCTCGCCGTGTCGGCCGCGCCCCCGCGCGCGCCCCGCTGCATGCCGACTCGTCGCGCACGTACGTACGTGCCTGTCGCTTCTTAGCTGGGCACGCCTCCCGCGCGCACGACGCGTCCGTCCGTGTGCCTCTCCGTGCGGTGCGACACGCGGTGATCACGTACGGCAGCTGGCACCGGCAGTCTGGCAGCACCAGATGCGCGTGTCTGAAGAACGTGTGTGTACGCTGCTATGAATGTGTGGATACAATACATTGTGAAAGGTCTAAGATAC
Organism: Dactylis glomerata; assembly: GCA_007115705.1. Taxonomy (NCBI): domain Eukaryota; kingdom Viridiplantae; phylum Streptophyta; class Magnoliopsida; order Poales; family Poaceae; genus Dactylis; species Dactylis glomerata. Next base: position 251,878 of record QXEO01000593.1, on the reverse strand, counting down.
GATCGGGCACGAGTGTACCGGTACGTAGACCACACACACGTATGCGAGATGAGCATATCGATCGCACGAACAGCCGAGGAAACCATTTCGAGGGGCCAAGGGGTGGACGGGTGGTGCTCGCTCCGAAAAACATCGGTATCATCAAAGAAGGATGGCGGTCATCTATTCCTAAATTGCAAGTATGCTAAGCAGAGGTGGCGAGCGCTGATGCTTGAGGATGTCCGACTGAAATTACTTCCTTGCTGTTCAGCACTGGAAATGCTACAGGAAATTTTGACTCTGCCGGTAACAGAAAAACTGCAAACGATTGCCTTCCTGTGGAGCTTGTGGACTGAACGAAATAGAGGCAATCATGGAGAGCAACGCAAGTCAGTTGTCCAGTTTCAATTTACTGTCAGAAGGTATGCTGATGAATGGCAATAGTTTCTTGTGAAGAAAAGGCAGGATACTGAAGTCCAAATTACACATTGGAGACCACCTAGTGAGGGGGTGTACAAAATTAATACTGATGCATCGTTTAAAGAACAAACAAACAGCGGAGGTTGGGGAGCCATATGCAGGGATAGTGAATATGATATCTGCTTTGCTGTTGCGGGACCATTGATAAATGTGACAAACGCTTTCCAAGCTGAAGCCATAGCACTCTCTAATGCAATTGATGTTGCTGACAGATTGAGAGTGGGCAAGGTTACTTTCGAAACAGATTGTATAAATCTGAAGAATGCTATGACATCTTCGGAGTATGATTTTGGACCGATGGGAATCCTCCTGGGCGACTTGAAGTTCCGGCTTTGTACTTGCTTTATTGATGCTAGCGTTGTGTATACCCCGCGAGGTTGTAATAAGCCTGCTCATGAACTAGCAGCTTTGGGTGTAGGCATAGCTCACAATGACCATGTTTTATGGATGTCGAGCTATCCTAACTCTATAACCCGTTTGGTGACCGGCGATCGGGCCGTGTCTTAATGGAATACGAGTGTTCCATGTCAAAAAAAAAGGATACACCCCCACGAACGGAGACTTTCCCCCTCCTCCCCCTCCTGCTGCTTTGAGAGTCGTGCGCAGGCGGTCGGGTCTCTCTCGAATCCTTCTCGCTGGATTAGCCGGCGGGGGGTGGAGGGAAGACGTCGGAGTAGATAGGGCTAGGCTTAGGTTCGTCGGCGTCCTGCCGGTAGTGGGCTCTTTGCCTGTTGGTTGGTGCTGGATCCCCAGATCTGAGCGGCGAGATCTGGAGATCAGGGTTTCTCCTTGCCCTCTTCGAGCTCCGATGGCCGGAGCAGGAGGCGGTGAAGAGAGCCACCGCACCCTTCAATAAATCTGCCGTCTCTGTCTTCCTGCAGGTGTGGCTCCTTGCCGCGGTGTCTTCCCCTCTATCCGGCCATGGAGGCGAGGGGAGGTGGAGATGCATGGCGGGATCTGCGCTGGTGAGGGCTGATAGAGCTCTGCTGCCTTCACTGGCCGGCCTTGGTGGCGGGGGGAGTGGGCGGTGCAGCTCTTGGCGCCCTTTCCTGGGAGGAAGCTTATCTCTGGTGATGTGGCCTGCGGGACGAGCCTTCCCCATCCTCCTTCTCCGGCCGGCCGAGGCGGCGAGGGGAGAAGCAGATGGGTGCGGGTGCTGCCTGCATGTCCCCGGCGCCACCGGAGTCTCAAGAAGCTCAAGTTGCGGCCGATTCCAAGCGGCGGTGAGGAGCACCACCGCTATCCTTGGCCGAGGGGGCCTCGCCGCACCTCGGGTGCCCAAGCTCCGAGGCTTTCTCTCTTCCTCCAGGCCTTTGCGCCGATGCGGAGGATCTTGGATCTCGACATGGCAACCCATCCTGGCGGCGAACCAAGTGGTGTAGTACCCGACGTCACTGCCAAAGGCCATCGGCTGAGATCGTGGTGTTCAAGCGACGGAGAAGAAGGACCTAATCGCTATTTAGCAACCCCTTCTAGGGTCCTTCTTGTAAAATTCGAGGACCAACTTTTCCCCAGGGTCCTCTTTGTAATTATGCCCGTCATTTAATGGAGCTTCTGGGGCCTTCGGCCCTTTTCTGTTAAAAAAATCAAAGAAGGGTTCTCCTTTGGAGATTGGCCCGACGGTTTCTACCTATGGCAGAATTATGAGAACATCAAAGTATGTGCCTAGGATAAGTAGAAGCTCTTTGTGTGGAGAAATTCATTCACAGAGATACTCGCTGATCGAATGCAACATGGCTTGATGGAAACGCTCTCTCATGATCAATTTACATCTATAGAAACTATTCTCTCCTTCACATTCTCTCTCCTCGCTACAGTACTCTAAAGAGGTCCTCGAGAGCGCCGGCCGAATCGAAGCCCTCCCGCCAGCGATGCCGGGTGGGAGTGGTGGAGGGGAGGTCCGGTTGTAGTTAGGGTAGGTTTAGGTGTTATGTCGGCGGTTCTGTCGGCAGTAGCGGGGCTTCTTGCCCGCGGCGGCGGAGGTCTAGATCTACTGCAGCAGGATCTGGATCTTAGGGTCCCCTCGGTCCACTATCTGGCATCACCGGCGGAGGCATGGGTGGTGGAGAGGTCTGATGGTGCTCAATAAGTTGCGGGTTCCTCCAGCAGGAGTGGTGCCGCCGTTATTCCTTTGCTCTCCCAGCCGGCTGTGGTAGCGGAGGGGGAGGCAGGGGAGGCGTGGCGGGTGCGCGGCAGCTCGGCGTCTGGCCGGCCTCGGTGGCGTGGGGGTGCGTCGCTGCTGGAGTTGGTGCTTGACGCGCGGGTGGCGCTCATCCTCTTTGTTGCATGGCTCCGTGGTGGAGGGAAGGTCGTCGATTAGGTGGTGCTCTGCTTCATGTATTCATGGCAAGGGAGCTTATCTCCGGCGGCTGGATCCGTCGCCCCGTCCGGAACCAAGAGATGTAGGGCATCCACTCCCGCTGCTTCTACTGGCCGAGCAGGCTTCTCTCCCTCTTCCCCATCCCAAGTGGCATGTTCCCCGGCGGTGGGGCGGTGGCCGGAGCTCGGCGGTGGCGTCGGTGGCTTGGAGCGAGCCTGAGACTGGATCACGTTCTCTGTTTGGTCGCGTGGTCTTTTTTGCAATTCCACAGGGTGTGTGCTGTAATTTTACTTTCTTTAGGGTTCTCCCTGCAATTGTGTAACCGACAAAGCCTGAATGAAGCATGTTTTGGGGTCCTTCGAGACCCCTTCCCCGTTAAAAAAAAGATCAATTTACTCACCTTACAGTAACCTTACGAGCTGTATATGGACGACAGGGAGAAAGGCGATCAATGAAGATATTTTTCAGAGACCACTGTCCACTCATGGGTTTGTGAACATTTTTCTTGAGGAAATCCGACCGCTGGTTACACCTGCGAGTGTCACTGCCTGTAGTATGCCGTCAGCGAGAGCATAGGCTAGATTTTTTTAAAATGAAAGCATAGCTCTAGCCTCTGCATCTATCGGGATATTGTTGGAACTTATTTAGGTGCGTCAGCTGTTGTATTCAACAGGCATTACTGTTATGGCAACATTGGAGATGGTCGTGAGGCCCTTGCTTTATCTGAGGACCTTGCTCTATCAAGGGTTTATGGATTGTTTTGTCGGTGGTTTCAGACATAAGAGATGGTATTTTGGGGAGAAATGGATCTCCCGATCTACACGGTTCCAGAATTACTTTCTCTATCCTAAAATGTAAGACATCTAAGGATTAGTTAAAAGTCAAAGTTTACTAACTTTGATCAAATATTTAGAAAAAAATATCTACATCTACAATATTGAATTGATATATTAAAAAACATACTTTATGATGAATCTATTGATATCGATGCGGTATTATAAATGTTCATATTTTGTGTATAATCATGGTCAACCTTAGAAAACATTAACTTTTGACTAATCCTTAGACGCCTTACATTTTAGGACCGAGGTAGTACAGTCTATGAAGAAAGAGCTTCAAATTTTGAAGCCACAACCTAGGTGGACATGAATTATCATACCCCTTTTGGTCCATAATTAGTATCAATAATTTTGTATTAATTTAGTATAAAGTATATACTAAGCCACCGACACTTATTATGAATTGTAGGGAGTATGATTTAGGGTGCCATGTGTGGCTTGCTATGCTATGCCATGTTCTGATTATATTCATGAAAATATTTTGTTAGAGCAAGGGCATGTTTAGATGCCCTGTCTATTCCAACCAAACGTTGATAAGAATTGGGTTGCCAATTTTTTGGCTAAGGAATCCTCAACCCACAATTGACTATTATTTGGCAAAATCCTTGAGATAGAATAGCACTCATTGACACCCAAAATGTCGGAAACAAACTAAACATAGACCAAAATATACTATGCTACCTTTTTTTTATAGTGCTAGCTTGGGCAATGAACCAAATGTACCCTAAAACTGTAGCATATTGACTAAAAAAAATATACGACGAGCTTCACCTGCACGGCTGCACCTGAACGAGCCCGGGTGATCGACAACTCAAATTTTGCCATTATGCCAGTGCCACTATTGTCCTGTGCAAATTAAATGGGAAACACTGCATTCGTGTTAGGCGTGGACGCTTAGGATCTGGTTCGTCAAATATGTGATGACTGTGACGGCCGAACGAATTAGCGCCAGCCAGTTTGTCAAATCGTAGCAAACTCAATCAGCATAGGTTATTTGGGCCAAGAAAACTCAATTATCGTAATGAAACCGGCCTTACCGAGCTCGGCCTCAAAAGAACTGTTCCCAGTTTATGGCGCAGGCCTACTGGACCGCATTCAGTCCCTCTTGCATTTATTTAGAAATAACTTTGTGCAATCCCTCTGCTTTGTTCATAGACGAATGAATGATGTCGAACGAATTGCTAGAAAACTATGTTTACAACAAGCATCGCGGTATTTTCTCTTTTCTTGGAGAGAGTTTAGAGCATCTTCGTCGACACTCCCAATACGCCTTCTATTGCGGCTATCGGAGCGTTTATTTAGGCTCACAACGGTGGCTCCGATAGGAGGTTGCCACACTATGGAGCCCAATAAAATAGCCGATGCTTTCACGTCGGTCTTAACATGCCAGGAGCCATTTGGGAGCGTTGGGGCCTCACGCCATGTTGGATTTCCCCACCAAGTCGCCCTAGGGGCCCTTTGACAGACACACACCGTCGGCTCATCCCATCTCGCTAGATTTGCCATTTTTTTAAAGGGAATATGATAGGGAAGCCCCATACAGTGTTCTTTTTATAATTAGAACCTAAATGTGCGTCTGTGGGTACTTGAACATGGGTGGCTGGGTTGTACATCCACTTCCCTAACCATGTGAGGTAGGCTCACTTTTTGCTAGATTCGCCACTGCCGCTAACACTCTGCCGCCCCGCCCCTGGACGCCTGCCACCACCATACAACACCGCCTGGTGCCGCCGAGTAGAGTGGCCTCTCGCTACCGCTTCCCCGCGCTTCGCCGCCCACAACCAGTGGTCGCCGCCACCCCTTGTGCCTACCTCGTCCGCTTGTTGATTTGCATAGCCAGCGGCAATGGAAATCGACGATTAGAGGATGATGGACCTGTTGATGCAAGACAAGTCAACGCTGCCGCCGATCGAGAACATCAGATAATGGTTTTGAATGTCCTACTATGCTATCGAGAGCAGCTCGCCGCCGTCCCTTGCCCGGGTAGTTTGAGGGTTAGGAAGGCGAAGAAGAAGAAGAACCAACATCGACTCGCATGTGCTCTTTTGCTTGACTCGGATTATTTTGTGGATGACGCAACAAATACCCCTAAGAAATTTCGTCGTCGTTTTCGGATGAAGAAGGAAACGTTCATGAAGATTGTGTTTGCTATTCGAGAGTATGACTACTACTCCATGTGCAAGCCAAATTGCATGGGATTATATGAGTTCTCATCGGTTCAAAAATAAACCAATGTCATACGATGCATTGCATTGAAGTACCATGTGATACAAATGAGGACTATCTACGCATGACTATCCATATTTGTGAAGAACATTTCTAGGACAAACATGGAGTAGAGATCTCACTTTGCTAAGTATCAGGAGGCTTGTTGGAAGGATATTGAGCATACATTTGGTGTGTTTCAGCAGCGTTTTGCTATTGCCAGGTACCCTACTCTAACATGGTCGGAGTCTCAAATGTGGGAGTGCATGAACTGTTGTTGTATGATCATGCACAACATGATTATCGAGAGTGGGTATGAAGAACCGGTAAAAGATGACAAGCCGTTTACCATGAAGGTCCTATATCCGAACTTGATCAAGTGCTGGCCGAATTTGCAGCATTTCTCGCCATGCATCAAGAAATTTACAATAAAGACGAACATAATCATCTTCGGGAGGATCTCAAAGAAAATATTCAATGATTTGTATTTTTCTGTTTGCACTGTTGTATGAATAATTATACTTTCGTACTATTTATGTATTTAAAACTCTAAATAATGTTATAAGTTTAAAACTCTAAATAATTTATTTTATATGTGCAATGGTGCAAGTTTGTTTTTCACATATTTTTTATTTATAAATTGGTGATCAAACTCTATTAAGACCGATGATATTCGGAGCGACAGTGTATACCGACGTTCTCAATAGACCACTGCTGGCATTTATTTGGGAAGTGCTCTTGCTTCTCTTTTTCTTACTCCCTCCATATCAAAGATTACTGGACAATTACACACTTCGAGAAAAACTTCTCTTTTTTTTCAGTAACCAAAAAAAAGCTGCGCCTATCCTGCGAAGCACACCGTGCATTCATCTTCGCCTGGCCGTCAACTCGAAGTCCGACATCACAAAGCCACGTAGCCCAGAAGAGGAACGCCACAACTGTAATATACGGACAAAACGAGATGACAGAACTGACACAAAGCCTTCGAAGAGGGTGACGATGGGCAATCGATTGGAGGGGGAGAAGAACGCTGCCGTGACCTGTGGGTTTTGGATGGTAGACGCACGGGACCACTCGAGACAAAAGGGAAATGGCTCAAACCTTGGAGGGCATTCCTGCTTTCCATCATTAATTGCCAAAAGGTTTGCGGGTCACATCGTCCTTGATCAATAAATGGGAAAGGAACAATCCAAGTTACTATGATTTGTTCGTGTCTCTCGCAATAATAATTGTGGTTTGTTTGGATCTGGTATCCCCCCCGGGAGTGAAGGAGGAGGTAACACATCATCGTCATCGTTGCTCTTGTTGATGTGACATTTGACATGCTATTGTGGCCTGCGAAGACAGGAACATTGGCCGGGTTGCTTTGGCAAAATTGTTAAATTTGATCGTTAGGCAATGGTGATACTCTCCTTGTTTTTCTCACGAACTCACTATCGGAATCGAAGTCGCTAGCAGAGCAATGTGGCCTCCAGTATGGATCGGAGTCAGCTCGGCCCAGCAAGAGATTACATGAGCTTTAGTTATATTTGGGCTCAAAACGCCAGAGCAGGCCAATTTGATTCCCAGATTAGCATCCTAGCACATGCACACGGTCACAAACGTCAAGAGTGTGAGAGAGAGCTCTTGTGTCACTTATAATGTTCCTTATTTTAGATTGATTTGATTGATTCAATTGCTTGTTTGTCTGAGGCATTATCTGAATATGTCTGGAGGATGGACTCTTATTGTTAGAATACAAGTCGGTTACGATTCATATTAGAGTTTGCTTGTAATTCAAGTTAGGGTCAGCCGGCCGGCCCCTCATATATACTCGTTGTAATCTTCAAACTATTCAATTATTATGAGACAAATATTATTCTACATGGTATCAGACTAAAACCGATCTAGGGCATGTCGCCGCCCATCCCACCCCCGTCGCTGCCGCCCGTCTATTTCGAATGGCGCGCCAAGCTCGCCGCCTCCAAGCTCACTGCCGTCGCGGCGCAAACCTCCTCCTCCACCCAAACCCTAGTCTCTTCTACCCCACCCACCATCCAATATGCCGATACAATCTCCGATGTTAGTCCTTTTATTCCTGTTACTTTAGATCTTTCCAAGCACAACTACTACCATTGGCGCCACCTCTTTATAGTTCATCTAGGCCGATGCAATCTCCTCGGCCACGTCGACGCCAACTCCGTCCCCTAGCCCTCGGATCCTCGCTGGGTGAAGGAGGACCTTGCCATCATCCAATGGATCTACCAATGGGTGTCCACCGAGATCTTCAATCTCATCTTCCGCGATGCCTCTAACGCCGCCGCTCTATGGGCGGCCCTTCGTCAGCTCTTTCAAGACAACGTCGATGCTTGCGTCACCACCCTCCACACCGACCTTCGCAACACCGTCCAAGGCGACTCCCAAGTGGGGGTTTATTGTCAGCGGCTCAAGTCTCTCGCCGACGAGCTCCGCAAACTCGGCGACCCCATCGACGACCGCCAACTCATCAATGTTTTCCTCGTCGGGCTCAGTGAACGTTTTGAGAAGCAAGCCTCCTTCATCCCCATGATGCGGCCGCGACCCTCCTTCGCCGAGGTATGCTCCATGCTTCAATGGGTAGATCGCGCCATCACCAACAAGGAGGCTCGCCCCCAAGTTTTTGCGGCCATCCCACGTCTGCCCGCTCCAGCTCCAACTGCGCCACCTCCTCCGACATCGGTGCAACCACCCCCAGGATGGTGCCCCAGCCCCAACTACCGCGGCACAAGGCTGATTTACCGCCCTCCACGACCTTCGGCACCATCGGCTCTGGCTCCTTCAGGTGGCTCATCACCGGCCCCGGTTCCACCACCGGCTCCAGCATCGCCGATCTACTGCCCTCCACATGACCCATGGACCGGCCTTGTGCAGGCCTGGTCCATGCCCTGGGCGGCCCCCTCTCCAATCGGCGCACCACCCGCCTAAACTGGCTCTTGGATGCCGGGCATGCGTCCTTGATAGTGCGTGTTAGGCACCCAGTTGGGAACCCCAAGAGGAAGGTATGATGAGCATAGCAACAAGTCTTCCCTCAGTATAAAACCGAGGTTTATCGAACCAGTAGGAAAAAGAACCAACTTCCGAAGGTTGATGCTCGCTGGCTTGGCGGCAGCTGCAGACAATTTATATATGGCGCCTTATCTGGGGCATAGCTTTGCACCAGCAGCAACGTCGAACCTGCACACAACACAACCAAAGTACTTTGCCCCAACTTACAGTGAGGTTGTCAATCTCACCGGTTTGCTGTAAACAAAGGATTAAATGTATCGTGTGGTAAAAGATAGTATTTTGCGAGAAAGTAAATAATGCAAGTAAATAGTAAATGGTAATATAAATGAAAAAGAATGGACCGGGGTCCACAGTTCACTAGAGGTGTCTCTCCATAAGATAAATAACATGCTGGGTAAAGAAATTACAGTTGGGCAATTGACAGAATAAAGAAAGAATACAAATGTCATGAGGATCACTATGAGATTCACTTGGGCATTACAACATAATACATAGACCGTAATCCAACTGCATCTATGACTAATAATCCACCCGCCGGATGTCATCCGAGCAACCATTGGGTATTAAGTTGCAAGCAACAGATTATCGCCTTAAGTAAAGTGTGTAATGTAAACAATACAAATGTCCTTGAACACAAGATTATTGTTTTCTCCCTAGTAGCAACAGCACATCTACAACCTTAGAGGTTAATGTCACTCCCCTAGATTACTAGAGGCATGAACCCACTATCGATCATAAATACTCTCTCTTGGAGTCACTAGCATCTACTCGGCCAAGATATCTACTAGCAACGGAGAGCATGCAAGATCATAAACAACATAGAGATGATAAATCAATAAATCAATTTGACAAAGTACTCAATATTCATCGGATCCCAACAAACACAACATGTAGAATTACATAATGATGATCTTGATCATGATAGGCAACTCACAAGATCTAAACATGAAGCACATGGAGGAGAAGACAACCATCTAGCTACTGCTATGGACCCGTAGTCCAAGGTAGACTACTCACACATCACTCCGGAGGCAGGCATGGTGATGAAGAAGGCCTCCGGTGGTGATTCCCCTCTCCGGCAGGGTGCCAGGAAGAGCTTCTGGACCCTCCCGATCTCACGTCGATGATGGTGGCAGCTTGCAGTATATTTTCTGGAAAATTGAATAGGTACTTAGGGTTTTCTTGTCGAGGAGAATATATAGGCAGAAGGGCGGTGTCAGGAGGTGGGCCAGGTGGCCACACCACCTAGTGGCACGGGCCAGGGGTAGGCCACACCACCTGGTGGCATGGGCCAGGGGTAGGCTGTGCCACCCTATGGTGCGGCTGCCCTCTGGCCCCCTCCGTCTCTGCTTTGGATTTTGTCTCGTATCGGGAAAATAGGAACTTTGGCTTTTGTTTCGTCCAATTCTGAGAATATTTCCTGTGTAACTTTTCTGAAATATAAAAACAGTAGAAAACAGGGAACTGGCACTATGGCATCTCGTTAATAGGTTAGTTCCAGAAAATGCATAAAAACGCCACGAAGTGTAACAAAACACAAAGCAAATGGTGCATAAACAAGCATGGAGCTTCAAAAATTATAGATACGTTTGAGACGTATCAAGCATCCCCAAGCTTAAATCCTGCTCGTCCTCATGTAGGTAAGTGATAACAAAACAATAATTTTTAGGTGACATGCACCAACACAATCTTGATCAAACGATGTAAAGCATTGAGTGCTGAGATCAAAGTACTCTAAACATGGGCATAAAAGACATAATCTTGACAATAAAACTTAGCAACCATGTTATAACATGAAAAGTAACACAAACAAAAGATCATGAGTAATAATGTATTGAAAGTCAAGTGTGTGTTTCGAGCATATAGAAAAACATAGCAAAGTGGTTTTCAGCTTGTCCTTCATGGAGTAGCAAAACATAAATGCATAGGACACCTTCAAGTTTAAGAGGGTGACTAGATACAAATAATTTAAGAACAAGCAAAACCATAATCATGAATCAATCAATAATAAATTTTGGGACTATGCACATTATACTCAGAATGACAACTATGCTCTCTTAGACAGTGCATAAAGGTAGAAGGTGAAGACTCAACATAAAATTAAAAGAAAGGTCCTTCGCAGAGGGATGCAGGGATTGCAAGTTTTATAAACCTCCAAAAATTATGATACTTACTAGCTTTGAGCTCTCATTGCCCCCATCATAGGCATCTTGAGTGGTTAAGGTAAATGCGAGTACAACTATGAAGCATATTCTTAACAAATCATAAGTTGAAAATCTCATGTCCCGTGAATACAAATATCCAAACCTCATGCTACTCGACTTAGGTCCCAAGCAAGTTCTTGTCATTGTAAGCATACATGTATCATAGAGAACGCCAACGGGGTACCTCTTGCCCGATGACATGGAAACAAGCCTCGACGTTTCTCTAACACATATACAAACTCCATGAGCTCACAAGTTTCCAACTTATTTCACATTGCTAGGTATCCATAAACAAAAGATCATGATATCAACTAAATAAGAGTAAGTGCAATGTTGAAAGCGTGCCCCATGATAGCATGGCTGACCTACTCCCAACTTACAACTTGCAAGCATAACATCAACATAAGAGAGCCACAATGGTCAAGTTTATTAAGTGCAAGAAAGTAAATGTGTCATCAGGTTCGTGAGAGCTTTACTGACTAATTTTCACAGAACAAAAAGTTTAATTTGAAGGATAGATAAAAGAAAGACAAATGTACTTGGAATAGCAAATTGCTAATAGGTATATATGGTGGTCACATTGGAAAACTTTGGTTTTTAGGAGTTGGATGCACGAGAAGTATTCCCTCACAGTACAGATGAAGGCTAGCAAAAGACTGGGAGCGACCAACTAAGAGAGCAATAACGGCCATGATCATGCATAGCGACAAAACATTATTAACCAAAGCATAAAGTGGTATCACAAGTCAAAAACCAAATGATCATAGAGGCTAGAGGCGACTTGTTAAAGTCAAACATGGTGTAAGCATGCGCCAAGTCAACCCAAATAAAGCATCAATGGAGAAAACCATAATAATATGCTCCCATATAATAAAAAACAACGCATGATTCTTTCAAAGGCACATCAAGCAATCTCAGTCATTTGAGACAAGTCATGCTACAATAAAAACTACTAAGAATACTATCAAAATAACATCAAGCATGATATGCAAAAGTCTAAGCCACAGTCTAAACAAGCTCCCATTTGTACCACTATAGGCATGAAACTTTTTTCTCTTTTCCAACACCAATCAACCTTTTTGTATCAACTCTTAAAGATAAAAACCAACATAGACCAGAGGTCTAAATACACCTTGATACAAATAAATAACAAGATCTGAACAAAAATCAAGGCGAAAAACAAAAGCTAAACGCAATACTAGAAAAAGAGAACACTCGTTGAACGAAAAGAGTGAAAACTAGAGTGTTCTTGGCAATGAAAAATGGAGTGTGTTTTCTCCAAAAGAAATATGTTGGGGTCCAACCATTTATTGCAACAAACAAAACAAAATAAAACTGAAAGCAAAAGTAAAGATGCTCCAAAAAAATGCATAGAGTACGAAGTAATAAAAATATAGTGTCTTGAAAGATGACCTGATTTTTGCCGATGAAGAAGGGGTGCCTCGGGGCATCCCCAAGCTTTGACGCTTGTACCTCTTGGATATTTCTTGGGGTGACATGGGCATCCCCAAGCTTGAGCTTTTGTCCATACTTCACCTCATCTCATCATTCTCCTTTCCCTACACTTGAAAACTTCCTTCATACAAAACTTCACACAATTCTATTAGCAACATTAGTGTAAGCACGATAGTAAATCTACTTTTTTGGTTCAGTTTCAACTCAAGTATAACACCCATTAAAGCATAAGCTACTGTAGCAACTTCCTCAAAAGTTCTGTGATCAAAAGAACTCAAAAAGAAAGTGATCGAGAGGCAAACACATAGTGGCAAAAATCTGTCAAAACAGAACAGCTGGTAAAGATCGATTTTTCTGAGGATCTTCTGTTCCTCAAATCGAAAAGTGCAAAAGTAATGAAAGTTTGGAAATCACCTGGGGCATGTGCACAAGAAATGTCATATCAAAAAGACATTCTGAGAATTTTCATGAATTTTTATGGTACAGTGCAAAAATCTGTTTCAGGCAGCAACTTCCCCAAATCTTACCTTCCTCCAATTAGAGGTTCTTCTTGGCACAAAAACAAAATAAAAATGATAAGGAGAGGTCATTACAGTAGTAATAACTTCCAAGACTCAACAAAAAGAAAATGTACTGAAAAAGAAAACAATGGGTTATCTCCCAAGAGTGCTTTTCTTTAACACCTTTGAGCTAGGCGTAGAAAGTGGAAATCAAGTATTTTCAAATGAAGCATTAAGATCAATTGCAGAAGTTATTTCAACAAGGAATTGTATTTTATCCAAATGAGTTTGTGTAGATCCTTTATGAACACTCTTGGGTTCACTACTTTCATCAAAAGGATTTTCAGGAACAATCCAATCAAAATTCTTTTCCAAAGCTTGATGCAATCCTACGAGTTTGAAAGGTATTGGTACTTTGATTTCTTCCTTATTTGTACCAACAACCTCTACACGTGAGCCAAGCATATTAAAATGCTCAAAAACTTTCCTAGCTTCTATAACGACATCTCTAAATTCTCTATTCAAAGTCTCCAAAATAAAATCTTTCTTTTTTGTGTCTTCGATATCATGAAGCTTAAGAAACATTTGCTGCATAAAAGAATTAAGGTTAACAAACCTAGCCTCCAACATGTGAACTAAATAAGCGGCTGCAACTTCATAACTAGGAGCAAGTTCGGCTCAAGATCTATCCTCAACATCTTTATGCTTACGAACATGATTAAAGAACTCCTCGATGTTATCTTTCCCAATTATAGAACCACTACCTATTGATAGGTCCTCCAGAGCGTACTTAGGGAACAAAATAATGAACTAAAAGTAAAAGTAACGAAATACCAACTATAAAAGGAACTAAATTTATTTGTATTTTTGATAAAAAGATGCAAGCAAAAATAAGGTAAGCAAAATAATAACAAAGTAAAAAGATTGGAAGCGAGAGACTCCCCTTGCAGAAATCCTCTTTCCCCCCCGGCAACGGCGCCAGAAAAATTGCTTGATAGTGCGTGTTAGGCACCCAGTTGGGAACCCCAAGAGGAAGGTATGATGAGCATAGCAGCAAGTCTTCCCTTAGTATGAAACCGAGGTTTATCGAACCAGTAGGAGAAAGAACCAACTTCCGAAGGTTGATGCTCGCTGGCTTGGTGGCAGCTCTAGACAATTTATATATGGCGCCTTATCTGGGGCGTAGCTTTGCACCAGCAGCAACGTGGAACCTGCAAACAACACAACCAAAGTACTTTGCCCCAACTTACAGTGAGGTTGTCAATCTCACCAGTTTGCTATAAACAAAGGATTAAACGTATCGTGTGGTAAAAGATAGTAGTTTGTGAGAAAGTAAATAATGCATGTAAATAGTAAATGGTAATATAAATGCAAAAGAATGGACCAGGGTCCACAGTTTACTAGAGGTGTCTCTCCATAAGATAAATAACATGCTGGGTACACAAATTACAGTTGGGCAATTGACAGAATAAAGAAAGCATACAAATGTCATGAGGATCACTATGAGATTCACTTGGGCATTACAACATAATACATAGACCGTAATCCAACTGCATCTATGACTAATAATCCACCCGCCGAATGTCATCCGAGCAACCGTTGGGTATTAAGTTGCAAGCAACAGATTATCGCCTTAAGCAAAGTGTGTAATGTAAACAATACAAATATCCTTGAACACAAGATTGTTGTTTTCTCCCTAGTAGCAACAGCACATCTACAACCTTAGAGGTTATTGTCACTCCCCAAGATTACTAGAGGCATGAACCCACTATCGACCATAAATACTCCCTCTTGGAGTCACTAGCGTCTACTCGGCCAAGATATCTACTAGCAACGGAGAGCATGCAAGATCGTAAATAATATATAGATGATAAATCAATAAATCAACTTGACAAAGTACTCAATATTCATCGGATCCCAACAAACACAACATGTAGAATTACATAACGATGATCTTGATCATGATAGCAGCTCACAAGATCTAAACATGAAGCACATAGAGGAGAAGACAACCATCTAGCTACTGCTATGGACCCGTAGTCCAAGGTAGACTACTCACACATCACTCCAGAGGCAGGCATGGTGATGAAGAAGGCCTCCGGTGGTGATTCCCTTCTCCGACAGGGTGCTGGAAAGAGCTTCTGGACCCTTCTGATCTCGCGTCGACGACGGCGGCGGCTTGCAGTAAGTTTTCTAGAAAATTGATCGGGTACTTAGGGTTTTCTCGTCGAGGAGAATATATAGGCAGAAGGGCAGTGTCAGGAGGTGGGCCAGGTGGCCACACCACCTGGTGGCATGGGCCAGGGGTAGGCCGCACCACCCTCTGGTGCGGCTGCCCTCTGGCCTCCCTCCGTCTTTGCTTTGGACTCCGTCTCGTGTCGGGAAAAATAGGAACTTCAGCTTTTGTTTCGTCCAATTCCGAGAATATTTCCTGTGTAACTTTTCTGAAACACAAAAACAGCAGAAAACAGGGAACTGGCACTGTGGCATCTCGTTAATAGGTTAGTTCCAGAAAATGCATAAAAATGCCACAAAGTGTAACAAAACACAAAGCAAATGGTGCATAAACAAGCATGGAGCATCAAAAATTATAGATACGTTTGAGACATATCAGTCCTCACATCGGCTCCCCTAGACTACTCGGCATGCGTCCTCCATCGCAGGCCTACGTCGCTGCACCATCCTACTACAGTGCACCATCACCTATGAACTACAATACCTCAATAGGCGTCCACTATTCAATGTACTAGCTGCTGCCGCCACTGCTCGCCTCAGCAATGCCATCTGTACCAACTCTGTCTCCTGCAGCAACGCCAAGCTGGGACCAAGCTGCGTTCTTCCAGGCCATGAACAACTTCGCTACTCAAGGAAACTCAGGTATGGATTGGATTTTTGATTCCGGTGCATCTAGTCACATGTCTAATTCGCGTAATATGCTGTCATCATGCACTTCTTCGCCTTTTTCCTCTATTACTCTTGGAGATGGTTCTCTAATTCCTATTCACTGTGTTGGCCAAACCCATCTTCCATCCACCACAATACCACTCCTCCTTCGAGATGTTCTTGTTGCCCCTGCCCTAATTAAAAAGTTAATTTCTGTCCGCCAATTTACACGCGACAATCTTGTCTCCATCGAATTTGACCGCTTTGGCTTGTGTGTGAAGGATTACATGACCAAGGCGGAGAATGCATGCTTCAATAGTTCCGGAGACCTTTATTCCATCAACGGTGCACCCACCACTACTCAGCCTTCCTCTATGGTTGCCTCGGTGGATCTATGGCATCAACGACTAGGACATCCTCAAGCTGCCACGCTATCCAACCTTCTTAGTGAATTTTCAATTTTATGTAATAGAGATCCTCATGATATTTTGGTTTGTGAGTCATGTCAATTAGGCAAACATGTTCGTCTTCCCTTTAGTACCTCTTAATCATCTAGCATTTTTCCCTTTGAATTAGTACATTCACTAGTGGAAAAAAGCCTATTGGTGGCGCACCGTTTTGGCATATGCGTGGCGCATATGGGATGCGCCACCAATGCCATGCCACTAATAACAGATTATTGGTGGCGC
This sequence comes from Dactylis glomerata, assembly GCA_007115705.1. Classification (NCBI taxonomy): domain Eukaryota; kingdom Viridiplantae; phylum Streptophyta; class Magnoliopsida; order Poales; family Poaceae; genus Dactylis; species Dactylis glomerata. Next base: position 235,300 of record QXEO01000593.1, on the reverse strand, counting down.
ATCTCAATATGCGCCACGCATATGTTGAATATTAGTGGCACATATAGCATATGCGCCATTAGTGTCTTATGTGTGGCGCATATTCCTATATGCGCCACCAATACATAATGCGCCACTAAACACCTACAATATGCGCCACTGATATTTCGTACAGGTCCAAAAAAAACTGATATTTTCTGGTATTTATACACAGCAATGCACAAGAATATATATAAGTATACAATATAACTGCAGAATACACAGCATGCAGTACAAAACAAATATATCATCATCACAAATAATTAGATCCATAATAGTGACAAAGTTCCCGAATATTAACCATATGTGTTAGAGCATATATAGCCCAAGTCCATGCATTACACACATTACACACACTACACATCTCACCAAAAGACCGAGTAGACTACACCCGCAATGGTGAGCAAGACCGGGAGCCACCGGTGCGATCGGCTGCTCGGTGTTGGCGTCGGTGGGAGGTGGTGTCACCAGAGCGACCTCCGGGTATGGTGTTGGCGGTGGCGGGAGGGGGCACCGGAGCGGCCGCCGGCTGCGCCTCCTCGACGTTGGCTGCGCCTCCTCGGCTGCGCCGCCGGTTCATGTCTCCTCCACTTGGAGACCACGAGCTCTCTTGTCTTGTACCCTTTGTAGCAGTTGCCGCTGAAGTTGGTCACCGGCCTGTGCCTGGCAGTCCTCCCACTCCTCGTAGACTCCTGGAACCCGACCATTGTACACCACGTACCACTTCGCCATCTCTCTATAGACATGTAGTATATATGTTATGCAACGAAAGGAATGACAAAGTGCAAAAACATGCTTGCATGATCACAAATACTATGGCAAGGATTCATAAGCCTAGAATAAAACATAGCATGGATGACGATCGATCATATATAAGCAAGTCCAACATCGAAAAAAAAGTTCGAATAGATCACACCGGCGACGACGATGAGCAAGATCGAGACCATGATCAAGAACTTCATCCGATTCTTCTTCCACACGTGTCTCCTCCACTTGGAGACCGCGAGCTCTCTTGTCTTGTACCCTTTGTAGCGGTTGCCGCTGAAGTTGGTCACCTGTGCCTGGCAGTCCTCCCACTCCTCGTAGACTCCTAGAACCCGACCACTGTACACCACGTACCACTTCGCCATCTCTCTATAGACATGAAGTATATATGTTATGCAACGAAAGGAATGATAAAGTTCAAAAACATGCTTGCATAATCACAAATACTATGGCAAGGATTCATAAGCCTAGAATAAAACATAGCATGGATGACGATCGATCATATATAAGCCTAGAATGGAGTATATGTTATGCAACGAAAGGAATGACAAAGTTCAAAAACATGCTTGCATGATCACAAATACTATGGCAAGGATTCATAAGCCTACAATAAAACATAGCATAGATGACGATCGATCATATATAAGCCTAGAATGGAGTATATATGTTATGCAACGAAAGGAATGACAAAGTTTAAAAACATGCTTGCATGATCACAAATACTATGGCAAGGATTCATAAGCCTAGAATAAAACATAACATGGATGACGATCGATCATATATAAGCAGTTCATAATACGAAAAAAAAGTTCTAGCACCTAGAGGGGCCCGCCTCGTCATTGTTGGCCCCCTTCTTCGTCGCCGCTAGGCCCGATCGAGCATCTCGTGCGGCGGCGGGGGCGGGGAGGAAGTCATCCTCCACAATCTTGTGGAGGCGACCGGAGTCCTCCGCGAGCAGCGCCAAGAGGCGCCGCCGCTCCAACTCCATGAAGCCGCGCGCTCCCTCCTCCGTCGTGTGGCGGTCGCGCGACTCCTTGAGCCCCGACTCAAGAAGTAGGCCGTCCCACTCGTCGTCGCGCGCCGCCTCCTTGTTCTCCATCCGCAGAGAACGCCACGAGGCATGGATGGCCGCCTGTTCTTCATTCTCGGGGTCCGAGATGGCCAACTCCATGTCGTCGATCTCCGCCTGGACTTCCGCCTCCAGGCGGTCGTTCTCTTCTTCGTCCTCCGGGTAGTCCACCTCGGGGACTTCTTCCTCCTCGCCGTCGGACGCTGGAGGTGGCGGCGTTGGAGGCGGCATCGGAGGGGGAGGGGGTGGTGGTGGGCGTCGGATCATCATGGCGTAGGTGGTGATCTTGCGGCGCACCATGGCGGCGGAGGCGTACCTAAAAGCAGAGAGAAAAATGTTTAGTACAACAAGTTAATTATGCTTGATATCCAGAACCTACAAAGATATATGTATAAACTGGAAATATATGTATATCCAGAACCTACAAAAGCATTATTATTCAGCACATTACTTCTATGCTAACAAAATTATGCAACTTTCAATAAAATAGTTATGTCTACTATTCTAATAATGCATGTACCAGTTTGAAGATAACATGAAAGGTCACATAATAAAAAAATAGATACTCTTCATGAGAAAACAGTTCAGCCAAATCTATATCATCATGAGAAAGAGGGCACAGGGATTAGACTACGAATTCATATGGCACAAACTGCTTAATCCACATTCCATATAGCACATGTGTGGCACAAAATCAGATAGTGCCTCGAAATTACTGATGGTCATGGCTCGTGCAAACTACAGATGCAATGCAGAAACAAATTCTACAATCAGCATGTTCATCAAAAATAAGAATAAAATGAATGAAACCAACAACTGCACCTTCAGGGCAACTCTTCTGCTTTAGGGTCCTAGACTACATACTTCTAGTCTGCTACTAGATTGGGGAGCATGCAGATATACATTAGTATTTGATTATTACTGCACAAAGCAAAGGAAAAATAACATGCTCACATTTGGACCATAACAACCAACATCTTATAACTACAGAACATATCCTATACCAAAGTGGTATGAAGATCAGAGCTCCCCAGTCCCAACAATGAACCATGATGATTGCTACAAGTATTGATAGACTAGCTGGAAACAAAACTGAGAGACAAGAATATGTATGCAATATCGATTCTAATCATAAGTCCTAAATCATCTCACGCAATTAACCAACACTGATGGCACACACTACGAGTTGTAGATCGATCCTGGGCTGGCTGCATCAGATTCAGTCCAACTCGACAGAGATTTACACCGGAAATAAATCGACGGAACGAAGAACAGGTTTCGTGTATGGCGGACGAGATTGCTCACCTGGGGTTGGAATCCAGCGCCGGCGGGGAGAGGAGTCGAACAGGCGATGGCGGCAAGGCGATGGGGCGATGACGAGAGGCGACGGGGCGATGACGAGAGGGGCGCTGCGGAGAGGGCTTGGAGAGGCGGCGCGGCTTGGGGCTTGGGGGCTCCTCCTCGGCGGGCTCAGGCGATGACGAACGGCCGGCGGCGCTTGCTCCTCCTCTGATCTGGATCAGCCGCTGCTCTGCGGCGGATCGGCGGCTTGGAGAGGCGGCGCGGCTTACGGTCGAGGGCTTGGAGAGGGGCAGCGGTGTCTCTCTGCGGCGGCTCTGTGGCTAGCGGCATCGTCTCTCTGGAAGCTAGGGTTAGGCGCGCGGGGGGGGAATGAGGGGAAGAAGAGGAGCTCGGCCGGCCGAATCGGTATGTGGCTAAGTGTTAGACACTTAGTCAAATAGCGCGGCCTCAGCGATATGACAACAACACTAGTTTGACTCAGTGGTACATCTATCTGTGCTGCATCTGGGGCATCCAGGGTTCGACTCCTGGTTGCCTCACAAATTTTTTTTACATTTTTTTAATAGTAACAAATACTAACTACTTCAAAATTTATTAGTAACTAATAAAAACACTAAAGAAACACTAATTAATATACACGAATACTTAGAAACTTTTTTTCACTTTATTTGCGAGTATCATAATAGTTTATTCAAGAAACCATGAATATATATATCTTCATGTACATCACACAAAAAATGTCATGATCTCGATTCCACGCTAGCTAGCTAGAGCTAGCGTCTCTTTGCAATCTTCTTGCCCTTCTTCCTCGCGTTTGTTGAATACTTTAGGCCGGGAATGTTGAGGTTTCTTCTCGTGAACGGACAACCTTTAGTAGTAGGGTGGTCTTCCTTCTTCCTGCGGTAGTCAGCTTGTCGAAGTACTTGTTGAATTCCTCTTTGATCTTTGGATCGCCGTTCTTTTCTAAGTCTTGGTTGTTGGCGGGTCCTTCCATTCCGATGATGCTCCTCTTGCCCCTCCTCACGACAACATGGCTTGGCTTTGATGGGTCGGTGATGAAGAAGCATTGGTCAACTTGGCTCGCGAGTACCCATGGCTCATTTTTTGCGGAGGCGTTCTTCGCGGAGGCATCGGGTATAACCATGGTGGTGAAATACCGGCCCTCTTTCTGGACGCTCTCGGCCCATCTGACACGGAACACCGACACCTTCTCTCCGGCATAGTCGAGCTCCCAGATCTCCTCGATCCTTCCGAAGAATCTTTCCTTGACGGTGGCTTCGTCATCGGCATAGGATAGCATCGTTACTCCTGAGTTCTGATATTCGCTACTCCTGTCCCTTTCCTCGGTGTAGAATCTGTATCCGTTGATGTCGTAGGCCTGATATGTCCTCATGTTGTGCCCGGGGCCCTGTGATAATGCAAAAATTAGTTTTTCATCCTCCGTAGAAGGCGTCGACTGCAGGCCATGAAGCTTTTCCTTGAACCAAGCCGTGAAGCTGGAGTTGTGCTCTCTTGTTACGTCTCCCTTCTTCCTCGGCCGACCTAGGTCAATGAACTTCTGCTCTACAAAGCTTTTGTGCTCCTCCACCCAAGGGTCAACCAATTCGATGTGCTGTAGCGCGACGAGGTGTGCCCGGACAAAGTCGGGGCGTCGACCCTTCGCGCCGACATGCAAGGCGCGAAAACCCTCGCGGTGACCATATCCGGCAAGCCTACCGAGGTGCGTCCTTTTGGGCAGACCAACAGGATCATCCGTGTCATCCTCCTCGGTGCGTAGATAATTCTGCCAAAACGAGACACACTCGTAGGTCAGAAAGCCCTTGGCGATGCTTCCATCTGGACGGGACCTATTGCGGACGAATCCTTTGATAACACCATTCAGCCTTTCGAACGGCATCATGTTGTGCAGGAATGTCAGACCGAGATGAATGATGTCATCCACGAGATGGACGAGCAGATGCACCATGATATCAAAGAACGCAGGCGGGAAGTAAATCTCAAGCTCGCACAGTATCATGACGATCTCTTCTTGTAGCGCGTCGAGCTGCTTCAAGCCGATAGATTTCCTCGAGATGACATCGAAGAAGTTGCAGAGGCCAAACAACGTCTCACGGACGTGCTCGTCCATTATCCCTCGGATCGCAACGGGAAGTATCTGTGTCATCAACACGTGACAGTCGTGAGACTTCATCCCGCTGAACCTCTTCTTTGCTTCATCCAGATATCTGCCTATGTTCCCGGAGTAACCGTGAGAAACTTTAACTCCTAGGAGGCACTTAAAAAACTGCTCGAGCTCCTTCTCACTTAGAGTGAAGCAGGCAGCGGGAAACACCACATCCCTCCTCTTAGCCCTCTTGTGGGGACCCTGAGTATCTTCATCCATCGTCTCATCATCATCATCATCATCATTGTTATCGGGCGGACCATGAAGTTCTTTCTTGATGCCAAGGAATTCCAGGTCGTGTCTTGCCTTCGGCCCGTCCTTGGTCCTATCCGGCATGTTGACGATAGTGGCCAGCAGACTCTCACATACGTTCTTTGTGATGTGCATGACATCAAGGCTATGGGGCGTGTGGAGGTATTTCCAGTACGGCAGGTCCCAGAAAACCGACCTCGCTTTCCACACACCATGCAGCGGCTTTGTCCTCGGACGCTTCTTTCCCAGCAAAGGGCACTCTTCCCAGTTTTCCAGCATGTCGTCGATTACTTCACCGCTCCTCGGACGTGGGGCTTTTTCAAGCTCTTCTTTACCGTTGAACAGTTCTCCGCGCTTTCTCCACGGGTGATCCATTCGAAGCCACATCCGAGTCCGTTGGAACACGGTCTTCGAGGAACCTGGATCCCTTGGTAGCTGGAGATGCGGGGTCTTATCCATGCACCTGACACATGCGTTGTGTCCGTGGTTCACCTGGCCAGAGACGTAACTGTAACCTGGATAGTCCTGCACCGTTGTGAACAACGCGACTCTCAAAGGGAAATAATCTTCTGAGTATGCATCCCACGTACGAGGAGGTGTCTCCCATAGCGTGGCTAGCTCTTCTTTCAACAGCCCGAGATACAAATGCATGTCGACACCTGGCTGTTTTGGCCCCTGAATCGGAATACACATGTGTACATATCTCTGCTTGGTGCACAACCATGGAGGGAGGTTGTACGGCCATACAAACACGGGCCAGGTACTATGCGTGCTACTCTGGTTGCCAAACGGATTGAGTCCATCGGTGCTCATACCAAGCCTGATGTTCCTTGGATCGGCCCCGAACTCATGGAAGTCGATGTCAAGTGCGTTCCACTGGCTAGCGTCCGAAGGGTGTGTCAGGATCTTGCCCTTATGCGGATCATCTTTGGTCTTCTTCCTATCTGCGTGCCATCGCATGAGCTTTGCTTCCTTAGGGTCTACGAAATACCGCTGCAGACGGGGAATGATAGGAAAGTACCATACCACTTTCCGAGGTACTTTCTTGTTCCCTATCTTGTATCGTCCTTGGCCGCACACCGGACATGTGGTTCTCTCCGCGTACTCATCCTGATAAAGTGCGCAATCATTGATGCAGGCGTGGTACTTAACGTATGGCATGTCCAGAGGGCACACGATTTTCTTGGCCTCCTCGATATTAGTTGGACACGTGTTTCCTTTGGGAAGACGTTTTTGCCAGAATCTCATGTTTTTATTGAAGCTTACGTCGGTCCATTTGCTTTCCGCCTTCATCTCCAGAGCCTTGAGCGTGACGCTCAAGCGTGTATCCTCGGGTCGGCACCCAGGAAACAACGAAGTTTTCCCATCAATCTCCATCTGCTCCAGCTTGGCTTTCTCTCTGGCAGCAGCTTTCGCATTGCTCATCTCCTTGAGGAGCAGTTCCTGAACATGTGGGTCCTGCAAGGCTGAGGTTAGTCGTGTCTGTGTGCCCATCGACGCCGCGTCTTCTCCATCATCATCATGTCCGTCGCCGCCATCTCCTTCGTGATGATCATCATCATGTCCGCCGCCGCCATCTCCTTTGTGATGATCATCATCATGTCCGCCGCCGCCATCTCCTTCATGATGATCATCTTGTACGCCCTCGTCTTCAGAAACACCATTGTTGACGTCCTCGTCATCTTCAGAATCATAGCCGGGCATGAAACCACGCGTGAGCAGGTGACTCTCCAGGTCTGCGGAATCAGGGTCGAGTAAGCTCCCGAGTTTGCATGCTCGACACGGACATCTTATGTGGGTCCTCTTGTTCATCCTCATGTCGGCCACCGCGCGTTCCTTGTATGTAGCCACTTGACCTTCGCTCATGTGTCTAACCATGGTTGCCTGCGCGGTATAGAGAAAAGAGAGTACCTTATAATCACACATCATCATGCACTCACACACAGACATACACACATGCATGCATGCATGGTCGCCGGAAAAATTCGGCATGACCTCTCCTAAAAATAGGACGTATGGGTAGTGCAAAAATTTGCCGAAACGGAAGTTAATCAACATTTCGGAAAAAATCCATGCACCACGCCGTAGCAAGCAACTTGCTCTTGCTTCTTCGTCACCTGTAAACATTCATGCACCACACACAAGCATGCATGCGTGTACAACGCATGCGAGACGTCCACCGGCCACATAAAACATCCACATGCATATCCTCCAACAACTCACCTAGTTGGTTTAGTAGATCTACAACTTAGAGAGGCTTCCCCTCTCAAAACTATGGAGCAAAGTAGGTTTAAAAACCAAGAATGGAGAAATTGAGGTGGTGGGGAGGAGGAGGACGACCTAGATCTAGTTTGGTGTTGGATGGAGAAGAATGAAATGGTAGTGGTGGGGCTGCCAACTTATAGATCTGGCCGACCTTATCAGTGGCGCATATTGAACAAAATGCGCCACTGATAAGTCTGCCACCTTTTCAGAGGTATGGGCCCCACTAGTTATGCGTGGCGCATATAGCAATATGCGCCATTGATATTTTATTTATCAGTGGCGCATATTGCTATATGCGCCACGCATAACACTGGCAGGGGTCAGGCCAGTGGGGCCCAGGTGGGCCCCACAGACTTATTAGTGGCGCATTATGCATAATATGCGCCACTAAAGGGTAAAATATGTGTGGCGCATATTGCAAATGCGCCATTGATAAGCCAAGATATTTTGTCGACGACCCTTTTGATGGGTCCCACAGACGTATTGGTGGCGCATTTCGAGCAGAATGCGCCACTAGTAACAAAATTATCAGTGGAGCATATTTGATAATGCGCCACTAGTAAATACTAGTGGAGCATATTGATGAATGTGCTCCACTAGTAAAACATCTATCTATAAGCCTTTTCCCACTAGTGATTGTGATCTTTGGACATCTCTCCATGAGAATTTTTCTGGTTTTAAATACTATCTTGTTATTCTTGATGATTTTACTCACTTTATTTGGACTTTTCCCATGCGCAACAAATCTGATGTACACACAATATTTCTCACTTTCCAACGTTATGTTGCTACCCACTTTTTTTACCTATAAAATTTATTCATTGTGATAATGGTAAAGAATTTGATAACAATTGAAACAAAAAAAATTCCTTAGTCATGGCATTCTGCTACGTTTTCCTGCCCTATACCTCTCCCCAAAACGGCAAGGCCGAACGATCCCTAAGAACAATCAACGATATTATTCGCACCCTTTTAATTCATTCATCTATGCCTCCAAAATATTGGGCTGAGGCCCTACGCACTGCCACATATCCCCTAAACATACGACCAACTAAATCAAATCCTCACAACACTCCCTATTTTTCTCTTTTTTGTTGTTATCCCGATTACTCCGAGCAACATGTTTTTGGTTGGCTTTGCTTTCCTAACATGTATGCCACCTCACCTAATAAACTAGCACCTCGATCTATCTCCTGTGTGTTTCTCGGTTACTCCGATGAACAAAAAGGATTTCGTTGTCTTGATCTTCTCTCTGGCCGAATTCACATCAGGGTTTAAACTACCAACTCAAAAACTAAATCTCAATGTCACTCCCTCTATATCTCCCATCCTTAAATCTTATAAATCAGCCCTTCTTGATCCCCACTGGACATCTGCAATGCTTGACAAATTTCAAGCTCTCATAGACAATCAAACTTGGCAACTCGTCCCTCGACCTCCTGGTGTAAATGTTATTACTGGTAAATGGGTTTTTCGTCAAAAATTTCACTCTAATGGATCTCTCTCTCGTTATAAAGCTCGTTGGGTCCGTCGTGGTTTTTCTCAACAACATGGTCTTGATTACGATGAATCTTTCTCTCATGTAGTTAAACCAAGCACAATTCGTATTGTCCTTAGTCTCGCAGTCACCTCTTCCTGGCCTATACATCAACTTGACGTTAAAAATTCTTTCTTACATGGATCTCTAAATGAAAGTGTTTATTGCCAGCAACCTTTAGGTTTTGAGGATACAAATAATCCAAATCACGTTTGTCTTCTTAAAAAATCTTTATATGGTCTTAAACAGGCTCCTCGTGCATGGTTTCAACGTTTCTCTACTTTTATCCTCACTATCGGTTTTCATCCTTCCCCCTCTGACTCATCTCTATTCGTTTATCACAACAACTCTCACACGGCCTATCTTCTTTTATATGTAGATGCCATAGTTTTAACAACCTCCTCTCAACAATTTCTTGATCACATAATCTCCTTGCTATGATCTGAGTTCTCCATGACTAATCTTGGTCTTCCACATCACTTCTTAGGAATAGCTATCACTCGTGATACTAATGGTTTATTTATTTCTCAGCGTCAATATATTCTTGATCTTCTAACTAAATCAGGCATGCTTCACTGTCAACCTTCTAAAACTCCCGTAGACACCACAAGCAAGCTCTCCTCCTATGGTGATGTTTTTCCCGATGCCACTCTCTATCATAGTATAACCGGTGCTCTCCAATATCTTACTCTCACTCATCCAGAGATCTCTTTTGCTGTTCAACAAGCCTGTCTATATATGCATGATCCTCGTGTTCCACATTATAATCATGTTAAACGTGTTCTCCGCTATCTCAAAGGTACTTTAGATCATGGTCTTCACATATATTCCTCCTCTCCTCACACTTTGACAGCATATTCCGATGCAGACTGGGCTGGTTGCCCGGATACTCGTCGATCCACATCCGGATACTATGTTTTTTCTTGGTAACAACTTGATTTCATGGTCTTCGAAACGACATGTTACAGTTTCTCGTTCGTCTATAGAGGTTGAGTACCGTGCAGTGGCACATGCTATCGCCGAAACGGTTTGGTTGCGCCAGCTTCTCTCAGATCTTTGTCGTCCTGTCCAGCAGGATACTGTGGTTTATTGTGATAACATGTCCGCTGTTTATATGTCTAGTAATCCTGTGCAGCATCGTCGAACCAAGCATATTGAGATTGACATCCACTTTATTCATGAGAAGGTGGCCTTTGGACAAGTTTGAGTTCTTCATGTTCCAACAACAGCGAAATTTGCAGATATCTTCACCAAGGGACATCCTACAGCCTCGTTTACCAACATTCGTTTCAGTATGAACATTGGTGAACCCCACGCTGACACTGCGGGGGGATGTTAGAATACAAGTCGGTTACGATTCATATTAGAGTTTGCTTGTAATTCAAGTTAGGGTTAGCCGGCCGGTCCCTCATATATACTCGTTGTAATCTCCAAACTATTCAATTATTATGAGACAAATATTATTCTACACTTATCTCCATGATACCCATGTTGAAATGGTCTAGAGTTTATATGAGGAACAAATTGTTCAGTTGGTTCGTGGTTTTCATTCATCTTTTTTCTGTCTAGCTATTTTACATGATTAGCATAATGGTTCACTTGCTTGTTTGTCTTATGATGATCTCATGATATGGCCAACGAGTAAGACAATGCCACCTACGACAGTTGGACATAGACTGCCCATAGTGTTGCACTTTTGACTGCCACCAACTATTTCTTTAACTGCAGAATGATCTGGTAGTATATATTAGGCACACACTGTTAATTGCTCATTTCATTATGTATTTAGTCTATATTATCCGTACAATCGTTCAATTGCTTATTTATACTTTGCTGCATCTGAGCTTCCCTATGATTAAAACATTAAAATGTTTGTTTTTTCCATTTCCAAACTTCCGACAATAAATATGATTTCTGACCATGGTAGGTCGACTCTTATCTCTAGGATACCCATGTTGAAATGGTCTGCGGAGTATATTCAAGAAACAAATTGTTAAATTGATTGTGGTTCATTCATTTTCTATCTATCTAGTCAACATGATTAGAATGGTTCACTTGCTTGTTTGTCTTAGGATTTTCTGCTTTTGGCTTATGAGTGAAACAATGCCACCTTTTACAGTTGGACATCCAATTGTTGTAGCTTGCACACACTGTTACACTTTGACTGTCACCAAGTATTCCTTCTCCAACAGCAGAATATTCTTGTAGAATATATCAGGCACACATTGTTAATTGCTTGTTTCATCATGTATGTAACCTGTATTATGCTTACATTCATTCCATTGCTTTTTCCCTTTGCTTCATCTGAGCTACCCCATGATTAAAACATTGCAATGCTTGTTTTTTTGTCCTTTCCATTTTGTGGTAGTCTACTTTAGCCTCATACTGCAGTTACTTTATTCTCCTTTCCATTTCTGGAGTTAGACAATGATTTAACCAATTCTACCTTCAGCAGTTCATCATGCAAAAGATGTTGTCATCTACTTTTGGCTGTATCTCCGTCTATTTTATGTCTAGCTGCACACGTTTCTGTATAGCTTACTAGGCACATAATCTAAACTTCTATAGTTGCTTTATTCGTTATATGCATGTTTGCCACGTGCTCAGTACATTAGTCTGTATGAGCCTTGATACGTCCCAAACGTATCTATAATTTTTGATGCTCCATGCTTGTTCTTACACCATTTGCTTAGTGTTTTGTTACACTTCGTGGCGTTTTTATGTATTTTCTGGAACTAACCTATTAACAAGATTCCACGGTGCCAGTTCCCTGCTTTCTGCTGTTTTTGTGTTTCAGAAAAGTTACACAGGAAATATTCTCGGAATTGGACGAAACAAAAGCCAAACCTCCTATTATTTAACGAAGCTTCCAGAAGACCGAAGAGGAGACGGAGGGGGGCCACGGGCCGGCCACACAACAGGGCCCCCTATGTGTGAGGCCGCCCTGGTCCACCTCTGACACTGCCCCTTCGCCTATAAAGACCCCCCGACAGGAAAAACCTAAGTACCTGATCAAATTTCCAGAAAGAGTTCCGCAGCTCTGCCGCCACCGCCGACAAAATTCGGGCCTGTTCCAGCACCCTGCCGGGACAGGGAAGTGCCCCCGGAGCCATCTCCATCGGTCTCCATCGCCGTCTCCGCCGTCTCCATCGACCTCACCGCCATCTCCACCAACCTTGTTGTCTCCTATGATGAGGAGGGAGTAGTTCTCCCCCGGGGCTGAGGGCTCTACCGGTAACTATGTGGTTCACCTCTCTCTCCCATGATGTGATCTTTATGTGATCGTGAGCTTTGTATCTAGTTGAATTGGTAGATGTTATTATTCAGATATTATGCTACTCCCATGCTTTATATTTGTAAACTCCGGAGATACCTTGTATCATGGTGTGAAGGTGACTAGTGTGCGCATCATGTGTATCTTTTTGGTTAATGTCTCTATGAATTGTTGGTGTTTGTTGGAACCATCTAGTGCGTTCATGGTGATAGTGTGGGACAATCTAGTTTGGGTACATACGGACTTTGAGGAGTGCTTCGTAGCCCTACGCATGATTAGTGTTCGTTTTCCATTGGAGAATTGTTTTGAGTTGCATATTGATGATAGTATCTATTGGTTCAATTATGTTATATTTGTTGAGAGTGTGTCCACTAGTGAAAGTATGATCCCTAGGCCTTGTTTCCAAGCATTGCACACCGTTTCCTTTCAGTTTTGTTACATGTTTGCTCGTAGCGATATTTATTTCAGATTACATTTACTACTTATAATCATCACTACTACTTGTATTTCACTATCTCTTTGCCGAACTAGTGCACCTATACACTGACAAGTGTATTGGGTGTGTTGGGGACACAAGAGACTTTCTGTATCGTAATTGCAGGGTTGTTTGAGAGGGATAGATTTGACCTCTTCCTCCCTGAGTTCGATAAACCTTAGGTGATCCACTTAAGGGAAACTTGCTGCTGTTCTACAAACCTCTGCACTTGGAGGCCCAATATTGTCTACAAGAACAGACGCGTGCGTAGACATCAGGCTCTTTTCTGGCGCCGTTGCCGGGGAGGTAAGGTAAAAGGTACTCGCATCCTCCTGTGTGAGTGCTCGAAGTTATTTCCTTTGGATTCTGCAATTATATCTTTTTGTTTCTTGTTTTTATTTTCACTAGTTAGGCTTAATGGAAAATAAAGAGTTCTTTAGTATTTTTCCTACGTTAGGATACGATGTGTTTGAAGAGAAAATTGAAAAACCTTTGGAGCTTAATTTGTATGCTAATAGTGTTGTTAGTATGAATGCTTTGAACACCGTTATTGCTAATGCTATAGAAAAGTCTAAGCTTGGGGAAGCTGGTTTTGTTAAGCATGATATTTTTAGTTCCCCAGCTTTAGTGGAGAAAGTTTGCTCTGATGATATTTTATCTCCCATATGTGATGTTTCTAATGATGTTTGTGCTCCTCATCCTTTTAAAATACCTATGAAAATTGTTGAATGTGCTATGAATAACTGCTATTTAGGAGATGGAACTGTCCATCCCGGTGATCATTTGCTCTTTATACATGAATTATGCGAGTTGTTCAAGTGTGCAGGTATTTGAATGAAGCGAGTTAAGAAGAAGCTATTCTCTTTATCATTGAAGGGCAGAGCTGCGGAATGGTATAAGACGCTGAAGGATGTCCGACCTATTGATTGGGAGGAAATTGTACCTCTCTTTTATTCTAAATTCTATCCTTCTAAGGAGGTTTATAAAGATAGAAATTATATTTATGATTTTCATCCGCATGAGGGAGAAAGCATTGCCCAAGCATGGGGAATATTGAAGTCACTAATGCTCAAATGTCCTATTCATGAGCTTCCTCGTAATATTGTTATTAATAATTTTTATGCAAGGCTTTCAGGATATTATAAGGACTATCTAGATGCATGCTTTGATGGGTTTTTCACAAGCAAGGATGTTGACACCAAGTGGAATCTGCTTGAAACAATTCAAAGCAATATTGAAGATTGGGATAGCGACAAAGGTAAAGGATCAGGTATAAATTATGAGTATGATTGCATTAAGTCTTTCGCCAAAACTGCTGATTTTCAAGAGCTTAGTGCTAAATATGGTCTTGATCCTCAAATTATGGTTGATTGCTTTAAAGCCTTTGCTTCTCATATTAATGTTCCCAAAGGAAATGGGGATGTGTATCATGAACCTTTTAAAGACACTTGCATAGAAAGTGATATTGTTGTTGATGATTGCAATAAACATGCTCTAACCTCTGAAAGTCCTATTTCTTATAAGCATGTTAATTTTTGTGGAGTACATAGACCTTGTGAACAGAGTCACAACAAGGAAGATTATTGTATCCACCACGGGAATGAAGAAACCCGAATGTGGCACAAGGCTCTAGATGAGCTTGGTGAAAAGGTTTGTGAGCTTTATCGTTTTCTTTGTGAACTTTGCGATGACACGGGTCATTTCAATTTTCAATGCTCAAGCCAATATTGTGACTATTTTAATCGAATGAGTACCGTAAATTTGTATTGTGATGACAAGATTACTCTCAATCAGCATAATGAGCTTACTTTATTTTTGGGGGTGTGAAGAGATATCTAGAAAGACTTCTTTGGTAGATATGAGTGTTTTTTATATTAATAGCACCCTTCGTGGTTGTCGTCTCTATTGTGTTAAAGATTGCCTCGCAAATACTTACATACAAAATCTTATAAAACATGATGTTTTGCCAAGCTATGATAGGACTAATAGATGTTTCTATCTTATTAATAGAGAGGAGGAATCCTCCAAAGTTTCTTCTGTTGTTTCTGTCAGCAAACCAGATTATGTGGAGAAGATGCCTTTCAAGCCTCTCCCTCCTAAAGGAGAGAGTAAGAAGAGTAAGAAGAAGAAGAAGAAGAAGAAGAAGAAGAGGAGTAAAAGGCGAGAGGAAACGGTATCTTCCCCTAAGCATGTTGCTCGTAGTATAGATTATGATAATTCTGATTTTGATGATGTTCCTATGCCTGTTACTTATGTTAGTGATCATGATTGGGAAAAGCACTCTACTTTTGATATTGAAAATCTTTTTGGTACCAATTCTAAGGTTAATAATTGTTGTACCATTAGTACTATCCATGTTCCTTCTTATGATGATATGTTTGATGAATATGCTTTGCGAAATAGCTGTTCTCTAGCTTGTGATGATACTAAACCTCTAGTTTATGATGGTTACAATGATGAGTATAATATTTTTAAATCACCTACTTTTGAGGAGAAAATTAGTTATGATTACAATATGCCTCCTGTTTTTGATGATTATGGTGATGAGAATAATTATTCAATTGAATCTGCTCCTACTACGATTGTTCATGTGGGGAGTATTAATTCTTATATGCATGTGGCTCATGATAGGGATGCTTTATGTGATAGTTATATTGTTAGTTCTATTCATGATGCTACTGAAAGTTATCATGAGAGAGGGAAACATGGTTTGATGGATCTCAATAATATTGAGTTTCCCCTCTTTTTGTTGGAATTCTCGAAGTTCTACTTGTTTTGCCTTCCTATGCCTTTTGCTTTGCGCTTTTATGACTTGTCTCTTTACAAGACTATTTTTCATAGGAAGTGGTTTATATTTAAATGTGTTTCATATTTTCTCTTTAATGCTCTATATTGCTTCGAGGTCTTTTGTGGCGCATTTGCCTTAAGTTCTTCTTGGGCGCCTATGTGAGCATTTTCTGAAACTACTGCGCCTAGCTCAAAGGCGTTAAAGAAAAGCACTCTTGGGAGATAACCCATTGTTTTATTTTCAGTACTTTTTCTTTTATTTGAGTCTTGGAAGTTATTACTACTGTAATAACCTCTCTTTATCATTTTTATTTTGTTTTTCTGCCAAGAGAAACCTCTAATTTGAGTGAGGTAAGATTTGGGGAAGTTGCTGTCCTAAAACAGATTTCGGTGCTGCACCGTAAAAATTCGTGAAAATTCTCAGAATATCTTTTTGACCTGCGATTTCTTGTGCATATGCCCCAGGTTATATCCAAACTTTCATTAGTTTTGCACTTTTCGATTTGAGCAACAAAAAACCCTCGGAAAAATCGACCTTTGTCACCTATTCTGTTTTGACAGATTTCTACCACTATTTGTGTTTGCCTCTTTATCGCTTTCTTTTTGAGTTCTTTTGAGCACAGAACTTTTGGGGAAGTTGCTACAGTAGTATATGCTTTATATGTGGTGGTTTTGAGTTGAACTCTGAACCGAAAAGGGGTTGATTCACTATTATGTTTATGCTAACGTTGCTAATAGAATTGTGTTAAGTTTTGTATGAAGGAAGTTTTCAAGTGTAGGGATTGGAGAATGATGAGATGAGATGAAGAATGGACAAAAGCTCAAGCTTGGGGATGCCCATGTCACCCCAAGAAATATCCAAGAATTACAAGCGTCAAAGCTTGGGGCTGCCCCCGAGGCACCCCTTCTTCATCGGCAAAAATCAGGTCACCTTTCAAAACACTATATTTTTATTGCTTCATGCACTATGCATTTTTCTTGGAGCGTCAGTTGTTTTTGCTTTCAGTTTTCTTTTTGTTTTGTTTGCTGCAATAAATGGTTGGATCACATCATGTTTTGGAGAGAGACTTACTCTGTTTTTCATTGCCAAGAACACTCTAGTTTTCACTCTTATCGTTCAACGAGTATTCTCTTTTTCTGCTACTGCGTTTAGCTTTCGTTTTTCGCCTTGATTTTTGTTCAGATCTTCTTTTATCTTTGCATCAAGGTGTATTTGGACCTCTGGTCCATGTTGGTATTTATCAAAAGAGTTGTTTTGAAAAAGATTTGAATGGTGTTGGAAAAGAGAAAAAGTTTCATGCAAAAAAGTGGTACAAAAAGGAGCTTGTTTAGATTGCGGCTTAGACTTTTGCATGCCATGCTTGATTGCGTTTTGATAGTATGCTTAGTGGTTTTTCTGTAGCATGACTTGTCTCAAATGACTGAGATTGCTTAATGAGCCTTTGAAAAAATCATGCGTTGTTTTAATTATATGGAAGCATTTATTTGGTTTTCTCCTTTGATGCTTTATTTGGGTTGACTTGGCACATGCTTACACATGTTGACTACAAAATAAGTCGCCTATAGCCTCTATGATCATTTGGTTTTTGACTTGTGATACCACTTTATGCTTCTTTCAATGATGTTTTGTCGCTATGCATGATTATGGCCGTTATTGCTCTCTTAGTTGGTCGCTCCCAATCTTTTGCTAGCCCTCATTTTGTACTGAGTATGAGCTCTACTCGTGCATCCAACTCCTAAAAACCAAGTTGTTCCAATTTGTCCACTATAAATTCCTATGCATGGTATTTGTAAGCCATTCCAAGTAAATTTTCATGTGCTACCTTTCAAAAAACCTTCAAAATACTTCTCGTTTTGTGACACTGTTTTCAGCTCATGGGGACGTAGTGTTCGGATTTGCTATCTTCCATATTGTTTATTCCAAAAAGAAAAAGAAAAAAAAAAGAAAAAAGGCACTCCTCCATGGTATGTGAATGTTGGTGGGCACCCGATGGAATCGGTTAGCCATGGTTTGAGAAAGAAAAAGGTGGGGAGGAGTGCCAAGCTTTATAAAAGAGCACAAAAGTGCCAATCTCTCTCTCTCAAAAACTTGCTTCATTTTTTTATGGAAGATAGTAAGAACCCCATTGCTAGTCGTTGACAAAAACAACCACCTCTCAAAACTCAGTTTTTATCTCTCTGTTTTACAAATGAAAAGCTCTAGCACATGTTTAATCACTGCTTTCCTCTGCGAAGGGCCTTTCTTTTACTTTTATGTTGAGTCACCACCTTCTATCTTTATGCACCGTCTCAGAGAGCATAGTTGTCATTATGATTTTAATGTGCATTGTCCCAAAGTTTATCATTGATTGATTCATGATTTTGGTTTCACTTGTTCTTAAATTATTTGTATCTAGTCTCCCTCTTAAACTTGAAGGTGTCCTATGCATTTATGTTTTGCTCTCTCATGAAGGACAAGCTGAAAACCATTTGCTATGTTTTTCCATATGATTTGAACACACGTTTGACTTTCATTGTTTCATTTTCATGATCTTTCATTTGTGTTTTTTTAATGTTATAACATGGTTGCTAAGTTTCTTCTATCAAGATTATGTCTTTCATGCCCATGTTTTAAGTTCTTTTGATCCCAGCACTCAATGCTTACATAGATGATCAAGATTGTGTTGGTGCATGTCACCTAAAAAATTATTCTTTTGTTATCACTTACCTACTCGAGGACGAGCAGGAGTTAAGCTTGGGGATGCTAATATGTCCCAAATGTATCTATAATTTTTGATGCTCCATGCTTGTTCTTACACCATTTGCTTAGTGTTTTATTACACTTCGTGGCGTTTTATGCATTTTCCGGAACTAACCTATTAATAAGATTCCACAGTGCTAATTCCCTGTTTTCTGCTGTTTTTGTGTTTTAGAAAAGTTACACAGGAAATATTCTCGGAATTGGACAAAACAAAAGCCGAACCTCCAATTATTTAATGAAGCTTCCAGAAGATCGAAGAGGAGATGGAGGGGGGCCACGGGCCGGCCACATAATAGGGCGGTGCGGCCCAGCCCCTGGCCGTGCCCCCTATGTGTGAGGCCGCCCTGGTCCACCTCTGATGCTGCCCTGACGAGGTTTATCCCCGGCAATGCCCATGTCGAAGGGCTTTCGATCTAGGAAGCATATTGGGGACCTGGCGAACTCGACGGCGATCAGACGAAAGCAAAGGAACACGGGATTTACCCAGGTTCGGCCCCCTCAGAAGGTAAAAGGCCTACGTCCTGCTTGTCTGACTTTGTATTGATGGGGTTACAATGGTAGTGTAGATTGAATCTCGCCGAACTAGAGAGCTCTAAATCATCGAGCGCTCCGACGTGAGATGGGTGGAAAAGTGTCTAGGGTTTCGAGACCTCCCTCCCAGCCTTTTATATGCCAAGGCTGGGTCTCGGGATTGTCTCTCAAGCCAGGTACAGATTGGATCGGTCTCAAACAAACGAAACCTAATCTAATTCCGATTCTTCGAGTCCTTGCTTGCATGCCAAGTTTAGCTCCTGGGCCACACTAGACCGCTGCCTTGATGGGCCTCAAGAGCCTTTCGAGAGAGACCCTTCCTGGACCGAAAACCAGGTAGGCGAATATCGGGGGGCCGTTTATCATTCCTTCGTCAGTAGCCCCCGAGTGCCTGGGATAGCCGAGGACTATGGCAGGGACTCCACCCGAAGATCTTCCTAGCCGTACCCGATATGCGCACCTGGTCTGTAAATCGCAAAAATACAGAGAGCATTCGAGTAATACACTTGTTAGATATGAGACTTTCGAGCTACGCTCATTCAGAGCCTCAAAAGTGCTAAGTCGGGTTTGCAGATGGATGCGCATAACCGGCCTGAGACTCACGCCGGGTCTCAGTTAATTGCACAGCAGCAAAAACATTCGGTTAGCTTACTCAGATTCGAGTCCCCCGACTCGAACCCGCGTGGGCTGGCGCTACCCCGACCCGAGCCGCGTTGGACTTACCAGGTCGGAGCCCAGTTCATTGTGAGGCACCCGATGCGTCCATCGGTGCAAACTTCATACCGTAGGTATGGAAAATTTCCGGCAGAGCGCGTTTGATACGAATACCGGGCCATCTGGTGTTGCAAACCGTGGACTTACCGTCGTATTTGACATACGGCTTCCGAACAGGTATATGGCCACCAAGATTCGGGCATGTTGAATGAGGAGCGTTGATAGCCCAAAAGAAAGGTTCGAATAGGCATCAGCCCTTATTCGAACAGAATGAAGACGCAGGCGGCCTAGGGATGCGTTTCGAGGGTCCGTAATTCAAGCTCAAACACTTTGAAGGTATTGCTAGACTGTGAAAGACAACTCGAGGGACCGAAGCCCAGCCTCGAATAGCTTGAAGGCACTGCTGGCCCGAAAAAGACGATTCGAGGGACCGAAGCCCGGCCTCAAATAACTTGAGGGCACTGCTGACCCGAAAAAGACAATTCGAGGGACCAAAGCCCAGCCTCGAATAGCTTGAAGGCACCGCTGGCCCGAAAAAGACGATTCGAGGGACCGAAGCCCGGCCTCGAATAACTTGGGGGCACTGCTAACCCGAAAAAGACAATTCGAGGGTCCGAAGCCCGGCCTCGAATAACTTGAGGGCACTACTGACCCGAAAAAGACAATTCGAGGGACCGAAGCCCGGCCTCGAATAACTTGAGGGCACTGCTGACCCGAAAAAAATAATTCGAGGGTCCGAAGCCCGGCCTCGAATAACTTGAGGGCGCTGCTGGCCCGAAAAAGATGATTCGAGGGACCGAAGCCCAGCATCGAATGAGCAGGCATTCCTTGCTCAAAAAACCCAATTCAAAGCAAAAAACAGAGACGTCGAAAAACCTTGAGCGTGTTTGGGTAACACAAGAAGGAGGAGTACCAAAACCCCAAAGAAAGCTCGGTCGAGAAATCATCTGACTGCAAGTAGTGCGTACCTTTAATGTCCGAAAAAACCCTTGCTAGCTTCACCCTTTGAGTCGAAAAGGGTCAGCTTGCCCAAAGAATCGCGTCATTGCTGACGATATGCTTCCTCGAGTTGTCACGCCATCCTCTGCAGGAATGGCCTGACTCTGACAGGACTAGACGTATAGTGGGACCACCGGCCGCACGCCCCGGCCGTTGACAGTGTTTGACCGCACGTCCCCCGCGTGAGTGAGAAAAAACCGGCACGATCTCCTTGATTACCGTGCGTAGTGGACGCCGTGGCTTCCGCAGTACTGACACGTGGACGGCTGGATCCGCTCTACCATTTCCACTTCACCATAGACGGCCAAGATCTGTCACAGATTTTCAGAGGAGAAATAAATAACAGCAGGCGGGGTAAACAGTTCGTCCCACTCCGCCGCCATCGTCTTCTTCCTTGCGCACTGCCCCTGTAGCTCTGCTCCCTCATCTCCATTCTCAAAGCTTCTGCCGCGCGCTGAGCCCATGGGCAAGAGGAGTTCCTCCGCGACCGGTGCCGCCGTCGGCGCCGCCACCAAGAAACCCAAGACTGGAGACGCCGATGCCTCCGTCATCGGCCATTGGGTTCAGACCAAGGTCGGGGACAAGGAGCTGTCCCAGGCCGAGAAGATGGGCCTGCTGAAGAACACGCCGGTGGAATCGCTCGCCGCCGGCCCTGAGATCATTCCCCGGCCTCCTCCTGGATTCCGGGTAATATTCATCGCTTTCCTGTTACGGGGTTTGTCTCTTCCTCCGCATCCTTTCCTCCGCGGCCTTCTATTTGCATACGGGATTTAGCTCCATGACCTGAATCCCAACACAATTCTGCACATTGCGTGTTTCATCACGCTTTGTGAATGCTTTCTGGGGATCAAACCCCATTGGGCGCTTTGGCGCCGAATCTTTGTTGTCCGGCGTCCCCTTCCATTCCTGACCAGTGGTTTCGGCTGCCAGGTGCGCCCGGACATTGAATACTTTAATCTTCAAATTCCTGAAAACAATCCCGGCTGGAGGACGAAATGTACTACGCCAAGGACCAATCTTCCAACGACGAAAATTTCGGACTTGGGGAGTTTCAGCCCACTGGCATCCTCCGACCTCGCGTGTCTTGGAAGCATGACCTTTCTGATGAGGAGATGAAGATCATAGAGCCGCTGATGGAGAAGATCCAACAGCTTCGTGCTACTCCGAAGAAAGAGCTTTCGGGGATCCAGCTGATCCGAACCTTCATCGAGCGTCGAATCCAGCCTCTCGCTGCTCGAGCCCACTGCATGTGGGACTACAACGATCGTCGGGATTCGACCCGCATCTCCCAAGATGAGCTGCGCGAGGCAGAGATCGACGAGTGCGTGCGCGCCATCACGAATATTAAGAAGAAGTCTCCAGTGCCGAAAATCTTCGGCGCGGTGGCCTTCAGCAAAGCCTTTCCCCGCACCAAGGTACGATGTTAATCTTAATCGTGTACCACTTTTATTCCATAGCTATATCGACCAATATTGAATGCGATTTATATCCCTGTAAAGGAAATTGAAGTAGCTCGATGCTATCCGCCCCAGCCTGAAATGGGTGAGTATCCGGGGCGCGATTTTACCGAAGTGCCGGAGGGATCGACCTCCGCTGCTCCATCACCGTCGAGAGCCCCAAAGAGACAGCGAATTACAGATGTTGTCGATGACTCGGAAGACTTCGATGACACCCGTTTCACTTCGGGCGATGAAGGCAACAGCGCGATCCCTGCCTCGCCTTTGAGTTGCCGTCCTCCTCCTCGAACAGAGAAGAAGATCATTCCGAAATTCGGGATCAACGCGTCGTAAGTTTTCCTTGCAGAACTCATACATCCTGTGAACTTGCTTCGAATCCGTTGTTTTGTTTTGACACCAATATTTGCTTCAGATCTTCTTCCGAGGGGACATCGACGTGTCCGGGAGACCAGGACCAATATCGAGTCCAGCCCCATGATGACGCCCTCAAAGAAACAGCGGACTCGCAGGAGAAGGCCACCGATGTCGCCGCCCCCGAAGCCGTTCTTACGAAGCCTTCGACCTCTTCGAAGAAGAAAATGATGGAGCATGAGTTCGTCCTTGTTTCTTCGTCTGGCGAACCTTCCGGTCCTAACAACCATGTAAGTCCGAAGATTCCAAACTTGTGTTTCGTGTGTTTGACCATCAGTAGCCCCCGAGGGTGAGCCTAAGTGTTTACACTTAGGCTTGCCCTCCGAACGATGACTCGAGGGTTGATCTCTTGTTGTGCCTTTTTTAGCCCGTTGTTAGGGATCTATCGAAAGTTTGTAGGAGCTTCTTCGCCTTGGAAGAAGAAAACCGAAAACTGTCTGAGCAGCTCGAGGACATACGACGTGAGTACTGCCTCTTCTTCCTTAACTTCCAGTTCTGATTGTAGCCTTGATTATTTTATCCGTAACACTGCTCTTTCCCGAATGATCAGGGATCGCCACGCAAGCTGCCGCTGACAAGACATCCTTGAAGGCGCAGCTCGATGACCTCGCGGCAGAGAATTCGGGACTGAAGGCCAAGACCGCTGAGCTAGCCGACGAGGTCGCCCAGCTGAAGGCCGAGTCGACCAAGGCCCAGGAGCTTGCCAGGACGCGTCGCATAGAGGCCGAAACGAAGGAAAAAGACATGCAGCAGCGTCTGCAATCTTCGCTCGATGCTTTGCGCGGTGAGTCCTCGACCTCGTCTGGATTAGATTTCGTGCCAAAGGGTC
This sequence comes from Dactylis glomerata, assembly GCA_007115705.1. Classification (NCBI taxonomy): domain Eukaryota; kingdom Viridiplantae; phylum Streptophyta; class Magnoliopsida; order Poales; family Poaceae; genus Dactylis; species Dactylis glomerata. The sequence goes on along the minus strand of QXEO01000593.1, from coordinate 211,711 downwards.
CTATTGTTGACCTGGCCGTTTGTTCTTTCTTTTAGCCGCTGCCGAATTGGACGCCGGAGCTATGAAGGAGCCCGCTGGGCTCGAATCCAGTGTCGGCCTCGCCGAGCGCCTGAGTCGAGAGGTTGGCAACCTCCTGGCGAGGGTGCGATCGACGCTTGTTCGCGTTCGGGATACGTCTATCCCCGACTCGGTCAGCGACACCATTGCGGGGATCATCGAAGCTCTAGCGGTGAAGGCAGACGGCGAAGACCCGTTAGTTGCCGCGGTTCGCCGACAGGTAACTATCGGCTCAGAGTCTGTCTTCTCCATGATGATGATGCACGATGTGGAGTTCGATGCTGACAAGATCACGAGCACCTATCCAAAAGACAAGGACGGGCGCGACAAGTCCGCCAAGAGTTATGTTGCTCGTGCTCGTGATCTGGCTGCCCGGATGACGAGCTTCTTGGCCGAGAGGAACGAGAAACGCGCGGCGGCGAGGGCTCGAAAACGTGACGCATCTGGCGCACCGTCTAGCAAGGCCGGTAGCTCAGCGTAGTGCGAGTAGTGCTCCTGCCGCACCTCTGTAATTAACTTTTGTGGTACCGCGCCAAGGGCTTTGACTCTGATTAGGACCCCTTTCTGCTGTAAAACTTGTTCTTCTGTTCTGTTAATTTACTTGACATTTGGTTGCCGATGCTTGTGTGTGATGCTAGGCCTCTTATGCAGGAGCCGTCCGCGACCTCTAGCGCCTGGCCTGTTGAGTATGAAATAGTTGGTAGTACCTCTGGTGCCGTTGAGCGGAGGGCGCCTTCTTCGAGCGAATTGACTCTGATTCGTTCTCTGCGCGACCAACTCCAGAGCACGCAGCGTCAACTGAAGGTAGTTACTGCTAAGGTCGATGTTGCTCTGTCGAAGGCGTCACTGGCTGCCGACACCGAGAAGTTTCTGCTTGACGAAATCGAGAACTTGGGGAAGGCTCTAAAATGTGAGTCTTCGGTGTCCTTTGCTTCGCTGTTCAATTTTGTCGAATTTAATCTTCATCTTTCTTCTGCAGATGTGTGCCTCGATAGCGCAGCTGAAGCCCGACGTGTGAATGCGCATCTTATCGCTGCCCAAACACATGCCAATTCGATTGCTGACAATTTCTGGGCAGACCGGTCAAAGGCGATGAAGTTGACACTTCTTCAAGACAGGATCGCCCAAGCCAGAGTGTTGGCTGAGACGAGCCGAGGCGCACTTGCTCTGGTGCACGAGGTGATGTTTCCTTTGAATAAACAACCTGAAGGTCTGCCGGCGCTGCTCGAACGGTTTGAGAACGGAAGCGCTGTGTACTCCTTTGTCCGGGAGCATTTGCGCTGCGGAGCCGTGGTCGCGCTTGCTTTCATACATGCTCACTATCCTGAGATCGACCTGGAGCTTCTGAAGACACTTCCTCCATCTCCCAGTGGTCGCTTTGATATGGAGCACCACTATGCTGCTTGCAGAGGCACAGCCGACTGTATCGCTCGACAGATTATCACCGAAAGTGATCGTCAGAGAGCGAACCAAGGCGCCGCGGCGCCATGAACTAGCCCTGTGGCTGCGTCTGTACCTCCACGTTGTGTATATATTGTATATGTATATCTTGTTTGTCTGGGGCGAAAAAAGCGAAGTCCCCGAGCGTAGGTCAGGAGGGCGAAGCCCTCGAGCGTAGGTCGAGAGAGCGCAGCCCCCGAGCGGAGGGCGGAGCCGCCGAACGCAGGTCGAGAGAACGCAGCCCCCGAGCAGAGGGCGGAGCCCCCGAGCGCAGGTCGAGAGAGCGCAGCCCCCGCGCGTAGGCGAAAAACCCGAGCGTGGGCGGAACCCGCGGGCGTGAGCGAAAGGCAAAGCCCCCGAGCGTGGGTCGAAAGGCCAAGCCCCCGAGCATGGGTGAAGCCCCCGAGCGTGGGTCAAAAGGCAAAGCCCCCGAGCGTGGGTCGAAAGGCCAAGCCCCCGAGCGTGGGTCGAAAGGCCAAGCCCCCGAGCGTGGGTCGAAAGGCGAAGTCCCCGAGCGTGGGTCGAAAGGCCAAGCCCCCGAGCGTGAGTCGAAAGGCGAAGCCCCCGAGCGTGGGTCGGAAGGCGAAGTCCCCGAGCGTGGGTCGAAAGGCCAAGCCCCCGAGCGTGAGTCGAAAGGCGAAGCCCCCGAGCGTGGGTCGGAAGGCGAAGCCCCCGAGCGTGGGTCGAAAGGCAAAGCCCTCGAGCGTGGGTCGGAAGGCGAAGCCCCCGAGCATGGGTCGAAAGGCGAAGTCCCCGAGCATGGGTGAAGCCCCCGAGCGTAAGCATACACAGATGTCGATTCATGAAGTGAAGAATTTGAACTTTATTGCTTGGTGCCGAAGGCTCAGTGTTGGGCGTGGACTGCTGCCGACGCTTGAGTACATAGTAGAGGGGGTAGGAGAAACAGCTTTGCTAGCTAAGGGTAGAAGCAGCGCAGCTGCGCGGCGTTCCACGGGTTCTCTATGTCTTTCCCGGTTTTCGGGTTGCGTAGGCGGTATGCCCCTCCTGGGATGACCTCATGGATGAGGTACGGGCCTTCGCATGGTGGCTCCAGCTTCGACGTGCTTGTCTGCTTGAGGCGGAGCATAAGGTTGCCCGGCTCGAATGAGCATCCACGCACCCGCCTGCTGTGGTAGTTGCGGAGGCTCTACTGATAAACCGCCGAACGAACGAGGGAGACATCTCGAGCTTCGTCTAGTAGATCTTGAGTGTTCGCCAATGCCTTGTCCGCATCTTCCTCGACGTAGGCGATCACGCGGGGCGCACTGTAGCGCACATCGGTAGGTAGCACTGCTTCTGCTCCAAAAAGCAGGAAGAAAGGTGTATAGCCCGTCGAAGAATTGGGTGTTGTTCGCAGGCTCCATAGCACTGAAGGCAGTTCCTCGACCCAGGCGCCTACTGCGCGTTTGAGAGGTCGAAGCAGTCGCTTCTTCAGGCCTCCGCATACAAGTCCGTTGGCTTTTTCGACCTGGCCATTAGACTTGGGGTGCGCTACCGAAGCGTACGTGAGCTTGATGCCGAGGTTTTTGGCGAAGTCCTGGAATTCGCCCAAAGTGAAGTTGGTGCCGTTGTCGGTGATAATGCTATTTGGGACGCCGTACCGGTAGACAATGGACTCAAAGAACTTGACTGCCGTGGTCGCCTCTTGGTTGGTGACCGGAACAGCTTCTATCCATTTGGAGAACTTGTCCACTGCGACCAGCAGGTAGGTATGACCTCCTCGGGACAATTTGGGGAGAGGCCCCACTTGATTGAGTCCCCACTGTGCGAAGGGCCAGGCCACAGGGATGGTGTGCAGTTCGGACGCAGGTGCATGAGGCTTGGTGGCAAATAACTGGCATGCTTCGCAGTGCTGGACGATGTTCCTGGCGTCGTAGAGGGCGGATAGCCAGTAGAATCCTGACCGAAAAGCCTTGGCCACGAGGGTTCGACTGCAAGCGTGGTGCCCACAGGTTCCTTCTTGGATTTCTCGAAGGAGAGCGATCCCATCTTCTTGTGCTATGCACCGTTGGAGCACCCCTGTGGTGCTACGCTTGTAGAGCTCCCCGCTGATTATCGTGAAGGCCTTGGAACGCCGCATGACTTGTCGACGATGGATGGGATCTTCTGGGAGCTCGCCCCGCATCAGGTAGGCCAAGTATGGCTTCGTCCATGTTGCTTCGACGAGCATGACTGCGGCCCCATCCATCGGGAGATCTTCCGTTCCCGTCGCTGAGGTGGTGTTGGCCTGCCGAGCCCCCGAGCGTGTTGCTAATGCCGGGTCGGTCACTGGTTTGATCTTGACGGAGCGCTCGAAAATCTCTTCGAAGAAGACTCCGGGCGGTATTGGGAGGCACCTTGACCCGATGTTGGCCAGGTTGTCTGCCTCTTCATTGCTTTCTCTGCCGATGTGCGTCACTTCACAGCCCTCGAATTTGCCTTCGAGCTTATCGTACATGGCTCGATATGCGATCATGTTTGCACAGGTTGCGTCGCACTCTTTCATGACTTGCTGGATGATAAGGTTCGAATCTCCATGGATCTTGATGCGGGTAGCCCCGCAGGCTTTTGCCATGCGCATACCATGAAGAACGGCCTCGTACTCTGCCTCGTTGTTCGAGGGATTTGGGAAACGCATGCGGAGAACATAGCGCATCCTGTCCCCCTGTGGTGATACGAGAACCACTCCTGCTCCCGAAACCCGCTTGGATCCGTCGACAAATATGGTCCAGCTGTTCGACAGGTCTGGGAGTTCGGGCATCTGAGCTTCCATCCACTCGGCTATGAAATCCGGTAGAACTTGGGATTTGATTGCGGACTAGCGCTGGTACGTGATCTCCCAGGGCCCCAGCGTGACTCCCCATAGCGATACACGCCCTGTGGCGTATGGATTGTTGAGGATGCTGGAAACTGGATTTGAGGCCACCACTATGATGGAGTGGCATTCGAAGTAGTGCGGCAATTTCTTCCCCGTCATGTAGATAGCATATGCTAGCTTCTGATAATGGGGGTATCTTTGCTTGGTCGGAGATAAGACTTCACTTAGGTAGTACACGGGCCTCTGTACTCCGTGCTCCTTGCCTTCCTCCGCGCGTTCGACCACAAGTACTGAGCTGACAACTTGATTCGTAGCCGCGATGTATAGCAACATCGGCTCTTTCTCTCGGGGTGTGACGAGAACTGAGGAGGTCGACAGACGACGTTTGAGGTCGTCGAAAGCGGTTTGCGCCTCTTCGGTCCACGTGAAGTTGTCTGTTTTCCGGAGCAGCCGATAAAAAGGGAGTGCTTTTTCGCCGAGCTTGCTGATGAAGCGGCTAAGCACTGCGAGTCGACCTGTCAACTGTTGGACATGTCGAAGCGTCCTTGGAGGCTGCATGTTGATGATGGCCTGTATCTTCTCTGGGTTGCCTTCTATCCCCCTTTCGGAGATGAGATAGCCCAGCAGTTGGCCGGTGGGTACCCCGAAAGAGCACTTCTTCGGGTTAAGCTTGATGCTATATCTGTCAAGGTTGGCGAAGGTTTCTCGAAGGTCATCGAGCAGGCTGTCTGCCTTCGCGGTCTTGATGACAATGTCGTCTACGTAGACCTTGATATTGCGGCCAATTTGCTCCTTTAGGCACGCCTGCATGCACCGTTGATAGGTGGCTCCGGCGTTCTTGAACCCGAAGGGCATCGTCATGTAGCAGTATACTCCGTGCGGGGTGATGAACGCCGTCTTGTCTTCGTCTTCTACTTTCAGCCGTATCTGGTTATAGCCGGAGTAGGCGTCGAGGAACGAAAGGCGCTCGCATCCTGCCGTGGAATCGATGATCTGGTCGATTCAGGGCAGGGGGAAGTAGTCCTTCGGGCAGTGCTTGTTTAGGGCCGTGAAGTCGATGCACATCCTGTAGACCTTGGTGTCCTTCTTTTCCACCATGACCGGTTGTGAGAGCCACGTTGCTTCCTTGATCTCTCTGATGAACTTGGCTTCGAGGAGGCGGTTGATTTCTTCGCCCATCGATTTGGCCTTCTCTAAATTATACCGGCGCATAGACTGCTTGACCGGTTTCGTGTTGGGAAAGATCTTAAGCTCGTGCTCGGCGAGTTCCCTGGGGATGCCTGGCATATCTGCTGGACACCAGGCGAACATCCTCCAGTGCTCACGGAGGAACTCGACGAGCGCGCTTTCCTATGCGGGGGAGAGAGAGAGTTCGACACCCGCGCCGTCTTGGTTGGATCCATCGGGTGTATCTGGTGCTCTCGGGTGTCCTTGGTGGCATCGAACGACAGTTCTGGGGCGTTCTGCTGCGCCGGTGGATCGATGTCCATCACAGTGGCTTCCCGAATATGGTGCAGCTCCTCGTGCACCCCGAAAGTTTGGGACATGGTGTTGAAGTCCTTATCGCAGTTTTCAGATCGGGCAAAGCTGCCGCTGATCGTCAATGGTCTTCTGTTTGCGGGCATCCGCAGCTTGAGGTAAGCGTAGTGCGGTACCGCCATGAATCGAGCGAACGCTGGTCGTCCGAGGATGGCGTGGTACTGCGAGGGCCAGTCGACGACCTCGAATTCGATCTTCTCCTTTCTGAAGTTTGCTGGCGTGCCAAAGATGACGTCGAGATGTATCGCCCCTAATGGGTACGTCGGCTTTCCTGGGACGATTCCGTGGAAGGAGGTCTCCGTTGGCAGGAGATTGTTTAACGGGATCTTGATCTTTTGCAGTGTATCTGCGTAGATGAGGTTCAAGCTGCTGCCTCCGTCCATGAACACCTTTTTCGAGGTGAAACCCCCTATCTGCGCCTCGAGAATCAAGGCATGGTGTCCCGGGCGTGGGATCTTCGGTGGATGATCTGACCTGTCGAAACCGATCGGATGTTCGGACCAGTTCAGATATTCGGGGGTGGTCGGTGGTGCATGTTCGGCGTGAAACACTTCCCTTGCGCGCTTCCGTTGAACTTTATTCGTCGGGCGCCCCCTCTGAATCATGGGCACGAAACCTCTTGGCGGCGGGAACTCTTCTTCCTCGTTGGCCGGCTATCGCGGCTTGGCTTGCTGGATCGTGGCGGCCTGGTGGCCCTGCTGTACGACGTTCGCTGGTGGGTTAGGCGGTGGTGGTGGAGCGTTGAAAGCTATCGCCCCTGCCACTGGCTGCTCGGTGCTCATCCTCTCCTGAAGTGCCCGGTTGAGACGAAGGAATTCTCTACATTCGATGAGGAGGTGCGCAGGTCTCCGTACTCCATCCTTGTCGAGGTACGTATGCCGTGGGCATCCGCTATCAAGCATCTCCTCTGCCGACAGCTGTGGCTGTCGTCGGTGCCACTCCTTACTTGGCTTCGAATCACGACTGGAACTTCTGCTGCTGCTACCATGGTAATTGTTTCCTCGCCGCGGTAAGTCGTGGTTGTCGTCATGATCTTCGTGCACGTAGCCTGCTGCTACCATGTCTGTGTTCTCCGTGTTGTCGTAACGGTTCCGACGACCCTTCTTTCGGGACCCGGAGTGGAACTGGTCTTCGCGTCGACGTCGCGTTCTGCTGATCGACGGCGGCTTCTGGGAGCCGCGATGGAGTCTTCGCCATCGGCCCATTCATTCGCCAAGCTCATGAGGTGGTCGACGGTCCTCGGCTTGCAGCGTCCAAGCTCTTCCTTCAAATCGCGTCGGAAGAGGCCGTCGCGAAAGGCATCGATGGCCCTTTCGGGCGAGATGTTTTCCGTCGTGTTCCGGAGGCTAATCCACCTTGAGATGTATGATCTCAGGTTTTCTCTGGTTCGCTGCACGCATAGGCGTAGTTCTTCGAACGACGTAGGTCGTCGTGAAGTGCCTCGGAAGTTGGCGATGAACGCCTGCCGAAACTCTTCCCAAGAGCGGATGCTATCTGGGGCGAGATTATTCAGCCATGCCCTTGCGTTATCCTTTAGATGCAGCGATAGCAACTGGAGGGCGTTGTCTCTAGATCCGCCGCTGATTTTGACAGCAGTTATGAAGTCATCAAGCCAAATTCGGGGGTCCTGCTGCTCGTTGAACTTGACTATGCCGTCGCTGAGCTTGATTCCCTTCGACAATGGTGCGGAGCAGATCAGAAGGCTAAAGCATTCTGCCCCGCACAGTCCATCGTTGGTGCCACCGAATGTTTCTGCCTCGCGATCTCCCTCGAGGCGGCGTGCCTCTCGCCGCGCTCGCCCTTGGTCAACTCTGTTCTGGGCCAGACCATGCCGAAGCTCCCCGTTGAGAGGTTCGACCACTTGCGTCCGAGGTGCTACGGCTGGCACCGGTGCTGGGTGCCTGGCTTGCTCCGCCAGTGGGGCGGTTCTCCTTGCCGTCGCGTCATGTCCTGAGTCGGGCGTGCCTTGGAGCACCCTTACTCCTTCGAGTGCCAGGTTTCTCAGGTGTCGCATATGCTCGTCGCCATTGGATGCGTTTGCGGCAATGTATGCTGCCGCGGCCATGATCGCAGCCTCCTTGGTCTTGGGCATCAATTCAGCCTCGTTGAACTCTGCCTCCAGATTTCGGGTGATATTGTGCATATCGGCCCCCGGCTGGGTGCATGATCTTGATCTGTGATGGACGCTTGATGAGTAATGGGACGATCTTTCGGCCCGTCTTCTGCTGGACACATCGGCCTCCTCTCTGCGCCGTTCCAGTACTCGCCTGTCAGCACTGATCTGGTCCTTCTGCTCCTGTACGACGAACCGGAGCGCAGCCATATCACTCGGGCTTGGGTTGGGACCAAAGTTCACCTCGCCCGCGTAAACCCTTCTTGCGAACCGGATCTGGTCGTGCGTGACTACCTGGCAGCCGCTGTCCGCCCAGTTTCGACCGTCGTTGTCTCTGTTCTCGTTTCCGTCGCCGTGCGATGCCATCATGCAGTGGCCCCCGGTCCACGGGGTCGAATCGTCGCTGATTTTGCCCAGCGCTGGAGGATAGACGTCGTCGCTTTCGACGTAGGGCCCGACTTCGATCATGAAGTCAGAATCGTAATCAGCCACATAGCCCTCGCTGGATGTGGCAGATTCACAATGTGAGGCAGAGCTTGCTGAATTGCCGATTTTCCCCTTAGCTTCGGGGTAGACGTCGTCGTCGTCATCTGAGCATGTGTAGTCCGAGTACAACCCTTCGACGTAGTCAGGGTCATACGGTGCAGTGCGGAGCGTGAGGGCGTTGAGAGCCCGATCGCACTCAGATATCGTCGGGTAGACAGCTGCTGTGCCCCCCCGAGGATCTTCAGAGCCGGCGATCTCATGGGATGAGAAATCTCCGGCGCCCACATAGTGGTATGCGTCGGAATCGACGCAGTATGCGGTGGTCGGGGATGGAGGTGGATCTTCGAAATCGTTCGACCCAACTGATGGGGTCTAAATTTTCAGCTTCGGTTCCTCCTCCGATGGCGCTAATAGTGCGCTTGTCGAGGGCTTGCCCCCGACGACTGGTGGTGTTGTAGCTTCGGCCACGAGTAGAGCCGATTCGCCGATGGAGAGTAGTTCCATCGCCCCGTTGTTGTCCACATGAAAGTTGAACAATCCGAAGGCCATGTCATAGCCTCCGGGCACTGTCCCTATCGTGCCTGAAGTGGGGTCGATGACGTTCGCCGCCGGAGCGGACTTAGAGGTGCTTGGCGAGACGTTGTCGATGACGATTGTATCGGCGGCATTGACCTCTGGTTCCGCCGAGTTGACGTCGATAACAGCCGGCACAGCGATGCCGACGGTGGTGTCGATGTCGATCTTGGTGGTGGCGTTGACGTTGGTCGGCGCAGAGGTGCCAGTGATGGTGTCGATGTCGATCTTGGCGGTGGTTGGTGATGGAGCCGGCAAATCCGTAGATCCAGATCCCGTCGTCCCCACGGTCGGCGCCAATTGACGAGGTTTATCCCCGGTAATGCCCATGTCGAAGGGCTTTCGATCTAGGAAGCATATTGGGGACCTGGCGAACTCGACGGCGATCAGACGAAAGCAAAGGAACACGGGATTTACCCAGGTTCGGCCCCCTCGGAAGGTAAAAGGCCTACGTCCTGCTTGTCTGACTTTGTATTGATGGGGTTACAATGGTAGTGTAGATTGAATCTCGCCGAACTAGAGAGCTCTAAATCGTCGAGCGCTCTGGCGTGAGATGGGTGGAAAAGTGTCTAGGGTTTCGAGACCTCCCTCCCAGCCTTTTATATGCCAAGGCTGGGTCTCGGGATTGTCTCTCAAGCCAGGTACAGATTGGATCGGTCTCAAACAAACGAAACCTAATCTAATTCCAATTCTTCGAGTCCTTGCTTGCACACCAAGTTTAGCTCCTGGGCCACACTAGACCGCTGCCTTGATGGGCCTCAAGAGCCTTTCGAGAGAGACCCTTCCTAGACCGAAAACCAGGTAGGTGAATATTGGGGGCCCGTTTATCATTCCTTCGTCATGCCCCTTCACCTATAAAGACCCCCCGATGGGAAAAACCTAAGTACCTGATCAAATTTCCAGAAAGAGTTCCGCAGCTCCGCCGCCACCGCCGACCAATTTCGGGGGACAGAAGTCCTTGTTCCGGCACCCTGCCGGGACAGGGAAGTGCCCCCGGAGCCATCTCCATCGGTCTCCATCGCCGTCTCCGCCGTCTCCATCAACCTCACCACCATCTCCACCAACCTTGTTGTCTCCTATGATGAGGAGGGAGTTCCCCCGGGGCTGAGGGCTCTACCGGTAGCTATGTGGTTCATCTCTCTCTCCCATGATGTGATCTTTATGTGATCGTGAGCTTTGTATCTAGTTGAATTGGTAGATGTTATTATTCAGATATTATGCTACTCCCGTGCTTTATATTTGTAAACTCCGGAGATACCTTGTATCATGGTGTGAAGGTGACTAGTGTGCGCATCATGTGTATCTTTTTGGTTAATGTCTCTATGAATTGTTGGTGTTTGTTGGAACCATCTAGTGCGTTCATGGTGATAGTGTGGGACAATCTAGTTTGGGTACATACGGACTTTGAGGAGTGCTTCGTAGCCCTACGCATGATTAGTGTTCATTTTCCATTGGAGAATTGTTTTGAGTTGCATATTGATGATAGTATCTATTGGTTCAATTATGTTATATTTGTTGAGAGTGTGTCCACTAGTGAAAGTATGATCCCTAGGCCTTGTTTCCAAGCATTGCACACCGTTTCCTTTCAGTTTTGTTACATGTTTGCTCGCAGCGATATTTATTTCAGATTATATTTACTACTTATAATCATCACTACTACTTGTATTTCACTATCTCTTCGCCAAACTAGTGCACCTTTATATCTGACAAGTGTATTGGGTGTGTTGGGGACACAAGAGACTTTCTGTATCGTAATTGCAGGGTTATTTGAGAGGGATAGCTTTGACCTATTCCTCCCTGAGTTCGATAAACCTTGGGTGATCCACTTAAGGAAAACTTGCTGCTGTTCTACAAACCTCTGCACTTGGAGGCCCAACACTGTCTACAAGAACAGACGCGTGCGTAGACATCAAGCCTCTGCTATTGACTGCTTGCTTTCTTATAACATTGCCAATGATGTATTCCAAATTATGTGACAATGGATTGTATAGAATGTCCGGTCTCCTGTTAAAATTTGTTTTGTCTTAGTTTCAGAATGCTTGCTTTGCTATAATATCAGGCACAAGGGAGCGCCCCACAATATCAAGTGTTGAGGTCACTTTACAGAGCAGCCAGCTGTGTTACTGGTTTATCCACTTCGATTGTTTTTCAATCTCGCTACCAGAAGATAGATAGGTAGCTACTCTGATATTTTGCAGATTCAGTTATACAGGAAAGGAAGGAAACGATAGCACAACTCAACAAAATAAACCGATGGCTTAAAAATGTCATTGTCCTGGATGATTGTGTGTGAACCTGATCCTTTTGAAGTAGCGGTTCTGTTTTCGTTCCGTCTTCTAGAACCCCTCTGCGAGTGTACTGTTGTAGCCAGTTCCCATTTAATTTGTCAGAAGCTTGTAATATGATATATCAAACTGTGCGGCTTGTGTAATATTTAGTTACTTTTACTCAACCGCTATATTTACATGTTATTTGCTTCTCGATAGTAGAGGCCAATTCTAATCCTGCCGTGATAGGACCTAGGCTGGCCAAATCTATAGGCCTTTACGGGCTGGCAGAATGTGCACAGTAATGGGCCTAGATGGGCCATGCTAGTGGAACGATATGGACAAATATAATGAGCAGTAATGGGCCTTAGTAGGCCCGACTAATGGGCTACTGGCCCAGCGGATGGAGGATTACCGGGCCTACAGAAGGCCCAAACTCTTCTAGGCCTTATATGAGGGTCTTCCTCCAACGGGCCCTAATTGGGCCCAAAATTAAATGGACTAGATAATTAGCAGGCCTTGTGCGGTGACCCAGCATACCACTGCATGTGTAGTATGCAAGTTGTTGACATAACACCAATGAAACACTGTCTCACTAGTATTACATCCCTCAGAGTGGTACAACAGAAACATCGCAGGTCCAAGGCATGACTATAGAGTTACAATTTTCATCATACAGAAGATCTTCAGAACCTCCTCAACAGGTAGAGGTTTAGTCCTGGCGACTACAATCGAGAAAGAATACATTGAAGAATAAACTAAAGCTACAACTAATGCAGTTGGCTTACTACTCACTACAGAATTACCCTAACTACTTAGGTTCTAGGATTAGGGATTTGGTTCCCTTCTATACCTATTCTAGTTTTCCACCAAGCTTTGGTAAAGTGGTTAACTCCAATGATAATTCCGTTGTTGGTAGAATGCTTGATCTTCACCTTTAGTATCTTGAGATTGCCTCCTTGAGTTGCCTTCAATCTAAGCAAGGGTTAAGAGGGAGTGGGGTGAGTAACGAGCGTTACCCAGCAAGTTCATATAGGGAATAAAGTGTTTTATGCACTATCTATAGCCGTAGACCCAAGAGTCATTTGGCAATGCAAGTTTTCATCAACATTTCTTCAAGAGGTTGCTTTTATTCTGAAGAACTATGTCCGTCAGCCTTCACAGGTTGATTAGAACTTCATGGAGTTCCTTTCCTGCCGCGTTCGCAGTTCCTTCCTGGAACAAGGAGTGACAAGCCACAATTTGATAACTCTGCAGAGGTGCGTTGCTTTACCCATGAGAGACCTTATCCTTGTTGCACAACCGGGCGTACCTTCCCGTCCATACACTTTGGTATGGGGCCCAGTATAAGATCCAAGCCAATCACTGCCCTTCTCCGCGACCCCGCATGCCCATCCTTTTGCTTCGCTCAGGCAACGGTAAGCCCCGATTTACGGCATAGCCAACGTGCAAGCCCCGATTTACATGCCCGAGATACCCACAATCCATCATAGACACCAGGTACCGAGGGAACTTAGGGGTCCCACCCATGTTGTCAGGCAACGCTATACGATTTACATCCCGACCATTCGGTATGGTCCTCCGTTGACATGCGAAAGGAAGAAGATCCAGCTGACTTTCCTGTCCCATTCCAGATCTCATGGTTAACGCGTATTATACGGCGCAAGAATCACTGGCGACATTTGTTGTTAAGTCCTAAGGTTCACTTTCCCGTGCAAATGGAACCTCCACCACAACAATCATACCATGGTTCCATTTGCCAGCCATCCTAGGTTACCACCACTCGGGTCGATAACCAGCTAATCATATTAATTATGAAAAGAGAACATTTTGCTTTTAGATGCAGTAGTAATACCACTGGTATATATTTGCAAGTAATTTCATAAAAATAATCAAGAGGCATGAGCAAGAGTGAACTTGCCTTTTTGACTGCAAGATTATGCAAGTCAAGGTCTTCGATACGTAAGAAATCCAAATTCTGAAATAGCACCATCATCTGGTAAAGATGATGTTAAAAGAACTACAGCATGATATGCATAATATATGCTATGCATCGCTTAAAGTGTAACCTAACCCCTGATGATTTAGTATTGGTGAGTTGAGTTGACTTCTTGGTGATGTGTTGCACTTTTAAGTTCACTAGCACACATGAGGTTGTTAAGGGTTTTAGGTTAATTGACTACGCTACATTAGCAATAAAGTAAAGCTAGCTCAAGACAAGAGTTATTGCAAAAGACTGATATAGCAATAGGTGAAGACTTGAAAGTAACACTTTTAAGTGGTATTTTATTATTATCAAACAAGTAGCTGATTAAGAAAATGCAAAGTTGAGGTATTTCTTATTTGATAAGAACACCTAGTTGGTCTTAGGGTTGACAACAATCTTAACACACAAATAGAATTATTTATGTTCAAACTTAATGAAGTTGTTTGATATTTGATTTCATGGTATCTTAAAAGAATAACATTTGAAGAACATATTTCTTACTGAATAGAAGTACTACACATAAGGTTTAGTGTTCTAGGGTTTATTATATTTTGCTATTAGTCATGGAGTAGTTATTAGGTGGAATATATTAAGAAAGCAAACTAAGTTTTATTCAGTACTGTAAGAGTAAAGTTTAGAGCTTATAGTTGATAACATTGATATTACCATATATGGTTATTTCTATAGTTGATAACATCCTTATTACACAAAGGAGTAATTATTAAGGTGATAACATGAAAGTAAAGTTTAGAGCTTATATTAACCTTCTACTATTTGATCACATGGATATGCATTCCATTTGCTTGGTAAAAATTTCCAAAGTAATTGATTTATAAATCATGGATTCAAGTGAAGGAATAACTTATAACATGGTTTATTATCTATTTAAGATTTTTCTCAATTTTAGTACTTAAAAATAATATTTTTAGGGTTTAAGTCTTAATACTCAAGAGTAGAGAACCAATGCTCAAAAAAACAAAATGAATATTATATCATAGCTCTTGGACTTAAAAAGTACTTAATTGCTATTTTTAATTATTTTTAATAATTTCTTGTTATCAACTAACTCTGAGTTTGTTGGATTTGTTTCATTCTTTTAAATGATATATATATATATATTTTTAAGGAAATAGTTTAGCCAAATGACCAAATAATGGGCTGAGCCCAGCTGGTCTAGTTGGACCAATTCGGCCCACTAGGCCCGGTCTGGCTCGGGTCAAGACCCCGTCCCGACCCACAATCCCCTCTCTCTCTCGTTCCTCACCTCACGCACAGAGCCCCCTATGCGATGCCGCCGCCGCCGCTCTGCTCTGGCCGATCGCCGGCCTGCTCCCGCGCCACTGCACACCGGCGAGGCTCCGCCTGATCCTCCTCACTCGACTCCCAGCTCGCGACCCCTCGGTATAACCCCGCACACGCGCCCCACACAAAACCCTAGCCATGGCTCTGCTCGGGCTGGCGGCGCTGCCTTCTCCAGCTACCGATGGCCGTCCTTGGCGCGGCCGCACGATGCCGGGACTCCGCCCCCTTCTCCCCCGTCTGGTCCTCCGCGTCGATCTTCTCGACCCCAACCTCACGCCCCTGCGTCTCGGGCTCCCAGGTGATTTGGTGGTCAGGTGGTGTGGTGCTGTGTCCGCCATTCCGCGAGCTCGACGCCGGCGGGATGGTAGTAGCTGCAACCCCGGTGTCTACAATTCCCTGCCTCGCAGCCCTGTTTCTTCCATGGTGATGCTGTGGGCATGGTGGTGATGCTGCTGTGCCGGACTACCCTTCGTCCTCGACGCCGGTAGGACGGCGTGTCCCACGCAACCCCGGCGTCGCCTCGACCACTACTCCGCGGCTACTGTGAGCTTCTTTTAAATCCTCCCCTCTAGCTCTGTGTTCTTGGATGTGCAACTTGGTCCTTCTACTGCTAGGTGCTGGTTGATTCTGTTACTGCTAATAGTACTATGCTGACTATGGTGCTGTGATGTGCTACTAGATCTTGTGGCTTTGCTGAGGTATTCGGTTGAAGTGCTGAATTGAACTTTGGGTTCAATTCCAACAGTTTGGATGCCACTGTTTAGTTGGGAATGATCTACCCATTAGGTGAATGGATAATAGGTGGATGGTTATATGTACTACTACTGTCCAGTAGTTACTGGGTGAAACTGTCGGATTACAGTTAGGGATACACTTTAATTGAATGTATATTCAGAGATATGAACTGAATGTTTATTCAGTGGTGATTTTAATCTGGCTAACCTAGATGTTATAACTAGCTCATATAAAGCTTACTAAGTGGCTACTGATCTACCTGGCTATGATTACTACTGTGGTGCCTCCTAAAGAGTATGCACAGCAATCATCTAGTAACCTCCAATTGGGTTGCTACTATCTTTGATCAAGGTTTTGTGATGTGCTAAGTTTGATTGTGGTGTGCTACTGTTAGCTTCTTGCTATAATTCTATTAAGATGCTGAACTGAATTTGATTCAGTGATATGAACTGAAGCAAATGTTTCAGTGCTTGGAAATACAGTGTTATCTCTGTATAATACAACACCAGTAACGCCTGTATGCTTTACTAACTTGTCTGATGGTTGTTTTCTGGATTTAGTTAGACTTATCTAGCTTAGTAACTCAGTGCCACTAGCTAGAAGGAATATATCTCATTCTGTGGTACTTCCAGTTGAAGATGCACAGAGGAGTGGTTCATCTAGTTAGCCTAAGGTGCTGGAGATGGCTAAGCTAGCTTGAGCTCCTGCTAGATTTTGTTCTCGACCAAATGATGAAGAACATCACTCCACCCCCAACAGTTGTGGTTATGGGGTAATTTGGCAGTGAGGTTTTCCTGGATTAGCTTTATGTGAATTTGATTCTGTAAGATGTTGTTATCTTTTATCTAGCTCCTGTGGTGCCTCCAGGAGAGTATGCACAATGATTATTATGATGGTGTAGCTGGCTGTTTTGGTCTTATATGCCTCTCTGATAGTCATGGAAACTTTGGGTGATGTTGTGTGCAGAGAATGATCTGGGCTAAGCAGAATACTAGTAAGAGCATAGGTTTACTTGCTTGCTTGATCTAGCCAGTGATGCAAGAGTCTGAGGCACAACTCTATGATAAGAGCAGATACTATTTGTGGTTTTCAAATTCTCTGTGATGAATTTGCATAGCACTTCTATGCAAATTTGAGAGAAATCCATCTCCCCAACCTCCTAGATGAAAATCTATTGGAAGGTCATTTGTTGTGATGATTTTGTGTACTCCCTTTAATTGCCAGAGATGCCCATGTTACTACTAAGAACAGATACTGCTACTTTGATTTTTTTGGTGATTCACCTGGTTGAGATTTTTGGAGAAGAGAAGTTGGTATCAGGCTTTGATCTGGTGCCCTTCTATCTCTTCTTGATCTTGTTCTTGTGGCAGCTTTATCCTGCTTGATCTTGTTCTGTTGGTCACCTTGTTGTCGCCTTGCTCCTACTTCCTGGCAGCCCTGCTCCTCCTCTTGATCAACTCCTGGTGCTCTTTTAAGTGACCATGGTGGCTGATCTGTTTTGCTTGAGTATTTGTGATGATATCTGGGAGTGGTTCTTGGTGTGCTCTTAAGATAAGCTGGATGGTGAAATGGTGCTGGTGAGTGTGAGGTGCGGCTGCTTGTGCTGGCTGTGTGTTTATATCCTTCTACTGCTGTGTTGACAGCACATGCTATGCATGTGGTGACTGTGCTGCTTCAGGTGGTCAAGTTGGTTTCCTTTACCTATTGAGGCAAGCTACGACTGTGTCATGTTTATCTTGATTGGTCATTTCTTTTGATGTTGCCACTTGTATTTCTGGCTGAGCAAATATTACTGTTTTTGCTAAATAGATTTTGGTGACTTCTTAATTCTGCTTAACCAATATTATGTTAAGTATGAATTAATATTAATTGATTTGGATTTTATCAATTTAAACTTAGCTAGAATTAGAGGGTGTCAATCTATCTACTGCTATGGTTATCTGTTTCAAAATTTGATTTGGTTGCTTGACTTAAAGATGCCTATCCATTCAAGTGTATGAATTTATGGACCCTTTTTCCAAAGTTGTTTATTTATTCCAATGATGCCCTCTAGTTCTAGGACATAGAATTTAGGAGTCCTTCCTAAATTCTCTAACTAAGTTTAATAAATTAAATTGCCTCCACAAATATGGGGGCAAACATTTTAATCATACAACACATTTCTTTTGTCTTTGTTGCTTCTTATTTGCAGGAATGAAGATGAGGACAAGAATTACTATTAATTAGGGTTTTCTTTATTCATTTTGTAAATTTTATTCCTTTGTTGTATTTAATCTCATTATTTGAGATTTGTAATGAAACAATTTATTTATTTGTAATAAAGACATTATTCTACATTCATTCTTGTATTCTACCTTTGTAATTTTTTTATTATTTATTTAAACTTCAATTCAAATTTATTTGAATTATTTGTATCTCTAATTCAAATGTTGAATTCCAATTCTTTCCCCCAAATCAATGATTCAACAAAGGTCATGCCGAAATTCATCGCACTCACTCCGATGCACTAAACTTAAACATCAGAGCAAGAGGAACTTCAATCACTTTGTATTCTAAATGTTTTGCGCGAAAATTTTCCGGATTTTTCTGATGCATGAATGCAATGCACACATCGGTTTCCTCTCTATTTCTTGTCTCAAATCCTGGGATGTTACAGCCTCTCCCCCTTAAACTAAACTTCGTCCTGAAGTTTACGCTCTCTTACGTTGTAGGATGAACTTGTTCTTGATATCATCTATCTTTCAGTCCCTTTTCCAACTATTTTGGATATAGATGGTATTCCTTGTCCAGAGTTTCTCTTGAATCTTCCGTTGTCTAACTCCGAACAACAGTCACTTGAATTCCGTTCAACCTTATCTCCTCTTGGTAATTCTCTTAATTATTATAATTTCAACCCTTTTATGGCTTATAGGGTTCTACTAGTTGTTCCAGCAAGTCTTCCTAATTGGATTCTGAGTTTTACCACCTAAGAATGGAGTAGACACATTAAGTGTGTCCATTTCAAGATTTCTGATCCAACTCTATAAATCTTAATTGGTCTTCTAAGTTCAAGACTAGGATTGACTCTAATATCAATCTTCTCCAGCCATGGTTCATACTAGCTGTTATTCCAATTCATTGAGTCTACTACTTCCAACTCATTGCTTAACTCTCCCCCTTAGATTTTTCTAATGGTCTTTGAACTTGTTGTCCTCTAACCATTTGGACCCCATGGTTGGATGATAAATCTTGATCGGTCTTACTACTTCTTTCTAATGGTTTCTCGAAGAAATCTGCGGTATATCCACACAATTGTGGATATCCAGTACGAGCTCTTCGATTAAGTATTTAGGTAGGGTGTTCTATTCCACTTATGAATGTATGTACTTATCCAAAAGTTCTAAAGGTTGATGAGAATTAGGTTTTTTTTTCCATTGTTATCTATCCTAATTCAGATGGTAAGATATATACAAAGCCACGGGAGAAATCCGGCAGAGTTTCTCTTCTACTGGAGGACATCCACGACAGGCAGTTCTATAAGTTGTACAAATTAAGAACTGACAGGACTACAAACGAACCAATGGCTTCAAAGTATCATTATTAACACGAAAACCTCACAAGTCTTGGTCCGTAGACAAAGACTACAACTCTACTGATACGGAAAGGTATTGCTAAAGTCTTAACCACCAATCTACAATTCAAGATTTCGGAACTAGGGATCAAAGTTATACAGAGATGTTATGTGTCTTAGTCACGCTATCAACGAGGGTTACTGGGTTACCACTCCCAGGCTGAATAAAGCAGCAGGCAATACCGGAATGGATCATCGGTACTACAACACCTCAATCAACCCGTGATGTACTAAGCATAACCAAAGCTGCATAACAACGAGCTCAAATACCTTAAACTCAATTGCGGTTACCTAATTAGTGGTTCTACTCAGTAATCTAAAGTTACCTCTAGTATTTTAAGAACTAGAGTGTTACTAATTTCCATCTTTTCTGTTATTTTACTAAACTAACTATAGATCCTTCTAATCTTCCTTCAAAGTATCAATGAAGCTTCCTTCTTTTGGCTTCCTTTATCTGTTGATCCTTCATCTTTTGGCTTGATTGCCTTCAGAATTCGTCTCTCCCTCACACGAATCCCTTAACCATCTAGAACTATAACACCAAGTAAGATCTCGATGAGGCAACATGCACTTGCACATCAAGGTCCAACTTCATGTATAGATCTAGTCACACAATAAAATCCAAGAAGATCCAAATTTGTGCAGGCAACATGCATCATCATAAGCCCATGAGTAAAACATCTCTATAATTCAGGCTTATATGTGTACCTTATAGCACCAAATAATATAGGTTTATATTGTGCTATATGCACTTAGTGGTGGACTACTATTCTTTGCCTCAATTCTTACTCCACTTGCCCAATTGCAATCGAATAAATTTGAGCAAAGGGGTTTGGGAACCACTCTAACAGATCCCGATTCCTTTAAGACTATTACTTCTAGCTAACCTTTCGTCTTATTGAAGGTGAATCTCACACGATCTCTCAAAACTTCTTACATTCCTATACCTCATACATACTTTACTAAGCATGGTTCACTAAACTCTATGACTTTTATAGGACTTCTCCATTGTGCTGTGTTAAATCTTTACCATCTAAGGACTATGGTCCTATCGTACTTGGCCTAGTGGCCATGGGTTGGAACACTACGTTCACCATTCTCCTTGAGCATCTTCCTCCTCGGCTTAAAATTGCTGGTTCACTATAGAGTTCTGCCCCATCCTGTAAAGATTCTCAAGCGAATCTAACATGATTAAACTGTTTATATTGTCGGTACACCTTACTTGTATATGGCATTCTTGAGTATCCACATACATGACTAAACCGGATGTTCTTCTTCATATATCCTCACTTCATCCCTTAAAATCATCCTACTATAGTTTCGGATGACTCAAGTTTAACATAGTGGCCTTGGTATATATCTTCCAATAGGATAGTTTCCATTCCGGTTGTATCCTCTCTTTGGACTACCATGTATTGTATACCAAATGTGATCTACTTCCATCCTTTATGTAAGGCTCTAATGGTGTCTTACCTACTAGGAAGAGAACAAGATATGTAACTTCACTTCAGAAAACAGGTAAGAACCTTTGACTAGAGTGTGTCAGGATTATTCTTTTGTTGAATATCCATCTCAAGTCATAAGAAGAATTGGTTTAGATAAGAAAGCTTCCTATAGTCACTACCAAACCTACAGGTCTCCTATTAAAGGGTTTTAATCCTAGGGTCAAAGCGTTTGCTCTGATACCAGCTGCGGTGACCCAGCATACCACTGCATGTGTAGTATGCAAGTCGTTGACATAACACCAATGAAACACTGTCTCACTAGTATTACATCCCTCAGAGTGGTACAACAGAAACATCGCAGGTCCAAGGCATGACTATAGAGTTACAATTTTCATCATACAGAAGATCTTCAGAACCTCCTCAACAGGTAGAGGTTTAGTCCTGGCGACTACAATCGAGAAAGAATACATTGAAGAATAAACTAAAGCTACAACTAATGCAGTTGGCTTACTACTCACTATAGAATTACCCTAACTACTTAGGTTCTAGGATTAGGGATTTGGTTCCCTTCTATACCTATTCTAGTTTTCCACCAAGCTTTGGTAAAGTGGTTAACTCCAATGATAATTCCGTTGTTGGTAGAATGCTTGATCTTCACCTTTAGTATCTTGAGATTGCCTCCTTGAGTTGCCTTCAATCTAAGCAAGGGTTAAGAGGGAGTGGGGTGAGTAACGAGCGTTACCCAGCAAGTTCATATAGGGAATAAAGTGTTTTATGCACTATCTATAGCCGTAGACCCAAGAGTCATTTGGCAATGCAAGTTTTCATCAACATTTCTTCAAGAGGTTGCTTTTATTCTGAAGAACTATGTCCGTCAGCCTTCACAGGTTGATTAGAACTTCATGGAGTTCCTTTCCTGCCGCGTTCGCAGTTCCTTCCCGGAACAAGGAGTGACAAGCCACAATTTGATAACTCTGCAGAGGTGCGTTGCTTTACCCATGAGAGACCTTATCCTTGTTGCACAACCGGGCGTACCTTCCCGTCCATACACTTTGGTATGGGGCTCAGTATAAGATCCAAGCCAATCACTGCCCTTCTCCGCGACCCCGCATGCCCACCCTTTTGCTTCTCTCAGGCAACGGTAAGCCCCGATTTACGGCATAGCCAACGTGCAAGCCCTGATTTACATGCTTGAGATACCCGCAATCCATCATAGACACCAGGTACTGAGGGAACTTAGGGGTCCCACCCATGTTGTCAGGCAACGCTATACGATTTACATCCCGACCATTCGGTATGGTCCTCCGTTGACATGCGAAAGGAAGAAGATCCAGCTGACTTTCCCGTCCCATTCCAGATCTCATGGTTAACGCGTATTATACGGCGCAAGAATCACTGGCGACATTTGTTGTTAAGTCCTAAGGTTCACTTTCCCGTGCAAATGGAACCTCCACCACAACAATCATACCATGGTTCCATTTGCCAGCCATCCTAGGTTACCACCACTCGGGTCGATAACCAGCTAATCATATTAATTATGAAAAGAGAACATTTTTCTTTTAGATGCAGTAGTAATACCACTGGTATATATTTGCAAGTAATTTCATAAAAATAATCAAGAGGCATGAGCAAGAGTGAACTTGCCTTTTTGACTGCAAGATTATGCAAGTCAAGGTCTTCGATACGTAAGAAATCCAAATTCTGAAATAGCACCATCATCTGGTAAAGATGATGTTAAAAGAACTGCAGCATGATATGCATAATATATGCTATGCATCGCTTAAAGTGTAACCTAACCCCTGATGATTTAGTATTGGTGAGTTGAGTTGACTTCTTGGTGATGTGTTGCACTTTTAAGTTCACTAGCACACATGAGGTTGTTAAGGGTTTTAGGTTAATTGACTACGCTACATTAGCAATAAAGTAAAGCTAGCTCAAGACAAGAGTTATTGCAAAAGACTGATATAGCAATAGGTGAAGACTTGAAAGTAACACTTTTAAGTGGTATTTTATTATTATCAAACAAGTAGCTGATTAAGAAAATGCAAAGTTGAGGTATTTCTTATTTGATAAGAACACCTAGTTGGTCTTAGGGTTGACAACAATCTTAACACACAAATAGAATTATTTATGTTCAAACTTAATGAAGTTGTTTGATATTTAATTTCATGGTATCTTAAAAGAATAACATTTGAAGAACATATTTCTTACTGAATAGAAGTACTACACATAAGGTTTAGTGTTCTAGGGTTTATTATATTTTGCTATTAGTCATGGAGTAGTTATTAGGTGGAATATATTAAGAAAGCAAACTAAGTTTTATTCAGTACTGTAAGAGTTTTAGTAAAGCATGGTCATCCAAGGTAATTAACATTGATATTACCATATATGGTTATTTCTATAGTTGATAACATCCTTATTACACAAAGGAGTAATTATTAAGGTGATAACATGAAAGTAAAGTTTAGAGCTTATATTAACCTTCTACTATTTGATCACATGGATATGCATTCCATTTGCTTGGTAAAAATTTCCAAAGTAATTGATTTATAAATCATGGATTCAAGTGAAGGAATAACTTATAACATGGTTTATTATCTATTTAAGAGTTTTCTCAATTTTAGTACTTCAAAATAATATTTTTAGGGTTTAAGTCTTAATACTCAAGAGTAGAGAACCAATGCTCAAAAAAACAAAATGAATATTATATCATAGCTCTTGGACTTAAAAAGTACTTAATTGCTATTTTTATTTATTTTTAATAATTTCTTGTTATCAACTAACTCTGAGTTTGTTGGATTTGTTTCATTCTTTTAAATGATATATATATATATATATTTAAGGAAATAGTTTAGCCAAATGACCAAATAATGGGCTGAGCCCAGCTGGTCTAGTTGGACCAATTCGGCCCACTAGGCCCGGTCTGGCTCGGGTCAAGACCCCATCCCGACCCACAATCCCCTCTCTCTCTCGTTCCTCACCTCACGCACAAAGCCCCCTATGCGATGCCGCCGCCGCCGCTCTGCTCTGGCCGATCGCCGGCCTGCTCCTACGCCACTGCACACCGGCGAGGCTCCGCCTGATCCTCCTCACTCGACTCCCAGCTTGCGACCCCTCGGTATAACCCCGCACACGCGCCCCACACGAAACCCTAGCCATGGCTCTGCTCGGGCTGGCGGCGCTGCCTTCTCCAGCTACCGATGGCCGTCCTTGGCGCGGCCGCACGATGCCGAGACTCCGCCCCCTTCTCCCCCGTCTGGTCCTCCGCGTCGATCTTCTCGACCCCAACCTCACGCCCCTGCGTCTCGGGCTCCCAGGTGATTTGGTGGTCAGGTGGTGTGGTGCTGTGTCCGCCATTCCGCGAGCTCGACGCCGGCGGGATGGTAGTAGCTGCAACCCCGGTGTCTACAATTCCCTGCCTCGCAGCCCTATTTCTTCCATGGTGATGCTGTGGGCATGGTGGTGATGCTGCTGTGCCGGACTACCCTTCGTCCTCGACGCCGGTAGGACGGCGTGTCCCACGCAACCCCGGCGTCGCCTCGACCACTACTCCGCGGCTACTGTGAGCTTCTTTTAAATCCTCCCCTCTAGCTCTGTGTTCTTGGATGTGCAACTTGGTCCTTCTACTGCTAGGTGCTGGTTGATTCTGTTACTGCTAATAGTACTATGCTGATTATGGTGCTGTGATGTGCTACTAGATCTTGTGGCTTTGCTGAGGTATTCGGTTGAAGTGCTGAATTTAACTTTGGGTTCAATTCCAACAGTTTGGATGCCACTGTTTAGTTGGGAATGATCTACCCATTAGGTGAATGGATAATAGGTGGATGGTTATATGTACTACTACTGTCCAGTAGTTACTGGGTGAAACTGTCGGATTACAGTTAGGGATACACTTTAATTGAATGTATATTCAGAGATATGAACTGAATGTTTATTCAGTGGTGATTTTAATCTGGCTAACCTAGATGTTATAACTAGCTCATATAAAGCTTACTAAGTGGCTGCTGATCTGCCTGGCTATGATTACTACTGTGGTGCCTCCTAAAGAGTATGCACAGCAATCATCTAGTAACCTCCAATTGGGTTGCTACTATCTTTGATCAAGGTTTTGTGATGTGCTAAGTTTGATTGTGGTGTGCTATTGTTAGCTTCTTGCTATAATTCTATTAAGATGCTGAACTGAATTTGATTCAGTGATATGAACTGAAGCAAATGTTTCAGTGCTTGGAAATACAATGTTATCTCTGTATAATACAACACCAGTAACGCCTGTATGCTTTACTAACTTGTCTGATGGTTGTTTTCTGGATTTAGTTAGACTTATCTAGCTTAGTAACTCAGTGCCACTAGCTAGAAGGAATATATCTCATTCTGTGGTACTTCCAGTTGAAGATGCACAGAGGAGTGGTTCATCTAGTTAGCCTAAGGTGCTGGAGATGGCTAAGCTAGCTTGAGCTCCTGCTAGATTTTGTTCTCGACCAAATGATGAAGAACATCACTCCACCCCCAACAGTTGTGGTTATGGAGTAATTTGGCAGTGAGGTTTTCCTGGATTAGTTTTATGTGAATTTGATTCTGTAAGATGCTGTTATCTTTTATCTAGCTCCTGTGGTGCCTCCAGGAGAGTATGCACAATGATTATTATGATGGTGTAGCTGGCTATTTTGGTCTTATATGCCTCTCTGATAGTCATGGAAACTTTGGGTGCTGTTGTGTGCAGAGAATGATCTGGGCTAAGCAGAATACTAGTAAGAGCATAGGTTTACTTGCTTGCTTGATCTAGCCAGTGATGCAAGAGTCTGAGGCACAACTCTATGATAAGAGCAGATACTATTTGTGGTTTTCAAATTCTCTGTGATGAATTTACATAGCACTTCTATGCAAATCTGAGAGAAATTCATCTCCCCAACCTCCTAGATGAAAATCTATCGGAAGGTCATTTGTTGTGATGATTTTGTGTACTCCCTTTAATTGCCAGAGATGCCCATGTTACTACTAAGAACAGATACTGCTACTTTGATTTTTTTGGTGATTCACCTTGTTGAGATTTTTGGAGAAGAGAAGTTGGTATCAGGCTTTGATCTGGTGCCCTTCTATCTCTTCTTGATCTTGTTCTTGTGGCAGCTTTATCCTGCTTGATCTTGTTCTGTTGGTCACCTTGCTGTCGCCTTGCTCCTACTTCCTGGCAGCCCTGCTCCTCCTCTTGATCAACTCCTGGTGCTCTTTTAAGTGACCATGGTGGCTGATCTGTTTTGCTTGAGTATTTGTGATGATATCTGGGAGTGGTTCTTGGTGTGCTCTTAAGATAAGCTGGATGGTGAAATGGTGCTGGTGAGTGTGAGGTGCGGCTGCTTGTGCTGGCTGTGTGTTTATATCCTTCTACTGCTGTGTTGACAGCACATGCTATGCATGTGGTGACTGTGCTGCTTCAGGTGGTCAAGTTGGTTTCCTTTACCTATTGAGGCAAGCTACGGCTGTGTCATGTTTATCTTGATTGGTCATTTCTTTTGATGTTGCCACTTGTATTTCTGGCTGAGCAAATATTACTGTTTTTGCTAAATAGATTTTGGTGACTTCTTAATTCTGCTTAACCAATATTATGTTAAGTATGAATTAATATTAATTGATTTGGATTTTATCAATTTAAACTTAGCTAGAATTAGAGGGTGTCAATCTATCTACTGCTATGGTTATCTGTTTCAAAATTTGATTTGGTTGCTTGACTTAAAGATGCCTATCCATTCAAGTGTATGAATTTATGGACCCTTTTTCCAAAGTTGTTTATTTATTCCAATGATGCCCTCTAGTTCTAGGACATAGAATTTAGGAGTCCTTCCTAAATTCTCTAACTAAGTTTAATAAATTAAATTGCCTCCACAAATATGGGGGCAAACATTTTAATCATACAACACATTTCTTTTGTCTTTGTTGCTTCTTATTTGCAGGAATGAAGATGAGGACAAGAATTACTATTAATTAGGGTTTTCTTTATTCATTTTGTAAATTTTATTCCTCTGTTGTATTTAATCTCATTATTTGAGATTTGTAATGAAACAATTTATTTATTTGTAATAAAGACATTATTCTACATTCATTCTTGTATTCTACCTTTGTAATTTTTTTTATTATTTATTTAAACTTCAATTCAAATTTATTTGAATTATTTGTATCTGTAATTCAAATGTTGAATTCCAATTCTTTCCCCCAAATCAATGATTCAACAAAGGTCATGCCGAAATTCATCGCACTCACTCCGATGCACTAAACTTAAACATCAGAGCAAGAGGAACTTCAATCACTTTGTATTCTAAATGTTTTGCGCGAAAATTCTCCGGATTTTTCTGATGCATGAATGCAATGCACACATCGGTTTCCTCTCTATTTCTTGTCTCAAATCCTGGGATGTTACACCTTGGATGGGCTATACAGTCTGGATAATGTAAAACCTTAATGGGCCATTATTAGGCCTAAGATTGAACATGCTAGACATTTAGCAAACCTCCTGCAAGATCTTTAACGGGCCGATTGTTTGAAAGCTAGAAAGCTTAATGGGCCTTCAAATGGGCCGACCCATTTGTACCAGCTAAACGAGGTGGGCCGGCCCACCACTAGTAGCAGGCCTTAGATAAGGCCAGCCCGCCAGCATTTCGTGGACTTCTGTTGGCCGGCCCCACAGGAGCAGATAGGCTTAGACGGGCCGGCCTGTTTTGGCTTTCCAACTTTACATGGGCCAGCCCACCAGCAGTAGCAGGCCGTAGATGGGCCAAGCCTTTAGGTTTTGTCAACCTTAGGTGGGCCGGCCCGCTTAGTATATAGCAGGCTTTGAGTGGGCTTGCCATCTACCACGACTGCCACATGGCAATTAGGATGACGTCAGCATTTTGGCGGCCTGGTGAAACTCATCTACCACGAAACCAATTTTCATGGCTAAAGACTCGCATCTACCACGGTCGTCGAAAAAAACGTGGCAGAAAGATCCATAACGGTCGATAGACCACGGTAGGCAAATCATGGTTAAAGAGTCATTAACCATAAAAAACGACCCTTTAACCACGATTATCGATCGTGGTAGATGGACACTTTTCTTCTAGTGTATGGAAGTATTCATGGATGATTTTTCTGTTTATGGTACCTCTTTTGATAATTGCTTGTACAACCTTAACAAAGTTTTGCAATGATGTGAGGACCAATATTTAGTACTAAACTGGGAGAAGTGTCAATTCATGGTCTCTGAAGGTATTGTTCTAGGACACCAGGTTTCTGGAAGAGGCATTGAAGTAGATCGTGCAAAGATTGAAGCAATCGAGAAGCTACCATATTCTAGCGATATGAGAGGTATAAGAAGCTTTCTTGGTCATGCTGGTTTCTATAGAAGGTTTATCACAGACTTATCTAAAATATCAAAGCCTCTAACCAATCTTTTGCAAAAGGATGTTCCATTCTCTTTTAATGATGATTGTGTTGAGTCTTTTAATATTTTAAAGAATGCTTTAATAAGTGCTTATATAATTAAACTACCTAATTGGAATTTTCCTTTTGAAATTATGTGTGATGCTAGTGATTATGTTGTTGGTTCTGTTCTAGGCTAACGGGTTGATAAGAAGTTAAATGCCATTTACTATGCTAGCAAAACACTTGATGGTGCTCAAAGAAATTATGCAACAACTGAAAGGAGTTTGTAGGTGTGATTTTTGCTTGTGATAAGTTTAGACCTTATATTGTAGATTCAAAAGTTACTATGCATATTGATCACTCAGCTATTAAATATCTTATGAATAAAAAATATGCAAAGCCAAGATTAATTAGATGGGTGTTGTTACTTCAAGAGTTTGATCTGCATATTGTTGAAAGGAAAGGAGAGGACAATCCCTATAGACCCTATTCCTATTAATGGTAGCTTCCCAAATGAACAACTAGCAAACATTAATGTGTCAAGTCTTAGAGTTGCTTCACATTGGTTTGTAGATTATGCTAATTTCTTGGTAGGGAAAGTCATGCCACCACGATTTACTTCCCAACAAAGAAATACATTCTTTTATGATCTTACACATTATTTTTGGGATGATCCTTTTTTGTATAAGAAAGGTGTGGATGGTATTATTAGGCGTTATGTACCTGAACATGAACAACATGATATCATAAGGGACTGCCATGTTAGCCCGTATGGAGGACATCACGCTGGGTAGCGCACTGCCGCAAAGGTATTACAGTCTGGTTTTTATTGGCCTACTTTATTTAAAGACTATGCTGAATTTGTAAAAGTTTGTGATAAATACTAAAGAGTAGGTAATATTGGTAGAAGAAATGAAATGCCCATTACTTATTCTCGACCTCTTGAACCTTTTGATGTTTGGGGATTTTCCTTTATGGGACCATTCCCACTATCATATACCAAACATACTCAGATTTTGGTTGCATTTGATTATGTTACAAAGTGGGTGGAAACAATTCCAACCAAAAGTGTTGATCATGCTATAGCACTAATAACAATGCTTAAAGATGTAATATTTCCCAGGTTTGGAGTTCTCAGGTATTTAATTACTGATGGTGGTTCTCATTTTTGCTTGGTGTGCTTAGAAAGACTTTGGCAAAGTATGAGGTTGATCATAGAGTAGGATCTCCATATCAACCTCAAACTAGTGGTCCAGTTGAACTAAGTAATACAGAATTAAAATTGATGTTATAGAAGATAGTTAATAGGTCTAGATCAGATTGACCAACTAAAATTAATGATGCTATGTGGCCTTATAGAATTGCTTTTAAGAACCACATGGGAATGTCTCCTTATAAAATAGTTTACAGAAAATCTTGTCATCTTCCAGTAGAATTAGAGCATAAAGCTAGGTGGGCTGTTAAGCAACTTAACTTTGAAATTAAAACTATTGGGGAAAAGAGAATTTTAGACTTGCATCTGTTAGATGGAGGGAGAAATGAAGCTTATGAAAGTGCTAGATTTTTTAAAGAAAAAGTAAGATTTTGGTATGATAAGAAAATTAAAAGAAAGGAGTTTAAAGTAGGAGACCAAGTATTATTGTTCAACCCTCATTTCAAGTTTAATGCAGGAAAGCTAATGTCCAAATGGCAAGGTCCATTAGTGATACAGGAAGTGTACCGCTCCAGAGCCATAAGACTTCATGGAAACGTGAGAGGCAAACATCATGTGGTTAATGGACAACGTCTTAAACATTATCTTGCAGGAGAAAACTTTGTTAGGAAGGTTGAAGTTGTGCATCTTCAAACTCTGGAGATCGTTACCTCCTCAAAATCTCGTCTGCCAAAACTTCAAAATTAATACTCCCTCTGTTCCTTGATATAAGGTGTATAGTTTTCTGTGAAACAAATTCAGAATATAAGGTGTATGGCGGGATTGTGGGATTTTTTTTACACAAATTAGGAGTCAATCTGGTTAGGAGTGATAAGATATCGAGCTTTTCGTATTTTTCCTCTAATATCACATCGATCACCTACCTGTATTAACGTCTAAAAGTATCAAAATTTGCCCTTTTAGCTTGTGCATTAATATTCGTGCAGGAAAACTATACACCTTATATTAAGGAATAGAGGGAGTAAAAGCTAACTTTCAGGCCCATAACCACCTCAGATTCTCGTGAGACTTTAGGACTCTTATTATTTTTGTATAACTATAAGAATAGGAAGAAGAAACAACAAAAAGGAGTCCTGAGGGGCAAATGAGACCAGGTGGCGTGATCTCATTGGCTGACTGCACCACCTATGCCTGTTTGCGGCCCCGAACTCCATTTCGTCCCTGTTTCGTCTCTTTGTCTTACCCTAAAAACCGTCAATATATACCCCTCTCTGCCGATCTAATCCCGCATCGAGTCAACATGAGGAATATGCAAGCTTGTACAACTATGAGCGTATATATTATTACAACGCTCAAAGAAAAGATCAAGATCTATAAGGTCAATTTAGCCGAGCAGCGCAAGATCAACGCAGAGTTGTTAGAAGGGCTCAAAGCAATCAAGCATGATAAATCTGAGAAGAAAGAAGACAAGTGAAGCACCTTCGACAACCAAGTAAGCTTGAGGGAGTTTACCTAGTCTTATGCTTTTTATTTATTATCTTGGATCTAGTTTTCTTTAGTAGTATGGGAGTGCTTTGAAGTTAGTCCTAGATTGCTAAACCCATTACTTCTCTAGAGATCACTGTTGAGTCATTTGAAGTTAGTCCTAGATTGCTAAATCCTATATGTAAGGATCGGTTTGGTGGTAGTGCTGGTGATGATGCTTTCATGCATCTTTATGATTTTTTTGAGATCTATGATATGTAGAAGTTTAAAAATATTGATAATGCCACCATGAAACTAAAATTGTTCCTCTTTTCATTAAGAGCTAAAAAATACTTGTTGTCTTTACCTAATGGTAGCATACACTCTCGGGACAACTTAAAAGAAGATTTTATTAAGATATATTACCCTTCTATGAAAATCCTATAGAACATGAATAGCATTCTTTTTATAGGCAAAGTGATAATGAATAAGTTTCCACAGTTTGGGAGAGGTTAAAAGTAATGCTTAGAACTTGTCCATCACATGGGGTGGATGAGTGGACTATTTTGCACTCTTTCTATAATGATTTAAACTA
Source organism: Dactylis glomerata (assembly GCA_007115705.1). Classification (NCBI taxonomy): domain Eukaryota; kingdom Viridiplantae; phylum Streptophyta; class Magnoliopsida; order Poales; family Poaceae; genus Dactylis; species Dactylis glomerata. The sequence goes on along the minus strand of QXEO01000593.1, from coordinate 180,756 downwards.
TATGTTTAGAAGTTTGCTTGATCTGCTGCAGGAGGTGCCTTTATGAGTAAGACTGTGATGAAAGCTATCTTGGAGAATATGTTACAAAATCACATTACAGTAATAGGGCGTCCCACACATGTACTAAATAGGACACTTGCAATCATCATCTACTCAACAATAAAAACATTACACATAGGATTAGAGGGACTTATACTTTCTGCCTTGTAGGTATTTATCTCCTTTTCCTTTCTTCTATGCAACTTTTTTTTGGCATTTTCATTTCAATCAGTGGTGGACCTAGGACATCAACCTTGTGTAGTTAGTTTGAAGTTGTGTAGCCAAATACACGTATTTATATGGATTTTTAATTATCTCTGGCATACTTTCAACTCGAATTACCAAAAAAATGTGTAGTCAATTGACTACACAACTTAGGCATTGCTCCGCCACTTATTTCAATCAGATTTGTTCCCTATTGATATTTATTGCTACTGTAATTTTATTGATGATGACCTTAGCAACATGAGTAGGATGCAACTAAAAATATAAAAGTATTGTTACAAACTCTTTAGGTTTATGCAAATTTTTATAGTGTTCAAAAGACAAAGTTTAAATGTTTGCAAATCGAGATGCTGATGAAGTTTACGTGAATATCTATGGTGTTTATAAAACACAGTTTGAATGTTTATAAACCAAACAGTTGGTGTACACTTAACACAAAAATATGTTTTCTACAAAATGTGATCATAATCAAAAATTCGATTCGGGACATGAGAGCATATGCTCCCACAATCAGAAAAATATTTTCAAAATGTTAAAAAAAATTGAATAAAAATTTAGCACGTATATCTCAACATTCTATATGCACGCACCAAATTTTGTGGAAACCCGACATTTTTGTGTGTCTTATGTAAAAAGATAAAAAATGTGTCGTGCAATGCCTATTTTGGCACCAGTTTTTTTTTCCTTTTTACAGACAACACAAAAAATGTTGTTTTCTTGTGAAATAACTTTATTAGAGCATAGAATAGCTATATCTACACACAATTTTTTTAGTTAATTTCATATTTCAAAAACCAGAAGTATGCTCCTAGGTGCCAAGACGCCACCCCCGTTATGATACAAAGAAAGAGCTAAGCCAGCCGTACCAATCACGATACCATGCTACCTCCTCGCGGCAGCCCCTCTCCCAAGCCAAGCCAAGCCTTGGTTGTCTGGAAACAATTCTTACAGGGTTATTTTCGTCAATTGCAGTAAGCAATGATGGCAACAGATTTGTTTGGGACCAATGAGCTTTAAAAAAATTGTTCTTTTCCCAGTATCCCTTTCTTTCTTTCGGGGCCTTCGGTTATTATTATTTCCTTTTGGACCTGCCGGCCCAGGTCTCGAGCCTGCCTCTGGTCACTCACAGTCACTGTTCAAAAGACTGTAAAAAGTGAGCAAGGTGACTGGCGATGGTAAAAAAATGGCACGGGATTCTCTGCCCTGCAGCTCAAACGGTGACAGGGTGTGCCGTGTTACGAATGACATGTCCAATCCGTGGTTATCATTGGCCTGCCCAATTTGAAAAGGATCAGTGACATGTGTTAAATGGATAGGTTTTCTCTTTTTCTATATAAAAAAAGGGCATCTCAGCCTCTGCATCAATCTATGTCTAGTAGCACCAAATGTCCAAATGTTGGTGAATGAGAAAGGATGAAACCAAATATACATGCTCGCAAGACACTAGGAAAGCAATTTCGGCTCTCGATTGCATATGAATCCATTATTTAAAAATAAATTTTGAAATATCACAAGTTATGAGAAGAATATTTCCCACCTATAAATATGTATTCTATGTTCCCACATAGGTTTTTTTGGGAAAAATAATTTTTGCCTCTTGTAGAAAGACAAATTATGCTGCTTCAACATAACTATTCACGAGATTTTTCTTGTCTTTCTACACGTGCCAGACAACATATTTTATTTTTTCAAAAACTTTTGTGCAAACATAGAATATCTGGATTAAGGAATAAAATTCTTCAATTTGTTAATATTTTTAAAAATATGTTTTTTTATATAAGGTCCAAATACACCTAGACACTCTGCTTTGTTCCCCTAAGGTTATTTTCAAATTTTCCATATGAAAAAACCAGAGAAAATAAAACTTCAGGTGGTTGGTAGCATCAAAATTTCGGCACTATGTCATCCTAACCTAAGCTCCTACAGTAGGATGTAGAGATCGCGTTTTAAATCCATAAAAAATGAAATTAATTCATCTTAGAATAGGATGCAACATCACGTAGGAATTGTCGAAATCATGTCATCGTGCCTAACATAAGCATTCACACAAAGCGACAAATGTCACTATTTCAGCTGAAACACGAAAATGACATTATAAGAAGGAGCAATGCGGCATGTTTGGTTCTTAGCCATAATTTACCAAGCCAAAGTTTAATGAATTGTAACAACCATAAAGTGTGCCTAATAAATTAAAAGCTAAACTTTGGCAAAAAAAGTTAACTGTATAACAAATGAGTTACTGTATATAAATAATGAGGTGTGACAAGTGTGGCAAAATCTATACACATACCAAGCATTTTCTGATGAGATTACTACTAAGACGGGATAATCATCCGCCTGGCTGTCGACTGTCACACTTTCGGTCTACGACGGTACTGTAGCGTTAAGACATGAGCGTGACTCACACACCGTACGTACGTGCGTGCCCGCCCCCACTGTACAACATACCAAAAAAGCCCCAACGATTTTCTCCAGGCCATTGACTGGCCAGTCTTGAGCTCACCTCGCTCCTCAGCCTCAGCTCACTGCAATAATGTTTCTTTCTACTGCCCACACAAATAACCCGAAGCTTTTCCTTCCAAGGGAAAAAGAATGGTGGCACGAGCAGATAAAACCTAGCGAGGAGGCTAGGGGTGAAAGAAAAGCAGAGGGGGGCTTGAAGCAGACTGAAAACGATGGAGAGAGGGAGAGTACACTTTTTAAACCTTTTTTATGTTGCACGCATCCAGGGACGGTAGCAGTAGAGCAGAGAGAGAGCAGCACCACACAGACACAGACACAGCGAGGCACACTCTGCTCCTGCTGCGCTCCGCTCGCCCCCACCTCCTCCCTCCCTGTTCTATACTCGCACGCCAGGGCCAAGCCCAAGCTAGCAAGCAAGCAAGCAGGAGCCACATCCCCAAGAAAAATCATCGCCATCGCCATCCCGCCCTCCCAGATCTCGCTGCTGGCCTATTATGTGGGATTAGGTAGATGAGGGCGGCGCTCTTCGGTGCCCACCGGACCGGGGGAGGACTCGACCACCACCTCGCCGCCAAAGATCTGTACTGGCCGCCGGGGCAGCACCCGGAGCCCAGGTCCGTGCTCGACTGCGACCGGAGGCTCAGCAGCCCGCCCAACTCCGCCGCCTCCACGCTGTCGTCGTCCCTCGGCGCCGACTCCACCGGCGGCGTGGCGGCGGTTTCCGAGGGCAGCGCCGGCGACGCCGAGCCCGTCAAATGGGGGGACCACCACGCCGCCGGCCTGGGCGGGAGGAAGGAGGACTGGGGCGGTGAGCTGCCGCCCATACCCGGGGCCCTCGATGCAGTGGGCCACCTCGTCGGCGCCGAGGGCTGGGACGCCATGCTCGGCAACGCCGCCGCCGGCCAAGACCAGACCTTTCTCAACTGGATCATGGGGGCCGCCGGCGACCTGGAGATGCCCGTGCCGCCGCTCCCGGTGCACCAGCAGCCGCTCGTCGACAATGCGGGGTACGGGTTCTCCGCCGTCGACCAAATGGGCTTCTCCCTCGAAAACCACCACCAGCAGCAGCTCGGCGGCGGCGGCGCGTCCTCCGACCTCTCCTCCTCCGGCGTCACCACCGGCGGCGGCGGCGGCAGCAGCAAAGCCTCCTCCGCCTTCGGCCACTTCTCCCAGGAGGCCGCGTCCCTCCACCCGCCGCCGCCGCCTCCCATGCTCTTCCACGAAGGTATCGACACAAAGCCCCCTCTTCTCGGCGCGCACTCTCTCCTCCACCACCAGTACCAGCACCAGCAGCAGCCACCGCCTCCCGCCGCGACCTTCTTCATGCCGCTCTCCCCCTCCTTCCCCGACCACAACCACCGCTCGCCGCTCCACCAGCCACCACCGCCCAAACGCCACCACTCCGTCCCGGACGACCTCTACCTCTCCCGAACCCACCTCGGCGCCTCGCCCGCGGGGGCCTTTCCCCTGCTCCACGGCTCAGCAGCCCCGTTCCAGCTCCAGCCTTCGCCGCCGCTTCGCGGGGCGTTGAAGACCACGGCTGCTGAGGCGGCGCAGCAGCAGCTGCTCGACGAGCTGGCTGCGGCGGCAAAGGCGGCCGAGGCCGGCAATTCCACTGGCGCGCGAGAGATATTGGCGCGGCTCAATCACCACCAGCTTCCCCCGCTCGGGAAGCCCTTCCACCGCTCCGCCTCCTACCTCAAGGAGGCCCTCCACCTCGCGCTCGCCGACGGCGCGCACTACGGCGCCTCCTCCTCCCGCCTCGCCTCGCCGCTCGACGTCGCCCTCAAGCTGGCGGCATACAAGTCCTTCTCCGACCTGTCCCCCATGCTGCAGTTCGCCAACTTCACCGCCACGCAGGCGCTTCTCGACGAGATTGCCTGCAGCACCGCGTCCTGCATCCATGTCATTGACTTCGACCTCGGCGTAGGCGGCCAGTGGGCGTCCTTCTTGCAGGAGCTTGCTCATCGCCGTGGCGGCACTGGCGGCGTGGCTCTGCCGTTGCTCAAGCTGACGGCATTGGTTTCAGCCGCTTCTCACCATCCGCTGGAGCTTCATCTTACCCAGGATAACCTCTCACAGTTCGCTGCTGATCTCGGGATCCCTTTCGAGTTCAATGCCGTCAGTCTCGATGCCTTCAGTCCGGCAGAGCTCATTTCTCCTACCGGGGACGAAATTGTAGCTGTTAGCCTCCCTGTTGCTTGCTCTGCTCGTGCGCCGCCGCTGCCTGTAATCCTTCGGCTGGTGAAACAGCTTGGTCCTAAGATTGTGGTCGCTATGGACTATGGAGCTGATCGTGCTGACCTCCCGTTCTCGCAGCACTTCCTGCATTGCTTTCAGTCTTGCATGTTCCTCCTCGACTCGCTTGATGCTGCTGGAACTGATGCGGATTCTGCATGTAAGATTGAGAAGTTTCTGGTCCAACCAAGAGTCGAAGACGCGGTGCTTGGGCGGCGCAAGATCGACAAAGCAATGGCATGGAGGAATGTGTTTGCAGCTTCTGGATTCACGCCTGTGCCGCTCAGCAACCTTGCGGAGGCACAGGCCGACTGCCTGCTGAAGCGGGTGCAGGTTCGAGGGTTCCAAGTGGAGAAGCGTGGTGCTGGGCTCGCACTCTGTTGGCAGCACGGCGAGCTTGTCTCGGTATCGGCATGGCGGTGCTGATCATCGGTTTGCAGGCATCATCCACTCCAGTAATGTTCATTTTGTCTTGCATTTAAATGTTGCGAAGGAGAAACTACTATCTTGTTGCTGGACACCCTCCGTATTGCTTTTCGTCGCAACTTATTAGCTAGGCCTAGAGGATTTAGCAACATTTGTGTCTGGTATCTCTATAGTGTAATGATGTTGCTCTAGGTTCTTACCACGATGTTCGCACTCTCTGCTCATTTTAGCATTTATCATGTCATTTCAAGGATTGCTTGTGAGTAGAGAGTACTAAATTTAACCAGTGGAACCGTTCTATGGTACAGTATTGGTATTTGCTCGGTCATATTGCTTTGGTTATTCCTGGTGTATCTTACTCAGTGCATTTTTGTTCTCAAATTTAGCTGCACTGATGGTTCTAGATATCTTAGAGTGCAGACCTTGACATAGTGCATTTTACCTACATGTATTAGAAACAAACAGAATAGAACTCTTACTCAAGAAGAAAAACAGAGCTTAACTGAAATTAGGGATCCCATTGATGTCCACCTGATATATTTTCACATTAGTACCTTTTCTATATGAAGGTAAGTTTTACTTGGTACTATATAGAGCCCCTACAGGCATAGATTTTATATCTTTAAATTGAACTTCTTCCGGTCCCAGTATTAGTTTGTTTGTAGCTACATGAATACCTTGCCCTGAACTTTTGACTCATTCCCATCATGTGGTATGTTTCCAAGATAGCTACGTATGGAAAATAAATAAGGATGTCAAGTATCCCTAGGAATAGATAGTGATGCTTGATTTGCTATGGTGCCAAACCTGGAGGGCAAACAACATGATGACCTATTGGCGTTTCACTGGCCATTCTGTTACATTTCCACAATAGACTTCATGCCAGTAGAACATGACAAGCACACAACAACACATGCCTATCATAATTTTCTGGTTCTGTGATGAGGTGTGCATGGTCATCCGCAAGCTAGTAAAGATAACAATGTTTGGCTTCGTGCTGGCTCCTTTGTTGGTATTTATTTCAAGATAGGCATAGGTTTTCTAGATGAAGATATCCATAGTTTTCCTAGATGAAGATGGACATAGTTTTGATATGAAAGAAAAGGAGGTGCCTTGGTGTTAGTGTTTATTTTTGGTTATTGGCCATCCAAGTGTGTGACGTAGATTGCTGCGAATACAAGCCACCTGATTGTAAAAATCTCAAAATGAGTGCCCTGAGACCAGAACACTCGTTCCCACCAAAAAGGTAAGCTAGGTTCTGTCTGGAACATCGGATTACGGAAACTGGACTGTCACATAGTAGTACAAAATTCAGATCAAATTCATGTGGCGTTTACCTTTAACCACATCTGCATTACCGCGTACAGTAACTTGTGCCTGTGACTTCGCATTGCTTGTCACTCACAGTAGAGACAACTCTGCTACCAAGTTTTCTAATCCCCATCTACCACTTGCACAATGCATGCACATACATAACAATAGCCCTACAGCTCTACCAGTGCCATCATATGAGATGTGTCCTACCTCGGGTTTAAAAAAACGGGAGGGGCTATTTTATCTTTGGATTTTGTTTTGTGAAATAGAAAAGTCTGAGAGACCCGGACAAGTGCACTGACCCTATGATTTTCTAGGGCTGGCTTCATCTTCGCTCATCTCCCACATGGCCGTGTCCCCTCCTGCATCCTGTTCCACATTCTTGCCTTCATGATCGCTTGCCCCCGTGCTGGCTTCCAGCCACTTAAAAATCCTCGTCGTCTGTACTGCTTGTACTAGTTTGTTAAGAAGAAGCTGGTTTTATATACCGGAGGGAGGGCGCGAAGACACCAACAAATCTGAGATTTGAAAGCCTGCAAAAAACCCATGTCATAGGTGTGACAGCGGAGTGGAGTCAGTTTGATTTTCCTCCTTTTTTTAATAAAAGGAATATATTAATATTGAGATAAACCAATTAACCCAAGTCTCTGCAACAATGCAGCCCTAATGGCATTACAGATGCATACAACTAAAAAAAGAAAAAGAAACTAAGAAGAAAAAAAGATCCGCTATGGCAGCCCTAGCAGCAACAATACATTACCACCAAGACAATACCTGAACTCTAGGCTCTCCAAAAGCGACGTCTCCAAGATGGGAACAGTGCCCCATCATCGCTCGCCGTCGTCGCCTGATCAGAGATATGAGGTTTTTACTCTAAAGACAGTCTCCACTTTCCAAACAATGCCTTCAACAAGGCCATTGCTAGGCACAACCAATTAATGCTAAATCTTGGATATTCATCCTAAAAGGTAAGACTCTCAACTTCACATGTGCTCTTGTCCCCACTTGCATATTGCTGCTGCGAAACCTAGAACACCAAGAAAGTCTCTCAACAGTGTAGAGACTCGAACCTCCAATGCTAGTCCTCCAATTCGGCCTTCATGATATTCTCCCCTCTGACTTCACCATGGACCAAAATGTCACCTATTGGCAATAAAGAACGGAGCTTCGCGCCGCTCCCTCTAGAACCAAACGGTCGGAATAAAAGCATGGGTGTGCACGACTGAATACCACCCGATCCAGCAAACTCTAGGCATAGGTTGCACTATTACATTCATCGGCGGAGCTTCCGGAACTCACCACTCCGGCCAGATCAAGAAGGACCGGCCTCAAGAAGGTCTTCATCTTTGCACAAGAGGAACCCTAGGCCAGCCACCTTTATTAGGCAAAACGGCAGCCCCCCACACTGGCGCCCACCGGTTGACCTCATCGGAAAAATATGAGGCCGCCACCGACCACAGACCCATCGACAAGTCGTTCGCCGCCTCCCCCAACACCGAAGTAGGCCACCACCGTGAGCCGCCGGGACGGAGGGGCGCAGATCACCCACCGGCCACCACTTTCCTCCTAACCGACGATATTATTTATTACCACACACTCACTTGGTGACGAAGGAATGACAAACGGGCCCCCGATATTTGCCTACCTGGTTTTCGGTCCAGGGGAGGGCTCTCTCGAAGGGCTCTTGAGGCCCATCAAGGCAGGAGGTCTAGTATGGCCCATGAGCTAAGCTTGGCGTACAAGCAAGGACTCGAAGAACCGGAGTTAGATTAGGTTTCGTTTGAGTACCGATCCAATCTGTATCTGGCTTGAGGGACCATCCCGAGACCCAGCCTTCGCATATAAAAGGCTGAGAGGGAGGTCTCGAAACCCTAGACGCTTTTCCACCCACCTCACGCCGGAGCGCTCAACAACACTGAGCTCTCTGTTTTGGCTAGATCCAATCTACGCCGCCATTGTAACCCCATCGTCAAAACCACCCCGTCAATACAAAGTCAGACAAGCAGGACGTAGGCCTTTTACCTTTCGAGGGGGCTGAACCTGGGTAAACCCTATGTTCTTTTGCTTTCGTCTGATCGCCGTCGAGTTCGCCAGGTCCCCAATACGCTTCCTAGATTGAAAGCCCTTCGACATGGGCATTGCCGGGGATAAACCTCGTCAATTGGCGCCGACCGTGGGGACGACGGGATCTGGATCTACGGATTCGCCGGCTCCGTCACCAACCACCACCAAGAACGACATCGACACCATCGTCGGCATCGCTGCGCCGACCGACGTCACCGCCAAGATTGACATCGACACCATCGTCGGCATCGCTGCGCCGACCGACGTCACCGCCAAGATCGACATCGACACCATCGTCGGCATCGCTGTGCCAGCCCACGTCACCCCCAAGATCGACATCGACACCGTCGTCGACATCGCTGTGCCGGCTGTCGTCAACGCCAACTCGACGGAACCGGGGGTCGACGCCGCTGATTCGATCGACATCGACAACGTTTCGCCAAGCGCTACCAAGCCCACTCCAGCGGCGAACATCATCGGCCGCATCTCAAGCACGACAGAAGCAGCGTTCGGAGGCTATGACATGGCCTTCGGACTGTTCAACTTCCACGTGGACAGCAACGGAGCGATGGAACTAATCTCCATCGGTGAATCGGCTCCACTCATGGCCGAAGCGGCAACACCATCAGTCGTCGGGGGCAAACCCTCGACAAGTGCGCTACTAGCACCATCGGAGGAGGAACCGAGGCTGAAAACTTCAACCCCATCAGTCGGGTCGAACGATTTCGAAGATCCACCTCCATCCGCGACCACCGCATACTGCGTTGATTGCGACGCATACCACTATGTGGGCGCCGGAGATTTCTCATCCCACGAGATCGCCGGCTGTGAAGATCCTCGGGGGGGCACAGCAGCTGTCTACCCGACGATATCTGAGTGCGATCGGGCTCTCAACGCCCTCACGCTCCGCACCGCACCGTATGACCTTGACTACGTCGAAGGGTTATATTCGGACTACACATGCTCAGATGACGACGACGATGTCTACCCCGAAGCTAAGGGGAAAATCGGCAATTCAGCAAGCTCCGCCTCACACTGCGAATCTGCCACATCTAGCGATGGCTATGTGGCTGATTACGATTCTGACTTCATGATCGAAGTCGGGCCCTACATCGAAAGCGGCGACGTCTACCCTCCAGCGCTGGGCGAAATCAGCGATGATTCGTCCCCGTGGACCGGGGGCCACTGCATGATAGCATCGCACGGCGACGGAAACGAGAACAGAGACAACGACAGCCGAAACCGGGCAGACAGCGGCCGCCAGGTGGTCACGCATGAACAGATTCGGTTCGCAAGAAGGGTTTACGCGGGCGAGGTGAACTTTGGTCCCAACCCAAGCCCAAGTGATCTGGCTGCACTCCGGTTCGTCGTCCAGGAGCAGAAGGACCAGATCAGTGCTGACAGGCGAGTACTGGAACAACGAAGAGAGGAGGCCGATGCGTCCAGCAGAAGACGGGCTGAAAGATCGTCCCATTATTCATCAAGCGTCCAGCACAGATCAAGATCACGCACCCAGCCAGGAGCCGATATGCACAATATCACCCGAAATCTGGAGGCAGAGTTCAACGAGGCTGAATTGATGCCCAAGACCAAGGAGGCTGCGATCATGGCCGCGACGGCATACATTGCCGCGAACACATCCAATGGCGACGAGCATATGCGACACCTGAGAAATCTGGCACTCGAAGGAGTAAGGGTGCTCCAAGGCACGCCCAACTCAGGACATGACACGACAGCAAGGAGAACCGCCCCACTGGCGGAGCAAGCCAGGCACCCAGCACCGGTGCCACCCGTAGCGCCACGGACGCAAGCGGTCGAACCTCTCAACGGAGAGCTTCGGCATGGTCTGGCCCAGAACAGGGTCGACCAAGCGCGAGCGCGGCGCGAAGCGCGCCGCTTCGAGGGAGATCGTGAGGCAGAGACATTCGGCGGCACCAACGATGGACTGTGCGGGGCAGATTGCTTTAGCCTTTTGATCCGCTCTGCACCGTTGCCGAAGGGAATCAAGCTCAGCGATGGCATAGTCAAGTTCAACGGGCAGCAGGACCCCCGAATTTGGCTCGATGACTTCATAACTGCTGTCAAGATCAGCGGCGGATCTAGAGACAACCCCCTCCAATTGCTGTCGCTGCATCTAAAGGATAACGCAAGGGCATGGTTGAATAATCTCGCCCCAGATAGCATCCGCTCTTGGGAAGAATTTCGGCAAGCGTTCATTGCCAACTTCCGAGGCACTTCACGACGACCTACGTCGTTCGAAGAACTACGCCTATGCGTGCAGAGAACTGGAGAAAACCTGAGATCATACATCTCACGGTGGATCAGCCTCCGGAACACGACGGAAAACATCTCGCCCGAAAGGGCCATCGATGCCTTTCGCGACGGCCTCTTCCGACGCGACTTCAAGGAAGAGCTCGGACGCTGCAAGCCAAGGACCGTCGACCACCTCATGAGCTTGGCGAACGAATGGGCCGATGGCGAAGACTCCATCACGGCTCCCAGAAGCCGCCGTCGATCAGCAGAACGCGATGTCGACACGAAAGACCAGTTCCACTCCGGGTCCCGAAAAAAGGGTCGTCGGAACCGCTACGACAACACGGAGAACACAGACATGGTAGCAGCAGGCTACGTACACGAAGATCATGAAGACAACCGTGACTTACCGCGACAAGGAAACAATTACCATGGCAGCAGCAGCAGAAGTGCCGGCCGTGACTCGAAGCCAAGCAAGGAGTGGCGTCGACGACAGCCACAGCTGTCGGCAGAGGAGATGCTTGATAGCGGATGCCCAAGGCATACATATCTCGACAAGGACGGAGTACGAAGACCGGCACACCTCCTCATCGAATGTAGAGAGTTCCTTTGCCTCAACCGTGCACTCCAAGAGAGGATGGGCACCGAGCAGCCAGTGGCGGGGGCGATAGCCTACAACGCTCCACCACCGCCGCCTAACCCACCAGCGAACGTCGTACAGCAGGGCCACCAGGCCGCCACGATCCAGCAAGTCGAGCCGCGACAGCCGGCCAATGAGGAAGAAGAGTTCCCGCCGCCGAGAGGTTTCGTGCCCATGATTCAGAGAGGGCGCCCGACAAATAAAGTCCAGCGGAAACGCGCAAGAGAAGTATTTCACACCGAACACGCGCCACCTGCCACTCCCGAATACCTGAACTGGTCCGAACATCCGATCGGTTTCGACAGGTCAGATCTTCCGCCGAAGATCCCACACCCGGGACACCATGCCTTGGTTCTCGAAGCACAAATAGGGGGTTTCACCTCGAAAAAGGTGTTCATGGACGGAGGTAGCAGCTTGAACCTCATCTACGCAGACACGCTGCGAAAGATCAAGATCCCGCTAAACAATCTCCTGCCCACGGAGACCTCCTTCCACGGAATTGTCCCAGGGAAGCCGACGTACCCATTAGGGGCGATACATCTCGACATCATCTTCGGCACGCCAGCAAATTTCAGAAAGGAGAAGATCGAATTCGAGGTCGTCGACTGGCCCTCACAGTACCACGCCATTCTCGGGCGACCAGCGTTCGCCCGGTTCATGGCGGTACCGCACTACGCTTACCTCAAGCTGTGGATGCCCGCAAACAGAGGACCACTGACGATCAGTGGCAGCTTCGCCCGATCCGAAAACTGCGACAAGGATTTCAACACCATGTCCCAAACCTTCGGGGTGCGCGAGGAGCTGCACCATATTCGGGAAGCCACTGTGATGGACATCGATCCACCGGCGCAGCAGAACGCCCCAGAACTGTCGTTCGATGCCACCAAGGATACCTGAGAGCACCAGATCCACCCGACGGATCCAACCAAGACGGCGCGGGTGTCGAACTCCCTCTCTCCCGCGTAGGAAAGCGCGCTCGTTGAGTTCCTCCGTGAGCACTGGAGGATGTTCGCTTGGTGTCCAGCAGACATGCCAGGCATCCCCAGGGAACTCGCCGAGCACGAGCTTAAGATCTTTCCCAACACGAAACCGGTCAAGCAGTCCATACGCCGGTATAATCCAGAGAAGGCCAAGTCGATGGGCGAAGAAATCAACCGCCTCCTCGAAGCCAAGTTCATCAGAGAGATCAAGGAAGCTACGTGGCTTTCGCCACCAGTGATGGTGGAGAAGAAGGATACCAAGATCTACAGGACGTGCATCGACTTCACGGCCTTAAATAAGCACTGCCCGAAGGACTACTTCCCCCTGCCCCGAATCGACCAGATCATTGATTCCACGGCAGGATGCGAGCGCCTTTCGTTCCTCGACGCCTACTCCGGGTACAACCAGATATGGCTGAAAGTAGAAGACGAAGACAAGACGGCGTTCATCACCCCGCACGGGGTATACTGCTACATGACGATGCCCTTCGGGCTCAAGAACGCCGGAGCCACCTATCAACGGTGCATGCAGGCGTGCCTAAAGGAGCAAATTGGCCGCAACATCGAGGTCTACGTAGACGACATTGTCATCAAGACCGCGAAGGCAGACAGCCTGCTCGATGACCTTTGAGAAACCTTCGCCAACCTCGACAGATACAACATCAAGCTCAACCCAAAGAAATGCTCTTTCGAGGTACCACCGGCCAACTACTGGGCTACCTCATCTCCGAGAGAGGAATCGAAGGTAACCCAGAGAAGATACAGGCCATCATCAACATGCAGCCTCCAAGGACGCTTCGACATGTCCAACAGTTGACAGGTCGACTCGCAGCACTTAGCCGCTTCATCAGCAAGCTCGGCGAAAAAGCACTCCCTTTTTATCGGCTGCTTTGGAAAATAGACAACTTCACGTGGACCGAAGAGGCGCAAACCGCGTTCGACGACCTCAAACATCGCCTGTCAACCTCCCTAGTTCTCGTCACACCTCGAGAGAAAGAGCCGATGTTGCTATACATCGCGGCCACGAATCAGGTGGTCAGCTCAGTACTCGTGGTCGAACGCGCGGAAGAAGGCAAGGAGCACGGGGTACAGAGGCCTATGTACTACCTAAGCGAAGTCCTATCTCCGACCAAGCAAAGATACCCCCATTATCAGAAGCTAGCATACGCTATCTATATGACGGGGAAGAAGTTGCCACACTACTTCGAGTGCCACTCCATCATAGTGGTGGCCTCGAATCCAGTTTCCAGCATCCTCAACAACCCAGATGCCACAGGGCGTGTATCGCTATGGGGAATCACGCTGGGGCCCTGGGAGATCACGTACCAGCGCCAGTCCGCAATCAAGTCCCAAGTCCTACCGGATTTCATAGCCGAATGGACGGAAGCTCAGATGCCCGAACTCCCAGACCTGTTGAACAGCTGGACCATATTTGTCGACGGATCCAAGCGGGTTTCGGGAGCAGGAGCAGGAGTGGTTCTTGTATCGCCACAGGGGGACAGGATGCGCTATGTTCTCCGCATGCGTTTCCCAAATCCCTCGAACAACGAGGCAGAGTACGAAGCCGTTCTTCATGGTATGCGCATGGCAAAAGCTTGCGGGGCTACCCGCATCAAGATCCATGGAGACTCAAACCTTATCGCCCAGGAAGTCATGAAGGAGTGCGACGCAACCTGTGCAAACATGATTGCATATCGAGCCATGTATGATAAGCTCGAAGGCGAGTTCGAGGGCTGCGAAGTGACGCACATCGGCAGAGAAAGCAATGAAGAGGCAGACAACCTGGCCAACGTCGGGTCGAGGTGCCTCCCAATACCACCCGGAGTCTTCTTCGAAGAGATATTCGAGCGCTCCGCCAAGATCAAACCAGTGACCGACCCGGCGTTAGCAACACGCTCGGGTGCTCGGCAGGCCAGCACCGCCCCAGCAACAGGAACAGAAGATCTCCCGAAAGACGCGGGCACAGTCATGCTCGTCGAAGCAACATGGACAAAGACATATCTGGCCTACCTGTTGCGGGGCGAGCTCCCAGAAGACCCTATCCATCGCCGCCAAGTCATGCGGCGTTCCAAGGCCTTCACGATAATCAACGGGGAGCTCTACAAACGCAGCACCACAGGAGTGCTCCAGCGGTGCATCGCACAGGAAGATGGGATCGCTCTTCTTCGAGAAATCCATGAAGGAACCTGTGGGCACCACGCTTGCAGCCGAACCCTTGTAGCCAAGGCTTTTCGATCAGGGTTCTACTGGCTATCCGCCCTCTACGATGCCAGGAACATTGTCCAGCACTGCAAAGCATGCCAGTTATTCGCCACCAAGCCTCATGCACCTGTGTCCGAGCTGCACACCATCCATGTGGCCTGGCCCTTCGCACAGTGGGGGCTCGATCAAGTGGGGCCTCTCCCCAAATCGTCCCGAGGAGGTCATACCTACCTACTGGTCGCAGTGGACAAGTTTTCCAAATGGATAGAAGCTGTTCCGGTCACCAACCAAGAGGCGACCACGGCGGTCAAGTTCTTCAAATCCATTGTCTACCGGTACGGCGTCCCGAACAGCATTATCACCGACAACGGCACCAACTTCACTTCGGGCGAATTCCAGGACTTCACCAAAAACCTCGGCATCAAGCTCAAGTACGCTTCGGTAGCACACCCCAAATCCAATGGCCAGGTCGAAAAAGCCAATGGACTTGTATGCGGAGGCCTGAAGAAGCGACTGCTTCGACCTCTCAAACGCGCAGCAGGCGCCTGGGTCGAGGAACTGCCTTCGGTGCTCTGGAGCCTGCGAACAACACCCAATTCGTCGACGGGCTATACACCTTTCTTCCTGCTCTTCGGAGCAGAAGCAGTATTACCCACGGATGTGCGCTACAGCGCGCCCCGTGTGGTCGCCTACATCGAGGAAGATGCGGACAAGGCGTTAGCGGATGCCCAAGATCTACTAGACGAAGCTCGAGATGTCGCCCTCGTTCGATCGGCGGTTTATCAGCAGAGCCTCCCCAACTACCACAGCAGGCGGGTACGCGGGCGCTCATTCGAGCCGGGCAACCTTGTGCTTCGCCTCAAGCAGACAAGCACGTCGAAGCTGGAGCCGCCATGGGAAGGGCCGTACCTCGTCCACGAGGTCATCCCAGGAGGAGCATATCGCCTACGCAACCCGAAAACGGGAAAAGACGTAGAAAACCCATGGAACGCCGCGCAGCTGCGCTGCTTCTATTCTTAGCTAGCAAAGCCGTCTCCTCTACCCCCTCTACTATGTAATCAAATGCCGGCAGCAGTCCGCGCTCAACATTCTGCCTTCGGCACCAAGCAATAAAGTTCGAGTTCCTCACTTCATGAATCAACATCTCTGTATACTCATGCTCGGGGGCTTCGCCCACGCTCGGGGGCTTTGCCTTTCGACCCACGCTCGGGGGCTTTGCCTTTCGACCCATGCTCGGGGGCTTCGCCCACGCTCGGGGGCTTCGCCCACGCTCGGGGGCTTCGCCCTTTGACCCACGCTCGGAGGCTTCGCTCACGCTCGGGGGCTTTGCCCTTCGACCCACGCTCGGGGGCTTCGCCCACGCTCGGAGGCTTCGCTCACGCTCGGGGGCTTTGCCCTTCGACCCACGCTCGGGGGCTTTGCCCTTCGACCCACGCTCGGAGGCTTCGCCCACGCTCGGGGGCTTCACCCACGCTCGGAGGCTTCGCTCACGCTCGGGGGCTTTGCCCTTCGACCCACGCTCGGGTGCTTCGCTCACGCTCAGTGGCTTTGCCCCTCGACCCATGCTCGGGGGCTCCGCCCTACGCTTGGGGGCTTCGACCCACGCTCGGGGGCTCCGCCCTACGCTTGGGGGCTTCGACCCATGCTCGGGGGCTTCGACCCACGCTCGGGGGCTCCGCCCTACGCTCGGGGAGTGCACTCTCTCGACCTACGCTCGGGGGCCGCGCTCTCTCGACCTACGCTCGGGGGCCGCGCTCTCTTGACCTACGCTCGGGAGCTACGCTTTTTAGCCCCAGACGAATAAGACACATATATACAATATATACACAAATTGGAGGTACAGATACAACCACAAGGCTAGTTCATGGCGCCGCGGCACCCTGGTTCGCTCTCTGCCGATCACTTTCGGTGATAATCTGTTGAGCGATACAGTCGCCTGTGCCTCTGCAAGCGGCATAGTGGTGCTCCATATTGAAGCGACCGCTGGGCGACGGAGGAAGCGTCTTCAGAAGCTCCAGGTAGACCTCAGGATAGTGAGCACGCACGAAAGCAAGTGCGACCACAGCTCCGCAGCACAGGTGCTCCCGGACAAAGGAATACACAGCGTTTCCATTCTCGAATCGATCGAGCAATGCCGGCAGACCTTCGGGCTGGTTGTTCAAAGGGAACATCACCTGGTGCACCAGCGCGAGGGCGCTTCGGCTCGTCTCAGTCAGCACTCCAGCTTGAGCGATCCTATCTTGCAGAAGTGTCAGCTTCATCGCTTTCGACCGATCGGCCCAGAAGTTGTCAGCAACCGAATTGGCATGTGTTTGGGCAGCAACAAGATGCGCATTCACGCGTCGGGCTTCGGCTGCACTATCGAGGCACACATCTGCGAAAAGAGATAGAAAATCAAATCCTACAGACTCAAGTCACAATGCACAGAGAGAGAGGTTTAGAGACTCACACTTTAGGGATTTTCCTAGATTCTCGATTTCATCGAGAAGGAATTTCTCGCAGTCTGCAGCATGCGACGCCTTCGACAGCGCGACGTCGACTTTGGCAGTAACTACCTTCAGTTGACGCTGCGTATTCTGGAGTTGATCGCGCAAAGATTGAATTAGCGTCAATTCGCCCGAGGAAGGCGCTCTTCGCTCAACGGCACCAGAAGTACTGCCAACCGTTTCGTACGAAACAGGCCACGCACCAGAGATCAGAGAAGGATCCTACACGAGAAGCCAGGCATCACACACAAGCATCGGCAACCAAATGCCAAGAAGATTAACATAACAAAAGAACAAGTTTTACAGCAGAAAGGGGTCCTAGTTAGAGTCACAGCCCTCGGCGTGACACCACAAAAGCTAATTACAGATGGGCGGCAGGAGCACTACTCGCACTACGCTGAGCTACCAGCCTTGCTAGACGGTGCGCCGGATGCGCCACGCTTTCGAGCCCTCGCCGCCGCGCGCTTCTCGTTCCTCTCGGCCAAGAAGCTCGTTATTCGGGCGGCCAGATCATGAGCACGAGCAACATAACTCTTGGCGGACTTGTCGCGCCCGTCTTTGTCTTTCGGATATGTGCTCGTGACCTTGTCAGCACCGAACTCCACATCGTGCATCATCATCATGGAGAAGACAGACTCGGAGCCGATAGTTACCTGTCGGCGAACCGCGGCAACTAACGGGTCTTCGCCGTCCGCCTTCACCGCCAGAGCTTCGATGATCCCCGCAATGGTGTCGCTGACCGAGTCGGGTACAGACGTATCCCAAACGCGGACAAGCGTCGACCGCACCCTCGCCAGGAGATTGCCAACCTCTCGACTCAGGCGCTCGGCGAGGCCGACACTGGATTCGAGCCCAGCGGGTTCCTTCATAGCTCCGGCATCCAATTCGACAGCAGCTACAAGAAAGAACAAACTACCAGGTCAACCAGAGGACCTTTCGGCACGAAACTAATCAGGACGAGGTCGAGGACTCACCACGTAAAGCATCGAGCGAAGATTGCAGACGCTGCTGTATGTCTTTTTCCCTTGCTTCGGCCTCTATGCGACGCGTCCTGGCAAGCTCCTAGGCCTTGGTCGACTCAGACTTCAGCCGGGCGACTTCGTCGGCTAGCTTGTCGGTCTTGGCTTTCAGCCCCGAATTCTCCGCCGCGAGGTCATCCAGCTGCGCCTTCAAGGACGTCTTGTCAGCGGCAGCTTGCGTGGCAATCCCTGATCATTCAAGAAGGAGCAGTGTTGCGGGTAAAGGAAGCAAGGTTATAATCAGAAGCTAGAAGCTCAAGGAGGAGAGGCAGTACTCACGTCGTATGTCCTCCAGCTGCTCGGACAGTTTTCGGTTTTCTTCTTCCAAGGCGAAGAAGCTCCTACAAACTTTCGACAGGTCCCTAACAACAGGCTAAAGAAGGCACGACAAGAGATTAACCCTCGAGTCATCGTTCGGAGGGCAAGCCCAAGTGTGAACACTTAGACTCACCCTCGGGGGCTACTGATGGTCAAGCACACGAAACGCAAGCTTGGAATCTTCGGACTTACATGGCTGTTGGGACCAGAAGGCTCGCCAGACGAGGAGACAAGGACGAACTCGTGCTCCATCGTCTTCTTCTTGGAAGAGGTCGAAGGCTTCGTGAGAACAGCTTCGGGGGCGGCAACGTCGGCAGCCTTCTCCTACGAGTCTGCAGTTTGTTCGAGGGCGTCGTCGTGGGGTCGGACCTAATACTGATCTTGATCCCCCGGACAGGTCGACGTCTCCTTGGTGGAAGATCTGAAGCAAGCATCGGCGTCAAAATCGAACAGTTAATTCGAAACAAGACCACAAGATGTACGAATTCAGCAAGGAAAGCTTACGACGCGTCGATCCCGAACTTCGGAAGGATCTTCTTCTCTGTTCGAGGAGGAGGACGACAGCTCAAAGGCGAGGCAGGGATCGCGCTGTTGCCGTCATCACCCGAAGTGAGATGGGTGTCATCAAAATCTTCCGAGTCATCGACAACATCCGTAATTTGCTGTCTCTTCGGGGGCCTCGGTGGTGATGGAACAACGGAGGTCGATCCTTCCGGCACTTCGGTAGAATCGCGCCCCGGATACTCGCCCATCTCGGGCTGGGGCGGATAGCATCAAGCTACTTCGATCACCTACACAAGGATATAAACTGCAGTCGATACTGGACGATACGGCTATGAAATAAGAGAGGTATCCGATTAAGATCAAAACCATACCTCGGTGCGGGGAAAGGCTTTGCTGAAGGCCACCGCGCTGAAGATTTTCGTCACAGGACTCTTCTTCTTGATGTTCGTGACGGTGCGTACGCACTCGTCGATCTCGGCCTCGTGCAGCTCGTCTTGGGAGATGCGGGTCGAATCCCGACGGTCGCTGTAGTCCCACATGCAATGGGCTCGAGCAGCGAGAGGCTGGATTGGACGCTCGATGAAGGTCCGGATGAGGTGGATGCCCGAAAGCTCTTTCTTCGGAGTAGCTCGGAGCTGCTAGATCTTCTCCATCAGCGGCTGACAAGGGTATAGCTAATAGAGCCCGTTAGTTGAGTACCCCTGAGGCCCGTTGAGTTAGGCCCAACTGTAATGATAGTCGAATACGAGTTATTACCGTATGTCGATATTTGTAATCTGTATCGAACCCGACCCGATCCTCGAGACCTAGCCACCTATATATAGGGGCCAGGAGAGGACGGGGGAGGGCAGATTGAAAGCAAGCCAGGTTGAACACCCAAGTTTACTTTCGATATACACCTATCTCGACTAACTTTACCTTCGAGTTCATCCGATGCCCTATCTCCCCGATCATAAGTCCTTCATCTAGGACATTTGTCGAGTTAACCCTCGTCAATTGGCGCCGTCCGTGGGGACTCTGGGCGTTGGAGTCATGAATTCGACGGCTTTTTCGCTTTTAGCCAACAGCAGTCCAGAAGTCGACGGAAGTCAAGAAGTAGAGTTATCCATCGGAAGTCTGAGCATCTTCATCGGGCCTTTGGGTTCTTCTCGCCTTTCGGATCCGACGAAACAAGATCAAGATCCGTCGGCACAAGAACCCGAAGCAACAGTAATAATGGAATATTCTGAAGGCTCTTCCAGCGAAGTAAATTCGCCGGTCAGCCCAAAGGAAGTGCAAAAAGAAAAGACAACAGAAGGCAACAAAGAAAAAGAAAATTTCGACGTAATAGTCCAACTCGAAGATCTCACAGAAAAGTCAACAGATACATGGAAGACAGGACTAGAGCTTTCTGAGGACAATAATTCGATCTTCTCAAGCTTCGAGGGTAACCTTGGCAAACAATGCCAGGTACTCGCCATTGTAGGAGACAACTCAGAGGAACTGGACGAAAATAACAACCCAGTGATCAATCCGGCAAATATCGACAGAGGAGCAAATCACCTAGCAGAAGGACAAACAGTGGAATCCCTCACAGCTAGGGAGAAAATTCGACTATCAGTCGACGAGTGGAAAATAATAAGAGAAGCCATCGAACACGGCACACCAATACCATCCAACTCCAGCAAAGACATGCTTTTTGGGTATCATTACGCCCTCAGGGAGCAAGCAAAGCAATTAGCAAAGGAAAAGGCAGAGATACAAAAAAGGAAAGATTCAGCTATTGCAGCCAGCGAAGCTGCTCGTAGAGCACGAAGCGACGCATCATACAATAACGCAAGAAAAAATCGTCGACATGGCTCAAGGTATGACAACCTCGAGTACTCCGACAGGCAAAGTATCTCCAAAAACCTCGACCCGTCCTTCCTATCGGTCGACGAGCAGGGAAACATTCTACCAAAAACGCCTGAAGCAGCACTAGTGGCAGCACAAGCATATCTACTTACAACTCGACCAAGTCCAGGAGATCCTAGGGAACATATGCATAGAGCAGCACTAAATGGACTCAATATGGTGGGCCACAGGCTATCAGCAAAAGGAGAAGAAGCACATCACGGCAAGGAAGCGCACAAAGCAAGGTCACCCCGCCGTCACAATAGTCCTCGGCATAAAAGCAGCAAACACCGATCTCAATCACCATCACCAAAACGGCATGGTGGAACTCGAAGATCGCGATCCCCAAACGAAAGGCGCGACTATGAAGACAATGAAAAAGAGATGGGGGCATCGTGCTTTACCCATAGGGTTCGCACCACTCCAGTACCTAAGGGGTTCAAGCTACCTCATGATCAGCAAAAATACGACGGATCACAGGAACCACAATCATGGCTCGCAGATTACTTACAAGCAGTTCAAATACTAGGAGGAACCAAAGAAACAGCAATGCAAAGTTTGCAACTACACCTCACCGGCGCAGCAAGGTCATGGTTGAGCAAATTAGAAAAGGAATCCATTGGAAGCTGGGAAGACCTTACAAAGCAATTTACAAGCAACTTCAGGTCGACATACAAGCGGCCAGCATCAATAGAAGAAGTCAAGGCGTGCGTACAGCAATGCGACGAAACACTACGGGCATACATCCAGAGATGGAGCCTCATCAAAAATTCAGCAGTCGAAGTTTCGGACGAAAGAGCAATAGACGCATTCATCATTGGATTAAGGCGAAGAGACCTAGTCGAAGAGATGGGCAGAATTAAGCCGAAAACAGTGTCAGACCGCATGGACACAGCAAACAGATTTGCAGATGGAGAAGATGCGTGCAACAACAAACGGACACGATCTCCAGAAGACGATAGAAGAAACAGATATGGAAGTCAAAGGAGACGATCCCGAAACTACGATACCTACGGCTCTCATAGCCAAGTCGCCACAGGATATAAAGACAACAGTTATCAAGGAAACGATCGCAGAAGCTCGGGATATCGCAGCTACGGAAGAGAGGACTACAAGAAATTCCCACCAAGGGAATCCAGAGAGTACAACCCATCACCAGAGGATATGCTCAACGGGCCTTGTCATATACACTCAGCGTTCGTCGACGGGAAGCGAGTATCAAGGCACGCAATGAAAGACTGCACAACATTCTTAAAACTCAAAGAAGCAGCAACAAACAAACAAACCGAAGCAAGGCGACAAGGATTTGAAGGAAGCAACAACTCCCCGATAGGCCAGCAAGGAAACAACGGAGCTCCGCAAGGGCAAGATCAGCAAAACAAGGGACATGACGACGACGACGAAGGGTACATCCCATCAAAAGGACACATTAGGGCAATGATACAACCCGTACCCAAGTCGAATAAAGAAGAAAAGAGTATAACTCGACAAGTTAATCTAGCAGTCATGTCGCCTCCAGCCACGACAGAATATCTGCATTGGTCAGAGCAACCAATTGAGTTTAACAGAGAAGATCACCCTATAACAGTACCTCGGCCGGGAAACGCGCCTTTGGTACTCAAAGCTCAAATAGGCGCGTATGACGTCGACAGAATATTCATGGACGCAGGGAGTGGAATTAACTTGATATACGCGAAAACACTCCGGGCAATGCATATATCATTAAAGTTCCTGAAGCCAACAGACTGTTCCTTCCATGGAATAGTACCAGGAAGCGCCAATTACCCGTTGGGACGAATAGCACTCAATGTTTGTTTCGGCAACCGACAAAACTATAGAAGAGAGAAGCTAGACTTCGAAGTCATGGACTGGCCATTGCAATATCATGCGATCCTAGGAAGACCCGCGTTCTCGCGATTCATGGCAGTACCTCATTACACATATTTAGTACTCAAAATGCCAGGACCAAGGGGAATAATTACAGTCAAAGGAAGTTTCGAAGTATCAGATCTCTGCGACAGGGAGTTCCACAAGATGGCGCAAAATTTTGGCATGATAGCCAACTATGCGGAAAAGGCAAAAAGCACGACTGCAGAAAGCGTCCAGCTACTCAAGGGACAAGTCGCGGAGCCCGAGCCAAAGAAACTACGAGTAGAGACACCAGGACAAGGCGAAGGCGCAGGAGAAGAGGGGGAAACGGCGACATCATAAGTATAGAGCAGAACATAAAGGCTGTAAAAGTCACGAGTTATTCCAGGGGCAATGCTCTCTAGATCCAGAACACAGGTCATAGGCCGGATCTCTTGGTTCACCCCATGTATCTTATATTACAAGTATAAATAAAGATAAATCGTTCCTCATATTCGAGTTTACGAGTCTTTCAAAAGAGAAGATGCGGCAAATGCACGAACCATACAAACACGCCTTGAGAATAAATTTCAGACATATAGTCGCGAAATAAATAATCTCTCGCGTTACATACATACTTTACAACATCGGGTTGTCAGAATTATCTACGCCTAAAGGATCTAAATAATGATACTCACAAAAAAACATAGCATCCGCCTCTAGAAGCCTAGCTACAAGTCTTCGGGCAGGTTGAAGGGTGTTTTCCATGTGAACCCGAAGGCTAGCTCCACCTGGAGCCAAATTCAGGGACATCGTGCTATAGTTCAATCTGGGGTGCCACTTGCGTATCCACCCGAGAGCAAAATTGGCACCAGCCACTAAGTTCAGCTCTATCAGTCTATGAATACGATGACTTGATCTGAAAGCATCAAGAAGAAGAGGGAAAGTTGCAGGTAAAGGATTACGAGGAAGCATGATGGAGTGCATAGTTGTAAGAGCCCGCCGGCAACCATCAACTGACTCGCCAATATGCTGGGCACGATCTTGAAGCAATACAATGGCGCTCCGGCGTCGAGGATCAGATCACAGAGTCTCGTAGTCAGTCGACATCTTCTCCAAAGCAGCATTTCGCCCAGCAACTCGACGTTCTTCAGCAGCAAAATCCAAGCAAGTACCTACAATGCCAAATATATCACAAAAAGAAGTACGCAAGCAGCTAAAGAAGGAGTCGAAAGAAAACTCACATCGCAATAGCTCGCAAGCAGACTCGACAATGCCAAGAATGAAAGATTCGCATTCTTCATTATGAGCAACCTTCGCCGTCAAGCTGGAGACATTTTCTTCAAGCGAAGAGATTTTCTTCATATAGCCACTGGCCTGGCTAGCCTTTTTAATAGCCATCTGCGCTTGGCGTTTAGCCAAGGATAGGCGAGTTTCAAGGTCGGAAATCCTGGAAGAATATTCTTCGCAGTGACTACATCGACTAGAAGTCGACGAAATCTGAGGGTTAAATCCGCGAGCAGAGGAAGGAGCAGGAACATGAGAAGAAGGACCACTGTCACGCATCGACTACAAAGAAAAAAGAGGCAATTTCAGAAAGATAGCATAGTACTCCATATAAAGAGGATATATTTACATAAAGAGCACAACCCTATGGCTAAGGTTCTCGGGTTGCACACAACTAGCGCCCCTACATCTAAAAGGAGAAAACCTAAAAATACAAGGAGAGCCGAATCTATGCCACCTCAGCATTGTGCTCCGTGGCAGAAGAGGGCACGGCAGCTTCCTCGCCAGAAGTCGATGGTGGTACTGGATCTTTCACCACCGAAGCCGATGCAGCAGGCACTGAAGAGGCTGCCGAAGGAGAAATAGTCGACAGCAGCGCAGGTGCTAGCTTCTTCGCCTTCTTGAAGAAAATCTTCATCTCATCCCGGGAGTAGCTGTGAGGGGCGTTAACCTTCTCCCAATCAAAGTCCGTCCCATGAGCGAGAGACAATGCAATGGCACCTTCAGCGCCACGCTTAATGGAAAGAGCTTTGAACTGGAGAAGAGGGTCTTCAGTGGTGTCGAAGGACTTGGCAAGGTCAGTCAAGTTATCCTTCGGAACTGTCGCCTTCCTCTTCGGCCACAAGCCGACAAATAGCCGCGACAGAACGCGGCCAACCAACTCAAAAGTTTCCTGGACAGATATCCAGTTTTCTTCGAGTAGGTTAACCGCATCCATAAGAGGATCATCGTCCGTTTGCAGGGACGACGGAGATACCCCTGTGAATTCTGCAGCAATAGAAAAGAAAGGAAGAGGAAAGTGTCAACAAATGCATCAGTGCAACAAGGGACGAAAACAGAAGGCAAGTCGAAGAAAACTCACTCTCGGCAGCAGTAGACATGGTGTGAAGACGCTCCACCACGGCTTGCTCTCGTTGAGCGCGCTCCTGGTGGGCATCAGCTAATGCTCTCTCAGCTTTCTTCGCCCTGGCAACCGCAGATTTCTGCGACTTCTCAGCAATAGCCTTAGCAGCGGTCGCAGCGTCATAAGCTTTCTGTGAAGCTTTGAGCTCCGCTTCTAACGATGCAATGCGAGCATTGGCTGTTGCTAGGGTTTCTACAAAAGAAGGCAAAAGGAAGTCAGACAAACAGGATAAGACAAGAGCACAAAGAGGAAGTAATCAATATCGCACCTTCGGAAGCTTTTGCGACCTTTAGGTAACCCGCACATTCAGTGCCCAGGGCGATAAATCTTTTAACCAAAGCCTGATAAAAGAAGAGTATAAGAGAAGAAGTGCATGAAAGGAAAGAAAGGAAAAAAAAGGGAGAATAACTTACATCATCAGAAGAAACTGTAGAAGCATGGGCCTCTAGAGAAACCTCGGCTTCTTTGGTCTTCTTCGCGCGTTTGAGGGCTCGGGCTTGAGTCTGAGAAACTTTCTTTACAGAGGCCCTGGTAGTCCTCGGAGCAACATAAGGTTCGACAGGCTCATCAGTCGCCACAGGAGAAGGTGGTGAAATAGCTGTTGCACATGTTGGTGGTTCTTCATCATCACTGCATGAAAAGCATAAGTTATAAAGCAAGAAGCAAAGAACAAAGCAATTGAAAAAGTTCGACTACAATACTTACGATGCAAGCATGTCGAAGTATTCTATATCTTCTGCGACAGCGGGGGTTTTCCCAGCCGCGGCAGAACTCGACGAGGCAATGTCGTCGACACGTTTTCTTTTCTTGTCGACACCAACATCTTCAGCAGCAATAGGAGGAATCGATGTCGAGGAACTGGTTTCCTCTTCTAAATCTTCGACATCATCTCCGTCCTGACTTTCGTCAGCCTCGGGGGCTTCAGATGCGGGAGATGCTAGATCAGCAGGAAGGGGCCCTCCCTCTGGAAGAGGGGGGCGCGAAACGATGAATTGGTGACCCTGCATATTGATAAATTAGCAGAGTGCAGAGGCAAAGAGTAATGGAAGTCAAAACTAAGAAAAGCTTGACAGAAAGTAGATGCAGCAATGTATACCTCAGGAGTAGGGTGCACGGAGTCGAAGAAATCTGCCTTCAAGTCAGCAACTGAGTGCTCCTTGGTAAGCTTGGTGAGATTCCTAACTCGCTTGTCGACATCTTCTTTCGTCACCAGATCCTCCGAAATGCGAGTAGGGTCCTCTAGGCCAGAGTAAGTCCAAAGCTTGGTGAGGCGGTGCTGTAGGGGTTGAACTCGACGTTGTATGAAAAACACCATGAGTTGAATACCCGATAAAGCACCTCCTAAGCCTGTTTTCAGAGTTTGAATGCGGGATAGAAGGGGAAGAATTTCTGCAACCTCCGCATCTGAGGGAAGCGAATCCCATGACTTCAACTTCTTCACCTCTTGAAAAGCGTCAAAGGGAGGAAGACCGAATTCATCTTCAGGAGAGGATTTGCGGTCCTTGATATAAAACCACTTTGTCCTCCACCCTTGGACAGATGCGGCCATAGAAAATTCAAGATATTGCGCCTCAGGGCGCACAGAAACAACGGCTCCGCCCAGTTCGGGTTTCCTTGCCAGAGAAACATTGGGGCGGAGTCGAAAGAGTGATCTCCAGAGAGTAAAGTGAGGCTCAATGCCCAAGAAGGACTCGCAAAGAGTCACGAAGCAGGCAATGTGTAGAAGAGAATTCGGTGTAAGCTGGTGGAGCTATACACCGTAAACAAACAGAAGCCCACGAAGAAATTCATGGGCAGGGAGAGAGAAACCTCGGAGGAGAAAAGCAAGAAACATTACCCGATAGCCGCTCGGGGGCTTCGGGATAAGTTCGGTACTGGGGAAGATGATGGAATCTTCGGCGGCGACGAAGCCGTCCGCCTTGGCCTTCTGCACCTCCTTCTTGGAGATGGTGGAGCGAACCCAGCTGGTGGCGGAGGTTTTGGCCATGATGTTCTTAGTGGCCAGGTGCTTCACGCGCATCCAATACGAAGTGCGCTCGGGGGCTCTGAGCGAGAGAAGGACGCAAAGGAGATCAGCAATGGAGGCGGCGGAGGGAACGAGGTGGTAAACAGTGCGATTCCCCACTACGCCATTTATATATCTTCTGGGAGAAGGATCGTGGGCTGAGACGTGGCGAAAAGATCGGAAACGGCAGCCCACTAACGGTCAAAAATCGTGCAGCCCGTTAAACGGTCACAAAATCGTGGAAGTTATAGTATTACCCATTAAGCGGTATGCATTGATGAAGAGTTACGTCATCATTGATGCAATAAAGTAAATATATACAGGAAAAAGGATGGCGCCGACAAATTCGGACTTTATAAAGAGGATCATATGAGAAGGATTTTTTGGTTACAGCCTTGGGGGCTGTTACTTTTATATCAAATAGAATTCTTCATTTGGAGTACTGGGCTTGTACTCGACAACAAGGTGTTTTTTGAAACTATCTCGAGTTGAAGTATGATGAGTTGTATTATCTCTAGAGCCTATACTCGAAAAACTCTTTTTTCGACTATAGCCTCGGGGGCTACTCCCATCGGGAGCGCTGGGCGCGCACCCGAAGGTATTTTAAACATTGACGATTGAAGAATTGTTACTCCCATCGGGAGCAAGTTTTATGGTTGTAGAAACCCGAATATTTTCAGTCAAATTTTGACTGCGATTCTCGAGTTGCGTTATCGCAACGAAACTCGAATGCCGTGACTTGTCACGAAGGTAAGACCCCGAGATCCGTCCTGTGTGGCCTGGTATACGCACATGGATGCGCTCTGCTGGTATGTATCCGTGTCTACGACGCGAAGAAAATCCTGGTGGACGCACTGGGTACCCTGAGAATTACTGGGATTCATTCTTTGTAAGTCCTAAATGCGGCAAAAGTGTGGGTTTGACCGGTATCCCGAATTCGAGTCCAAGGGGATTGAATTCGAAGTAGGTGGCAAGTATCTGTTCCGGCAGTTAACTGACCTCTTGATCCGTCAGAGTTGTCAGGCTTGTTCATCAAAACCCCTTGCGAAAGAATATCATGAAATAGTCGAAGATTTGAAGATGTGAAGAATTGATCAAGTCGAAGATTTGAAGATTAGAGATTCAACCTGAATCTGCAATTCTGGTAGAATCTCAGGGGCTACTGACAAGGGTATAGCTAATAGAGCCCGTTAGTTGAGTACCCCTGAGGCCCGTTGAGTTAGGCCCAACTGTAATGATAGTCGAATACGAGTTATTACCGTATGTCGATATTTGTAATCTGTATCGAACCCGACCCGATCCTCGAGACCTAGCCACCTATATATAGGGGCCAGGAGAGGACGGGGGAGGGCAGATTGATAGCAAGCCAGGTTGAACACCCAAGTTTACTTTCGATATACACCTATCTCGACTAACTTTACCTTTGAGTTCATCCGACGCCCTATCTCCCCGATCATAAGTCCTTGATCTAGGACATTTGTCGAGTTAACCCTCGTCAGCGGCTCTGTGATCTTCATCTCCTCATCAGAAAGATCGTGCTTCCAAGACACGCGAGGTCGGAGGACGCCAGTGGGCTGAAATTCCTCGAGTCCGAAATTTTTGTCGTCGGAGGATTTGTCCTTGGCGTAGTACCATTTCGTCCTCCATCCGGGATTGTTTTCGGGCGTCTGGAGATTGAAGTATTCGACGTCCGGGCGCACCTGGCAGCCGAAACCGCCGGTCTGGAATGGCAGAGGGCGCCGAATAACGAAAATTTGGCGCCACAGCGCCCAATGGGGTTCAATCCCCAGGAAGCATTCACAGAGCGTGATGAAGCACGCAATGTGAAGGATGGTGTTGGGATTCAGATCATGGAGTTGAATCCCATACGCAAAGAGAAGACCGCGGAGGAAAGGATGTGGGGGAAGAGATAAACCCCACAGCAAGAAGGCAATAAAAATTACCCGGAATCCAGGAGGAGGCCGGGGAATGATCTCAGGGCCGGCGGTGAGCGATTCCGCTGGCGCGTTCTTTAGGAAGCCCATCTTCTCGGCCTGGGACAACTCCTTGTCCCCGACCTTGGTCTGGACCCAGCGGCCAACGACGGAGCCGTCGGCATCGGCCGTCTTGGCGGCGGTGCCAGTGGCGGCACCGGCGGCGGTGGAGCTCCTCTTGCCCATGGCCTCAGTGCGCCGCAAGGATTGTGGAAATGGAGATGATAGAGAAGAGCTACGGGAGCGACGCGCAAGGAAGAAGACGGTGGCGGCGGAGTGGGACGGACTGTTTATCCTGCCACTATCATTTATTCCTCCTCTGGAAATCTATGTCAAATCTCAGCCGTCCACGATGAAGTGGAAACGACCGAGCCGATCCCGTCATCCATGTGTCAGCGCGTGGGAACCGCGACGTCCACGACGCACCGTAATCAAGGAAACCGTGCCGGTTGTTTCTCACCCACGCGTGGGACGTGCGGTCAAACACTGTCAATGGCCAGGACGAGCGGCCGGTGGGCCCACCCTACGTCTAGTCCTGGCAGGGTCAGGCCATTCTTGCAGAGGATGGTGTGACAACTCGAAGAAGCATATCGTCAGCAATGACGCGATTCTTTGGGCAGGCTAATTCTTTTTGACTCAAAGGGCGAGGATGGTAAGAGTTCTTTCGAACCTCAAAGGTATGTACCCCTTGCACTCGGATCATTTCTCGATTGAATTCCCTTCGAGGTTTTGGTTCTCCTCTCTTTTGTACCGCCCAAATATATGCAAGGTTTTCCGATGACTCTGTCTTTTGCTGAATGCTTCGGATGGGTTTCTTTGGGCAAGGAATGCTTGCTCCTTCAAGGGGCTTCGGTCCCTCGAATTGTTTCTTTCGGGCCAGCAGCGCCTTCAAGATATTCGAGTTGGGGCTTCGGTCCCTCGAATTGTTTCTTTCGGGCCAGCAGCGCCTTCAAGATATTCGAGGTGGGGCTTCGGTCCCTCGAATTGTTTTTTCGGGCCAGCAGCGCCTTCAAGATATTCGAGGTGGGGCTTCGGTCCCTCGAATTGTTTTTTCGGGCCAGCAGCGCCTTCAAGTTATTCGAGGCCGGACTTCGGTCCTTCGAATTGTCTTTTTCGGGTCAGCAGCGCCTTCAAGTTATTCGAGGCCGGACTTCGGTCCTTCGAATCGTCTTTTTCGGGTCAGCAGCACCTTCAAGCTATTCGAGGCTGGGCTTCGGACCCTCGAATTGTTTTTTACGGTCTAGCGATACCTTCAAAATGTTCGAGCTTGAATTACGGACCCTCGAAACGCATCCCGAGGCTGCCTGTGTCTCCATTCTGTTCGAGTGAGGGCTGATGCCTTTTCGAACCTTTCTTTTGGGCTATCAACGCTCCTCATTCAACATGCCCGAATCTTGGTGGCCATATACCAGTTCGGATGCCGTATGTCAAATACGAAGGTAAGTCCACAGTTAGCAATACTGGATGGCCCGGTATTCGTATCAAACGCGCTCTGCCGGAAATTTTCCATACCTACGGTATGAAGTTTGCACCGATGGATGCATCGGGTGCCTCACAAACGAACTGGGCTTCGACCTGGTAAGTCCAATGCGGCTCGGGTCGGGGTAGCGCCAGCCCACGCGGGTTCGAGTCGGGGGACTCGAATCTGAGTAAGCTAACCGAATGCTTTTGCGGTTATGCAATTAACTGAGACCCGGCGTGAGTCTCAGGCCGGTTATGCGCATCCCTCTGCAAACCCGACTTAGTACTTTCGAGGCTCTGAATGAGCGTAGCTCAAAAATTTCATATCTAACAAGTGTATTACTCGAATGTTCTCTATGTTTTTTCAGTTCTACAGACCAGGCTCGCATATCGGGTGCGGCTAGGAGGACTTTCGGGTGGAGTCCCTGCCATAGTCTTCGGCTATCCCAGGCACTCGGGGGCTACTGACAAAGGAATGACAAACGGGCCCCCGATATTTGCCTGCCTGGTTTTCGGTCCAGGGGAGGGCTCTCTCGAAGGGCTCATGAGGCCCATCAAGGCAAGAGGTCTAGTATGGCCCAGGAGCTAAGCTTGGCGTACAAGCAAGGACTCGAAGAACCGGAGTTTGATTCGGTTTCGTTTGAGTACCGATCCGATCTGTATCTGGCTTGAGGGACCATCCCGAGACCCAGCCTTCGCATATAAAAGGCTGGGAGGGAGGTCTCGAAACCCTAGACGCTTTTCCACCCACCTCACGCCGAAGCGCTCAACAACACTGAGCTCTCTGTTTTGGCTAGATCAAATCTACGCCGCCATTGTAACCCCATCGTCAAAACCACCCCGTCAATACAAAGTCAGACAAGCAGGACATAGGCCTTTTACCTTTCGAGGGGGCTGAACCTGGGTAAACCCTGTGTTCTTTTGCTTTCGTCTGATCGCCGTCGAGTTCGCCAGGTCCCCAATACGCTTCCTAGATCGAAAGCCCTTCGACATGGGCATTGCCGGGGATAAACCTCGTCACTTGGATACGGCGAAAGAAGTATCAAAATTCTCTATATAAATAAATGAATCACAACACACAAACACATGCTTAGAAACCCTAGCCACCCCGCCACAACCCTCCTCTTCCCCAACCTCTTGTCGCCGCTGGAGGAAGCCGGTGGAAAAAACTCTGCGCTATAGATGACGGTAGGCGGACCTTCATTTCATCGCCTCCTCTAGCGGTGGAGGACCCCCGGGCGGAGTACGACAGTTGAATGTGGATGGCAGGAGGTGCGAGACAAAGCCTGGTCTCCATGACGTTGGCCCCGGGACGATGGTAACTCGGTGAGCACGGCTGTGAGGGCAGTCGACGCTAGCCTAGCGGCTGTGTTGAGGCTGCCATGGCCTAGTTCCTCGGGCCATAGGGCCTACGGTGCTAGGTTTGCAGCTGTTTGTGATAGGCATGGCTAGTGTTGTGTGGGAATGCGGTACATGGCAGTCTATCTAGCGGTGGCGGGCTGCGGTCTGCTCGCCACAACGTTAGCCAATGGTGACGCAGGAGTTTGGAGATCAGGGCGGCGGCCCTGGTCATTTGATGGCGATGGGGCATCATGGTCATGTGGATGATGCGGTGGCTGAATCGTCCAAGTGCTGATGGCATCAACCTTCGCGTGTCGCGCTAGATGGCGGTATGGGACGTCCTCTTTTGAGACCGCATGGTTTCAAGGCCGACGATGGTATGAGATGAACCCTCCACTTCTGTATCAAGTTCGAATCGACTCATTAGGTGCTACGCATGATATCTTCGGTGGAGATGTCAAGTTATGTATGGCTAGCCGTGGATATGCACAATGTCTCATGAAGATGCGTCAAGTCGTGCCTGATCCTGGCAGGTGCTACAAACAACGTCTCTTCCGGCGATATCAGGACATGTCTATTGTTGTTCGATCAAAGGTGTGGCAACAGTAGCTGGATTCATCGCGCTATGGGATGTCATCAACTTCCAGTCTTCCACCTTCTCCTCCAGTGACATCTTGTTAGCAAGGATTCATTTTTAGGTGCACAAGTGATGATGGTGGAAGCGTATTTAACATTGTGTATGCATACTTAGGTGAAAACACAACATCTCTAATCAGGCTATGTCGACGAGCGTCTGTGTCATGTCCTTGCTGAAGATGGTGGATCAAAGCTCGGCTTTGGAGATGAAGAATTCACGATTGACCTATGGTTGGACTCGTTAGTATCAGCACACGTGCGAAATTTCCTTTTTGAAGGGTTTTCCTAGGAGTTGTGTATTTTGTTTGTTTGTTTCAGTTATACCATAGAATTAGTGGTTGCCTATCATTGTCACGAAGCATACAGTCTTGGATTTTCTTTTCTATGTGAAACATGTTCAGATCTCCTTGACGCCTGTCTTCATTAATCTGGCCAGAGTGTCAAGTTCTGGAAGGCTCCGTAGACGAACTCCAAATGGATGACATGCCTAGAGATTGCTAAATCGGATGGGTCTTGGTCGCGCGTAACAACGTTTTTTCTGATCGTTTGATTTCAGAGGGAGCGATGCGAAGCTCTGCAGACTGTTGCCATCATGGGACATGTCTTAGTTCCATGGGGAAGTCATTCACAAAGAATGACCTAGAAGCCGAGATCCGAGGACTAGTAATGATGGTTTGAGTTCTGGTTGCAATGAGGTTTTAGCATGGTAATTCGTGACTTGAAACAACAACATTGGCAAGCGGGACCGACATCATAGGAAAAATTCAGTGTCTAAACTTGCAGGGTGAAAACACAAGGTATGACCATAATTGGTTGTGGCTAACAATGGCCTTGTTGAATGAATTGTTTTGTGAGCGTGAAATTTTTTCTGGGTGAAAACCTATGATCGATGATCAAGGCGACGATGATGCTTGTGCATTGTTCCCTTCTTGGAGACGTCTATAGGAATTCAGAGATTGATGTGGTGAGCGGCTTAACCACAATGGGTCACCGGGATTCATCTTTATATAGCCATCGAAGGGCAACACAGTTACAATAGATTACAAATAGATACGATATCATCTGATTGTTAGCTAAACTTGGTGTACAATTTAATCTAGAGATCCCAATGAAAACTACACGGGTTAGATTCTAACAACTCTAACATGCCCCCTCAAACACAACTCTCTAAATTGAGGTGATGTTTGAATGCTTCGAGTTATTTTACTGGAAGAGGCTTTGTAAACCCATCTGCCACTTGATCACTAGAAGGAATGAACCTGACCCACAAGTATAGGGGATCGCAATAGTCTTCGAGGGAAGTAAAACCCAAATTTAT
Organism: Dactylis glomerata; assembly: GCA_007115705.1. Taxonomy (NCBI): domain Eukaryota; kingdom Viridiplantae; phylum Streptophyta; class Magnoliopsida; order Poales; family Poaceae; genus Dactylis; species Dactylis glomerata. The sequence goes on along the minus strand of QXEO01000593.1, from coordinate 146,721 downwards.
TGATTCGACACAAGGGGAGCCAAAGAATATTTGTAAGCCTTAACAGATGAGTTGTCAATTCAGCTGCACGTGGAAACAGACTTGCTCACAGCGTTTTATCAGTAGCAACAGTTTTATAGTGGTGATTGTAGTGAAACAGTAACAACAATAGTAAAATAAAAAGCGGTAATAGTAGCAATAGTAAACAGTAGGATAAAATACTGTAGGCATAGGGATGGATGTACGGGCGTTGCATGGATAAGATAATTCATGAAATCAGTGAGACATGGGCAATTGCAGATAAATAATATAAAGCATCCAAGTCCTAACAATCATAGGCATGTGTTCCGTATATAGTCGTACATGCCCGCAAACAGAAACTTGCACGACATCTTTTGTCCTACCAGCCTGTTGTAGCAGGGCCTCAAGGGAAACTACTGGTAATTAAGGTACTCCTTTTAATAAAGTACCGGAGCAAAGCATTAACACTCGGTGAACACATGTGATCCTCACATCATAGCCATCCCCTCCGGTTATCCCAATTTCTGTCACTTTTGGGCCTCGGGTTCCGGACAACAATATGTGTATACAACTTGTAGGTAAGACCATAAACAACAAGTATCATCATAAAACAATAACAAGTTCAGATCTGAAATCATGGCACTCGTGCCCAAAGTGACAAGCATTAAGCACAACAAGTTGCAACAATGTCATAAGCACTAACAATAGATACTAGGCACTATGCCCTAACAATCTCATAGCAAATTACATGAACAATCTCATCCAATCCCTACCATCCCCTTCGCCTACAGCGGGAATTACTCACACATGGATGGGGGAGTCATGGATGGTTGATGGAGAGACGTCGGTGATGATGGTGATGAAGAACTCCTCCAAATCCCCGTCCCGACAGGGTGCCAGAATGGAGTTTCTGGTTCCGAATCGCGGTTTCTGATGGTGGCGGCACGGCGGAAGTCTATCTGGGAAAAACACCGAACCCCCGCTCCTTTCAGGTCAGAAGGTATATGTAGGCGGAAGGAGGGGTCGAGGCGACGGCCGAGGTGGCCTCACCACAGGTGGGCGCGGCCAGGCTTGGGCCGCGCCCCCTGGTGGTGAGCCCAGGCCACTGCCTCCCTTCGTCTCTCCTTCTGGCTCCGTGGGTCTTCTGGCAAAATAGGATTTTTGCAATATTTTCCGGGATTTTTCCTGAAAGTTGGATTCCTGCACAAAAACAAGACACCAGAGCAATTCTGCTGAAAACAGCGTTAGTCCGTGTTAGTTGTATTCAAAACACACAAATTAGAGGAGAAACCATAGCAAAAGTGTTCGGGAAAGTAGATACGTTTTGGACGTATCAACTTCCCCCAAGCTTAGCTATTTGCTTGTCCTCAAGCAATTCAGTTAACAACTGAGAGCGATAAAAGAAACTTTCACGAACACCTTTGCTTCATAGATGTATATATACTCACTATATGATCAAATACTCAGGCAATTCATGATAAGAAATATGAAACTAACGTTACCTCATAGTCAAGCAAGCTATGAAAGAGTGCCTAATATACTAATAACAAGTAATCATGAAACATAAGAAGTTGCAAGATTGTAATGCTCATAAATGATATGAAAGAGTGGTATCCCGCTTGCCTTTATTTGTGGAGCAAAACATAAATGCTGAGGCACCTCTGAAGTCCAAGAGAAGACTAGAAGTAAAAATATCAAAGATACAAGCATCAAAGTTATACCATAATTAACCGTGTTCTGGGACAAGCACATTACACTAAGAATAACAGCTATGCTCTCAAGAGGGTGCTTTAAAGTTAGAAGATGAAGACTCAACATAAAAGTAAAAGAAAGGCCCTTCGCAGAGGGAAGCAGTGATTTAACATGTGCTAGAGCTTTTCATTTGTAAAACAGAGATAAAAAATTTATTTTGAGAGGTGGTTGTTTCATGTTAACGACTGGCAATGGGGACTTGCTATCTTCCATAATAAACAAGTGAGAGCGGTTCCGAGTTCTTTGAAAATTTGGCACATTGGTGCTCTTTTTTGATAAAGTTTTGGCACTTCTCCCCACCTTTTTTCCTTTCTCAAACCATGACTAACCGATTCCATCGGGTGCCCACCAACTTTCACATACCATGGAGGAGTGCTCTTTTTTCTTTCTTTTTAGATTAGATTACAATGGTCTGACCAGCTCCCTTGCAAAATTAACTATGAGCAGATGAAGTTGCCTAGTCGAGGGGTACTTAATTTAATATGGAAGATAGCAATTCCGACCACTACGTCCTCATGAGCTAAAAACAGTGGCACAAAATGAGAAGTATTTGAAAGTTTTGAAAGGTAGCACATGAAAATATACTTGGAATGGCTTGGAAATACCATGCATAGGAATTTATAGTGGACTCTTTGGTAGACTTGGTTTTTGGTAGTTGGATGCATGAGAAGTATTCCCTCTCAGTACAAGTGAAGGCTAGCAAAAGACTGGGAAGCGACAATCGAGAGAGCAATAACTGTCATAATCATGCTTGCGACAAAACAAAATTAACATAGACATAAAAATGATACAAGAACTCCGAGGCAAAGTAAATCATCGAGGCTTAATTGATTTTTTGTTCAGTCATGTGCATGCTTGAGCATGTGCCAAGTCGATTCAAATTTAACTTTCAGCGGTGGATACCACAATGCCATACCATATTATGAATAAAACAATGCAAGCAGGCATCTACATGACATGCTACAAACTATTAGTAAATTAGAACTAATCATATGAAAGCAAGAACTACAAAGAATCTATTAAATAACATATACCTTACATGAACCGACTAAGCATGCCCACATAGATGAGTATATGTACAAAAATAAAAACAAATAGAGTTCATACCAGCTTCTTACCACATCTCGGATTGTCATATGTCGTCATTATTGCCTTTTCACTTGTGTGGTTTGAATAATATGAAGTGAATACCAAGCTCCAATGGAGTCACGATGGGCTGAACTCTGCAACAAACTTTACAAAACCGAAGAAGAACAACAAATATTTTTTGGTTTTCGATTTTTGAAACAAGAACAGAAGGAAACAACAAACAAAGCAAAATATTTTTGGATTTTTCAAATATCAAACCGAAAATAGAGAGAAAAGCAGACCAAAGCTAGAAAACTAAAAAGGCAAACAAAGAGAAACAACGGAAATATTTTTGGTCTTTTGTGTTTTGAAAAGAAGAAATAAGAACGAGAACAATAAAGAAAGCGAAACATGGATATACAAAGGATCGACAAAATATGATATGTAGATGAGTGAATCGTCGGCGTACCTCCCCCCAAGCTTAGGCTTTTGGCCTAAGTGGAGATCAATCCCAACTCGGCCAACTTGGCCATGAAGTGGCGCCTCCAAAGTGCGACGAAGAAGTACCTTCATCCTGGTACGAGCTCGAGGACGCACCGGCATAGTATGTGGTGTAGTGATCAGCAGACGCCTCCTCTTCCTCCTGGTCCACCACACCGTGCTGAACGTGGAAGCTGAGCAACCTAAGCTGCTCGTCCAACTCCTCCTTCGAGCGCGACCATGGCCTCCTGTGAATAGTGAACAAACTGGACTGCGGCAAGGGAATTTCCCTTTCTTCTCCATCAGTGAATAACATTCTATAAACTAATTTCCCTGCACATGAGTTAGCAGTAACAAAGTGATGGAGCTTCATGGCAGCAAGATTGAGCCTCTGTGGAGTCAACAATATATCATGAGGAGCAATAGAAAGACCTAGAGCAGCAACAATGCGCGCAACAACAATGCCTCCATAAATAGGTCCCCTAGCGGCTAGGCGACGAGCAATAAGAGCACCAAGGTTATACTTCTTGCTAACATCAAGAGCAGTAGCTAGAAAAGCTAAATGATAGTTGGAGATATTGCTAGTGTTCCCTCTACCAAGAATACTAGTGGCAAGATAGTAAGTAAAATATCTAATAGCTGGGAGTTGAATGTTCCTTATCTTGCCACGCTGTGCTGTGCGGTCATCATCATTAGTCACTCCTCGGTAGAGCTCCAACAAATCAATGGGCTACTGTAGCATCTTCTTTGCCGTCCCAAACATGGGTATACCTAGAATATCATAAAACTTCTCCAAAGACATGGTGATAGACTTATCATAAATCTTAAATGCAATGGAAGGCTTAAAATGAGAGTTAGTGAATTTAAAGATTTCAACAAAAATCTTTGTGAGAATAGCATATTGATTACTCTCATCCGTCATGTATGTAGTCAATCCAACCCTGTTAATAAGGAGCAAGAAATCATCAAGAATCCCTGCATCACTCAAAAAGTTAGCACAAGGGAAGGTGGATGGATGCGCATCTCCATCGTCCCCCTCAATGTTCGGTGACATAAGATCTTCATTGTAGGATATCCTATATTGAGCAGTAGATCTTGAAGGCCTTGATGACATTGGTGCTTCTCTTTCAAAGACTTCTCCATAGGTGTAGTTGTCCATCTCCATTTTCTGAATTTTTTGACAAACCTCATAAAAAATGATTTTGAGACAAGCAAATGTAGGAAACTACTATAGGGAGTTACTAGTGGGCTAACATGCATCAAAATAACATTTCTAATCAATAGAATAAGCATGTAAACTCATTTCACCTATAGCCTATAGAGCTAAAATACTCAAGAAATACTTCACTAAACAAAATTCTACTTGGACAATCGAAGGAGTCACATACCGGAGAACAAATGCTCCAAATCTCAGCAACAATGATGGGCTGAGCAAGGAGATCGAAAAATTGAGATGAAAAGCAGCAAGAGCATGAGTTTGAGCTGGTGTGTCGTTGTTTTTCGGGAGAGAGAAAGAGCTGGGGAGGAAGAGATAAGTGAGAGGCCAGGGGCCCCCCTCACCATAGGTGGGCGCGGCCAGGGCTAGGCCGCGCCCCCTGGTGGTGAGGTGGCATGGTAGGTCCCCCTGAGGTCTCCCAGGTTCCTCTCTGCCCCATTTTTGACATAAAAATTTAAAAACATTTTTCTAGAATTTTTCGAGAAACTTTATTTTCGAGGATTTTTCAGAAATTGAAAACAGAGAAAAAAGTTGGAAAAACGAAGATGGCATGATCGCAAGCAAATCAAAACCAAGTATGCAGCAGCTCTAAGATACTCTAATCATGTAACTAACAAAGGGAACGAAAATGGTGAAAGAAAAAATGAGTGAGGTTGAGTAAATGCGGTGAAAACGAAGTTTCATTTATATAAAATCACTTTGTTAACAAGGTTGACCAAGTCTTGTTACCAAACTAATTTTATATGAGGTAAAACTTTGCATTTCACTATATGCTTATGTTACCTCGACCTTGATAGGCATAGTCCCAATCATAACAATTTTATATTCTTCCTTGGGCTTTTGCTCTGAACAAATAATCTGATCAACTCTGATGGTCTCAACGTTCTTGATTGAATTTAGAGCATTCTTTCTATCAATATTCTTGGGAAAATAGACCGTATATTCTTTGTCATTGACATTAAAAGTGACTTTTCCTTGATTGCAATTAATAACAACACCTGCAGTGTTTAGAAAAGGTCTTCCAAGAATAATAGACATATTATCATCTTCAGGCATTTTCAACACAACAAAGTCAGTTAATATCAAACAACTGTTAGCAACTTGAACAGGAATGTTTTCACATATACCAATAGGAATAGTAGTAGACTTATCAGCCATTTGCAAAGATATATCAGTTGATACCAATTTTTCTAGATCAAGTCTCTTATAAAGAGAAAAAGGCATGACACTAACTTCGGCTCCCAAATCACATAAAGCAGTTCTAACATAGTTATTTTTAATGGAGCAAGGAATAGTTGGTATACCTGGATCTCCAAGCTTCTCCGGAACTTTACCATCAAAAGAATAATTAGCAAGTAAAGTGGAAATTTCCTCATTAGGAATCTTCCTTTTGTTAGTAACAATATCTTTCATATACTTTGAATAAGGAGGCATTTTAATAGCTTCAGTCAAAGGAATTTGCAAAAATAAAGGTCTCATCCATTCACAAAACCTGTTGTAGTGTTCTTCTTTCTTGGACTTATGTTTCTTACCAGGAAAAGGCATTGGTTTCTGCACCCAAGGTTCTCCCTCATTACCATGCTTGTTTGCAATGAAATCTTCTTTGGTGTACTTTGCATTCTTATCAATCTTTTCTGGTTCCTCTTCAACTTCTTCTTTGTCAGAAGCATTACCTGGTTCAGTTTCAGCATCAGAAATAGAAACACTATTAGGATCTTTACCTGCTTCAAAGGATTCTGCAGTTGTTTTATGCTTCTTCTTCTTCTTCTTCTTCTTGGAAGGAATATCATCTCTTGAAGTGCATTAAGAATCTTGCTCGATCCTCTTAGGATGTCCTTCAGGATATAAGGGGTCTTGAGTGGTAGCACCTCCTCTTGTACGTATTTCACACGCTTGTTTTTTCTCTTGCGGCATTAACTAGAAAATCTTTTTGCACCTTGGTAAGCTGATCAATTTGAGTCTGAACCATTTGAAAATGTTTGAAAAGTATCTTCACATTATTGGAGGTTCTCTCCACAATATCCCGCAACTTGTTAATAGCTCTAGAATTTTCCAACAAATGATTCTGTACCATTCTATTAAAATTATCTTGCTTAACAATAAAATTATCCAACTCATCTAAGTATTGATCAGGAGGTTTAGAGTAAGGAATATCTCTATCGTCAAAGCGTTGGAGAGAGTGTACCTCAATAGTGGATGAGTGAGGGATTGGCTTACATAATTCTTCTATAGGAGGTAAATTCTTCACATCTTCGGCCTTAATACCTTACTCCTTAAGAGATTTCTTGGCTTCCCTCATAACTTCATCATTTAATTCGATCATTCCTCTCTTCTTCGGTGTTGGCTCTAGAGCTGGCGCAGGTGTTGGTGCTGGTGTTGGCTCAACCAGAGTCCAATCATCATGATTCCGGCTTATTTTAGCCATTAATTCTTCAGCTTCAGCCGGAGTTCTTTCCCTGAAAATACAACCAGCACAACTATCCAGATATGTCTTAGATTCATCAGTTAGTCCATTATAAAATATATCAAGGAGTTCATTTTTAGGCAATGGCTCTTTAGGCAAAGCTCTAATTAAAGAACAAAACCTTGTCCAAGATTTAGGCAGTATCTCTCCTTTTCCCTGTTTAAAGTCAAAGATTTTCTGCACAGCAGCATGTTGAGCACTAGTAGGAAAATATTTCTGAAAGAAAGCATTAACCAAAGCAATAGGACTATGAATAGATCTAGGAGACAAGCTTTTAAACAAAGTTTTAGCTGCATCTTTCAACGAGAAAGGAAAAATCTTAGCAACAAAGTAAGTGCGAAGCTTAATATCATCAGAAAACAGATTACTCAAAGTAGAAAGCTCATTCATGTACTCCATAGCACTTTCATTCTCAGTACCACACAAAGGCTCTTTCTCAACAATAGATATGTAAGATAAATCTAAAGAGAAATCATAATCCTTATCCCTAATATTTATGGGAGAAGCAGCAAACTTAGGATCAGGAGACAACTTATATCTAACAACACGTCTCGCTAAAAGTTCCTTAACAGCTTTAGCATCACGAGTAGCACGTGCTTCGGCAATAAAATCATCGTCAAGCTCAATATAAGCGTCATCAAAATCATCACTAGGACATTCCCTAGACTCAGGTGAACTGACAGGTGTAACAGTGGTGTTTCCCATCTTAGCTCTAGCAATTGTAGCATCTAAAAAGGATCCTAGCGAACCTGTCGTGGGGATGACTTAGGGGGCGTACCACAGGCCAGGCGGTATGTGTTGCCTGTCAAAACCCACCGGCGAGCAGCGACGAGCAACACGAAGAGCCGGGAGGCTCCCAGAGCTGCTGGTGGGCCCTGGTCCCTCGGTCAACGGCCCGCAAAACTCCGGCACACGTCCTGGCTGGTGCGAGGGCGTGCCACCTGATCTATACCTGATCAGGAAGGTGATGGTTTGCTTCGATTGGTTTCCTGCATGGCCGACACGCAAACATTAAATACGAGCCTCGATCGGCTCTCAGGTTTCCCTGTGAATCGGCTCAGGTAGCCGATGGTCCCATGGATCTGCACTGGATCTACAATAACATGGGGTTTTGCTTCATCAAAACAAGTCAAATCGATCTACGACAGTTTAACGCTTTCACCACATAACTGGAACATCCCACGCGTAATTGAGCCTGGTAGATACGAAAGATAACAGAAAACTAACCCTAGAGGAGGCCAAAAAATCAACGTAGAGTCAATTCCCGGAACAACTCCTCTCGAATCGGCAAACCGTATCCTTACGTACTACTGGATCGTTCAACCCGTTTGTGAGGCCTAACCATGCGGATATTAAACTAATCCTTGGAGAACAAGGAACAACTATGACAGATTGAATCGACTGAATAAAGATCAAGCAAGATGCTGCCCTTACACCCAAAATAAGTGCAAAGGCAGCGAGATTTCCAAGGGCAGCATGACTAAGCAAACATGAACAAAAAGCACCGATGCTAGCCCAAACAGATCTATAATAACAGTATTACTCGCCATCAACAAGGCTTCAGTACGAGCAACACCAAAATAACACATAAGCATATGCTGCCTAGATCGCGAGATGCGATCTAGGCAGCACGACGCTTACCTGAAAGAAACCCTCGAGACAAGGGGTGGCGATGCGCCGAGATTGTGTTTGTTGTGAACGTGGTTGTTCTCTTTCTCAATAACCCTAGGTACATATTTATAGTCCGGAGACTTTCTATCTTTGGAATAAACCTAAACGTAATCTAACTCTTGTTTAAACCGAAACGTACTCTATCATAATTATACAGATACACGGGCAATTAGCCCAAGTCTACGCGCAAGGCCGATCCAGCCTCCAAGCCCATCTTGATTACGGCCCACTTCCTTATCTGGCCAAAATATGGCGATAACACATGCCCCCCTGGTTTTGGCAATAATAATTCCAAAACCACTCTGTTTTTTCTTCATCGGGTCACGCGTTGCAGAGCAGAACCGTCATATCGCCTCCTCATCATGATGCCTTGCCTTCTCAACTTCTCCGCAGTGCACGATTTGACAACTCTGGCACCACATCCTTGAAAACCGCTATGGCATTGAACCATCTTCCACTATCCCCTTTATTTAAATCCATCCGAACCATTTGCATCCTCATTCTTCTCCAAAAAACCCTCTTCCTCCGCCATGGATTCCTCTTCTTCCTCCAACACATCCGGCCTCTCCTACCAATCTTCCGACTCCGTTAGCCGGGAGCCGACGCCAGAGCACCCGCCAATGGCGGCGTACGAGGCTCTCGCCCCACAATGGTGGGACGAGAGAGACTGGAACTTCGCCGCCCAGTCAGAGGACGACGAGTCCATGACCGACGGCGAGGAAGACCTCCAACTCCTTGTCGACGGGGACCTGGAGGCGGAGAGCGCCGATGACGCCGTGTCCTGGGGCGAGGACATCAGCTCCTCCAATGAAGAAGAAGAAGCAGAGGAGGACACCTCCTCCGACGAGTACCCGCCGGCGAAGCGCTTCCGCGCCGGATCCAGCGAGGACACCGACGACGACGACGAGGACGAAGAGGCCCCCGCTGCCAACTTTAGCAGCAGTGGTGAGGACTACGCCGGCAGCAGCGCCGATGACAGCGAAGGCGGCGGCGGCAATGGCAACGGCGACGACGACGACGCCGCCTTTTAGTTTAGGAAGTAGTAGTACTAGTAGTAGATCCCCATTTTGTAAGCAATCGGCTCCACTGTAAACAACCATCTTCTGAATCAACAAAGATTGCTTTTCCCAATTTGGTTTTGCCGATAGTCAAATAGGTCAATGCTCCAAAAGCCGATAGTAACGAATCGGCTTTCACCATACCACGCTTGATACGGTCAACCAAGTCAAAGCCCAAAGAGCCGATGGCCATGCATCGGCTTTTCCCACAAACGTTGGCAAGGTCAAATTCGGTCGCTTATTAAGACAAGTCTGAGCGGTCACTTTCCCATTTCAACGGTAACCTGCAACCATCTTCAAAAAAGGCTAACTCAGATCTCCAATTGCCTCGTTGAACAAGTCTGGCTCACGGCGACACGAACCCTAGATTCCCCACCGCATAGATCCATCTCCATCAGCAAAGTAAATGGCGGAATCGTCCAGCACCAACACAGGGGTCTCCGGTCTGAAGGTAATCCTTAACTATCCCTCGCAATCCGAGCACGGTGCTAGAATTAATAGCAAACACCTGAATTAATGCTTTTATCCCACCATTTGAAATTTTAGGTTTCAGACATTCTACTGCCGCATCCTTCTCTCCCAAATTCTCTCTGCCTTGGCCCTCGTACAGAATCTAGTCCTGCCCATCTGATCTCTTGCGAGGCAAACAGAATCCCCTTCGTAAGCCAAAACTTAAATTTGGATTCTTGGGCCGACTGCTTACGAGCCTGGCCTAACCCTCCCGAATATTGGGTTTCTTGGTACAGTAGGATAGCCAAAACTTACCAATCCCAATGGGAAACCACGGGAATAGCCGATGCCTTGTCTTTGTCATTGTCTCCCCTTGAGAAGCATGAAAATCTTCTAAAAACCATCGGCTATTTCTGGTCTGATGCTCTGAACTGCTTCATGTTCGGCCATGGCCCCATGACACCAACTCTGCTAGACGTGGTGATGATTACTGGTCTGGACGTCACATCACCCAGCCCCTCTGCTTTTATGCTGCCAAAAGTCCCCTTCAAGCTTTCTTCCAAAACAGATTGCACAAACTGGGGTGCTTATCTTCGAAGCCACATGAAAACTAAGGGCCCTGTCACAGAGAAGGAACACACGGCCTTCCTCAACTTCTGGCTGGAACATTTCATATTCTGTGGCCCTTCCCTTGCTCCAACCAAGAATTATCTTCCCTTGGCCTATGAACTTGCCAGAGGCACTCAACTTGGCATCGGCAAACTGTTCCTTGGAGAAGTCTATCGATATCTCCAGTTGATGTCTGTCAAACTATTCTCCCACATAGCAGTCAAAACAGGAGGTCCTTGGTGGTTTATTCAACTATGGGCTCAGCTATACTTTCAAAACCATATCCCAAACTTCCCCCTTTTGGCAAGTTGCACCTTTCCAGATGTCAAAGGGAAGCAGATCCGATGCACCAGCTACGGCCAAGCTCTGTTTAGCCTGCCAGGTAGTAAACTGATCCCTCATGAAGCATCCAAGTGGTTCAGCATTTTCTTCCAAGGCCTGGACAATCCTATCTTCTTTCCTTACACGGAGGAATCAGAAAATTTTGAGAATCCAATCTCCTTCAGGTTGGACAACTTTGCCGATGACGCCAGCACTCGGCAACTATTTTCCACCGTGATCCATCCCTGCTTCCTCCCAGTTGGCATGAGCACATCCAACAGAATAATCAAGCCTGGATACGAGTTCTACCAGCCGGTCGTAGCAGCTCGGCAATTTGGCCTTGGGCAAGTACCTCCCCATTTCTTTCTCCACCACCTCACAGAGAGCAGAGCTGACCTGCCCGATTCTCTCATCAGTCAGAGGTGTTATTCCTTCTTCGATGCTCTGACCATCCCAATTCCTAACAACCTCATTTCGCTTCATCAACCGATGGTTTGAGGACTGGTGGTCGATGTGGAAGACTCATGCCTTCAGGAGAGCTCTGGGACCATTGCTGGAACAGGTCGATGCTGAATATGACATCCTGAAGAACAGGTACTGCTACTTATGGCTTTTCTTGATGCAGCTCACGATGATTCTTTTAATATCCCGCTCTATCTCCTTGCCGCAACAAGATGGTCCAGAACCTACCAACGAGGATGGCTCCCCCTTCGAATTCCTCCCCGGCTCCAGTGTCCTTTT